>OZ059842.1:36498715-36833875 GCA_964057195.1 Orthosia cruda | reverse complement strand
AAAGCGAAAATCGGTTAAGAAACAAGAATTCTGTGATCAAAAAAGTGTTTTTATTAAGTGAAAAGTGATACAAAATAAACAAAAGTTCGTGCGGCGTCCGATTAGTCGCGACGACATAAAAAATTTAATTGACCCTAAGGGGCGTTATCTCAGTGCCTACACGCCCTAGAAATTTCAGATTTTTCAGCGCACCAGGGGGGCCTAGGACACCATTTCCTGACGCGCGTAGTGCCACATAGTGAAAAAGACACAACATTGCGAAAAAAAGGGGTGTGACGGGCGATCGGTCGGCGCAACCCCTAAGTTTTAATGTGCTAAAATAAAAAGGTTTTCGTTGTGCGTATTCTCCAAAAAAATATAGATTTTTTGGACCATTTTTGGACAAACCGCGTGGATTTTCCTCCGAGTTCGGACAGGAAGTGGGGTTAACATCTCACAAAGGGTTGCCCTGCTGAATTCGGGGACGACCTCGGCTTCTCAGGATACGTCCTGGTGAGCGTCTCAGCGGCCCCGACGATCCTGGTGATCTTGGGATTTTTCCCTTGAGATCCCAGGAAGCTGACAGCATTTCCAGCGGTACGAAAAAGTTTTCCGCGTGTTTACATCGCGTGGAAAACCACCTTTGGGGAGCGAACGGTGAAACCCGAAGAACCGAACGGCTACCTGGAGCAGCCAGCATCGACCCTGGAAATTTTCAGCGAGATCGCATGATCGCAAATGCCAAAACCAGATATTTGCGGTTCGGTTTCGGATTGTTTCTCCCTGAAAAGATTTTTGTACCCCTAAGGGTTAACTTTATCCCTAAATTTAAAATAGATTAGGGTAGCATAATTTATAACCCAGCCTGATGAAATTTTTCGTGAAGATTGAATCAAGCTTATTGCATATAGTGAAGTTTTTCCAGAAACAAAATTCTTTCTCACGCTAACTGTTAAACTTGTGTTGTGTTGTTTTGCAAATTTATATTTTGAAATCTTAATCGAGTTAGATCTTGGTCTAGGAATAACCTAGACAAAAAATAAACACAGACTCAAGGTTTCTAGCACCTAGGCTAGTTGACTGTAATTTTAAAATTTGAAATAGGACTCAATTAAAGAACCTCAATTTCAAGTGTTCGTCGAAGTATTTCCTACGTCATACTTGAACGTTGGTAAAAATTTTGTAATTTGCCAAGCGAAACTGGTCCTCAAATTTCGAAAAACCTAAATAACTCGTCGGGAACGGAGCGAGTTAGCCCAAATTTGAAACCGACCTACATATACTGTATATGTGCCCAGCCCACAGGTCACCTCCTCCAGAACCCCCACATTTATTTTAAATTTTGAGCAAATATGATGTATATATTTTCGTTGGATTGTTTGTTTTTAATTTTTCATTTCTTTCCCTTAAATATTAAATAACAGACTAATATAAAATAATAAATCCCTTAGGGCCACTCTCTTTTCTATTATTAAATTCCAACAAAAAATTTAACCCCCCCCCCTCCCCTCATAAAGTTCCGGGAACAAAAGTTTGTTTACCTACCTATTTAAATACATTCCTTAGATTAATTATACTTAAATTATATTTAATTATTAATTAATTATTTAAAATTCCCCCAAAAAATATTAAAATAGAAGTCCAACTATACATATCTATTGTATCTAAGTAATAAATGATATTTAATTATATAATAATTATTCTATAAATCTACATGTACTAGTAAACTAGTATACGTGCCCAGCACACAGGACACCTCCTCTAGAAATCCCCCCTTTTCGATCAATTTTAACGATATTTAATTATAATAATAATTATTTACAAAAATTTAATGCCCTATTTTTTGCCTAATTTCTCTGGCAAATTCTAAACAGTAGACCACATATACCATAAATCCTTTATATATATACCCCCCCCTCATTTTTCTGGACCCCTCTTGGTTGTGAAATTGGAAATTTAGATCCATATCCTACCGGAACCCTTTGAGCTGCAGAGGGCGAGTTTGGGCTCATCTGAAAGGGCTCGGAGAGACCTGTGCTCCGGTATATAGAAACTGTCTCTACATAGAGGCAAATATTTACATATAAATTGTGTTTTTTTTTGTTTTTATTTATTCTAAGATTGATGACGGGAGACGGCCTCAAAGGCTTTCCGACACCAGACGGTGAACTAGGTCTATAGGTTAAGTTTATTATTGACATATTATTAACAGAGCAAGACTCTTTATTGTAGAAATTTCTCTTGTTTCCGCACAGACCTGTGTTTGATATTTGGGCTTTTCCCACACCATACAAAAACCTTACTTACCTCGCACCGGATCAAACCGGAGCCTGTGGGGGCACGCCTGTTGTCCTCCCGCCCACTTACGTTGACACCTGGAACAGAAAGGGAAAAACCTGAATTTATTATAGACAGGATTCCTTGGAATCTAATATTTTATTGATTACTATATTATATTATTGTTTACTTTTTACACAAGTACGGGGTACTTTTTACAATACCCCTATACGTTGACGTTGGACTAGCTCAGGTTACTCATCAACCAGACAAAATGATGCCTGGCATTCGCACGCCGCTAAATAAAACATTTACGTCAGCAAACTCGCCAAACAAAAGCCCAAAAATAAGACTATGGAGGAGGCTGGACCCTCCACGAACGTTAGAAGGAGTGTAGGGGAATGGGAGACGGGTAAAGGTGAACAGACCAAGCCGACTTCATCGGCAAAGACGGCGGCCAATGTGCCGAAACAAAAGGTCGACTCGCCGAAATCGGCATTGACTAAGAGAACCCCCCCCCCAATTGCCATCGCCATTGAGATGGAGAGCCCACCTGGCACGAATTTTGGCGCGCGAAATCCTAGAATCGCTGAGGCCAGGAAGTGCCTTGTGCGGGTTAAGCAGCAGCTAACTCTCTCCAAAAATATTAAGAAAGAAATTAAAGAAGATATCAAGAGTCAGGTGGATAGACTCTATGACTTGGTCAAGGAGATCGTGATGGAGAAAGGGCGAGCTCCCCCCTTTAGCAAGTCGGTTGCGGTGAATGCAGAGCCTGAGAACCCGTCGGTTCTGCCCTCATCGCTTCCCTACTCTGTGTCGGGGAGCGGGGAAGGGAAAATCATGGAGTTTGAAGAGTCTCTTAGGAAGATGTTGAAAGAGCATGGTAAAAAGATTGCCGATAACAATGATCGTATGGACAGGCTGAAAGAGGCACTGCACGCTAGCCAAGAAAATATTGAGAAGTTCTCATACGCTGGCGCAGCGGCAAGTCAGCCTGGAAAGCTACCATCTAGGCATACTGCTCTCCACTCCATCGCTGTAACCACCGAAGATGAGAACAAAACAGGAGATGACGTGCTTAATAAAATTAGGACAGCAGTGAATGCGAAGGACGAATGGATAAAGGTGGAAAGAGTAAGGAAAGTAAAAAACAGGAAAGTCATAATGAGCTTCGAAACAAAGGAGGATAGAGACAAAGTAAAGGAAAGGCTGAAGAAGAACGGAACTGACCTCACCGTGGAGGAAGTGAAGAACAGGGATCCGTTGCTGATCCTTAGGGACGTCCTCTTGATTACCACCGACGAGGGCGTCCTTAAGGCATTCAGAAATCAAAACCCAGGCGTTTTTCATGGCCTCGACGATGAGGCCAATAGAATGGAAATTAAATATAGAAAGAAAGCCAGGAATCCGCACGCAGGGCATATTGTGCTTGGCGTCTCGCCCAGTATCTGGCAACGAGCAACGGCAAAGGGATGGGTTTACATTGACCTTCAAAGAGTCAAGGCCGAAGATCAGAGCCCACTCGTTCAATGCTCGCTGTGCTTAGGATACGGGCACAGTCGCCGTCTCTGCACAGAGACGACAGAGAGGTGCAGCCATTGTGCTGGGCCGCACTTGAAAAAGGACTGCGCGGACTGGCTAGCGGGCTCAACTCCAGTATGCTGCAACTGTACGCATGGGAAGCTGGAGAAGACGGACCATAACGCGTTCAGCAATGACTGTGCTGTTAGGAAAAGATGGGACGAGATAGCGAGGACAGCAGTAGCGTACTGCTAAGGTGGTCCCGAGGTAAACTCCCGCGTCGAGAAATGCAAGACCATACCGTGTGGCCCAAGCGAACCTTCAACGCAAGGAACTGGCGACCACCGAACTCTTTCTAGAGGCCAGTGAACGTAAGATCTCGTGGGCACTGATCCAGGAGCCATATGTGGGGGGGGCAAGGAGTATGAAGAGCTACCGAGGTTCGCGAATCTATCAGTGCGAGGTTGATGGAAGTGGGAGGGTAAAGGCGGCAATTGCCGTCTTTGACGATGACCTGGATGTCATTCCCTACCCGAAACTCACCACAAATAACATCGTTGTGGTGGGAATCCGGACCAAAGCCTGGGAGATCGCAGTAGTCTCTTACTACTTCGAGCCAGACCAACCCATGGGGCCATACCTGGATCAGTTGACCCAGATCAAAAGGGAAGTGGCCACCGGTAGGTTGCTAATAGGGGGCGACGCAAACGCGAAGAGTCCCTGGTGGGGCAGCACTCTAGAGGACCCCAGGGGAGCCGAGATGTCCGGGACCCTGGAGGAACTACAGCTTCAGGTGCTGAATACCGGAGATATACCTACGTTCGACACCATTAGAGGTGGTAGAGCGCTGAAGAGTCACGTAGATGTCACGGCCTGTTCGCTGGACCTGTTTGACTTGGTGGATGGATGGCGGGTCGACACTGGTGCAACGAGCTCGGACCACAACACAATCTTTTTCAATGTTGGGATTGTAAGGGAAAAAGGGACATGCATTATAAGAACAACGAGAATATATAATACTAAAAAGGCAGATTGGGATAAATTTAGACAAACATTACAAAATTTTAAATTAGAAAATAATATTCATTTAGAAAACATAAATAACATACTAAATAAACAAGACTTAGAAGACTTAGTAATTAAATATAAAAATGCAATTGAGAGTGCTTGCGTAGCCTCTATCCCAAAAATTAATAGTAAAGTAAAGCTTGCCATCCCGTGGTGGTCCGAGGAACTAGCTGCGTTGAAGAAGGATGTTGCCAGGAAGAAGAACCGCATCCGTAACGCCGCACCGGTCCGAAGAGCGAAGGTCGTGGACACGTACCTGAAAGCGAAAGAACTGTATGAGTGCAAGGCAAAACAAGCCCAGACCACCAGCTGGAAGGAATTCTGTAGAAAACAGGACCGCGAGGGAGTATGGGAGGGGGTATACCGGATCATTAGAAGGACCGCCAGGAGAAAGGAAGATCAGACCCTACTTAAAGATGGTGCATTCTTAAACCCAAAGGAGTCGGCCGCCCTACTAGCCGACACATTCTATCCTAGGGACACAGCAGAAGAGGACAACGAGGACCACAGGCTCACCAGGGAAGCTGCCAGTCGGGTAAACGAGTGGCAGCATGGTGAATATCATGACCCACCGTTTACGCAGCTGGAGCTCACCACAGCCGTGGAGCGTTTTAATCCGAAGAAAGCCCCCGGAGCGGATGGATTTACGGCCGATATCTGTAGTCGAGCGATCAACCAGGACCCGGACACTTTTCTTGCCCTGTATAACAAATGCCTTGAGTTGGCGCACTTCCCGGACATCTGGAAGGAGGCTACGGTGGTCGTCCTCAGAAAACCGGGCAAGGAAAACTACATGAACCCCAAGTCATACAGACCTATAGGCCTACTGCCGGTCTTGGGGAAGGTCCTGGAGAGGATGATAGTGGCACGGATTAAATGGCAGCTTGTGCCGCGGCTCAGTACTCGTCAGTTTGGCTTTATGCCCCAGAAGAGCACCGAGGACACCCTCTTTACGCTGGTGAAACACGTGCAGGACAAGTTAAGGCTGAAGAAGCTAATTGTCCTTGTATCATTAGATATAGAGGGCGCCTTCGATAGTGCATGGTGGCCAGCTATCAAAGTCAGACTGGCTGAGGAAAAGTGCCCGGTGAACACCAGGAGGCTACTAGATAGTTACCTCGACAACAGAAAAGTTAGGGTGAGATATGCCGGGGAAGAATGCACAAGAGAAACAAATAAAGGCTGTGTTCAAGGGTCTATTGGCGGTCCAATATTGTGGAACCTTGTCTTGGATCCTTTGCTCAAGGAACTAGACCGAGAGGGAAACTTTGTCCAGGCATTTGCCGACGATATCGTGTTGGTGGTGGATGGCGACACGGCTGTGGAAGTCACCAGGATAGCCAATGCAGCCCTCGCCCGTGCTCAGGACTGGGGTGTACGAAATAAACTTAGGTTTGCACCTCATAAAACCTTTGCGATGGTGATAACAAACAAGCGGAAGTACGACACCCCAGCCCTGAGCATGGCCGGCGTCAACATTGAAATGGTCAACAAAATTAAAATACTGGGGTTGACCATCGACAGTAAGTTGACCTTCAACGACCACTTAGCAAACGTCTGCAAGCGGTCCACCGCAATCTACAAGCAGCTATCTCGAGCGGCCAGGATTAGTTGGGGGTTAAACGCAGAAGTCATCCGCACGATATATACCGCCGTAATAGAACCAGTTGTCACGTACGCGGCCGGCGCCTGGGCTCCCGCCGTGAAAAAGCTTGGGATGCGGAAGGCCCTAGGCTCTATCCAACGAGGCTTCGTCCAGAAGCTCTGCAAGTCTTATCGTACTGTCTCTCTTAACTCGGCACTGGTACTGTCCGGGATACTGCCTCTAGACCTGCGCATACAAGAGGCAGCCGCCATGTATGAAGCAAGGAGAGGGTCGTCCCGGTTTGTGCCAGGAGACCGGGCGATTGAGAGTGCCGTGAGATTTGCAGAGACGTCTCACCCTGCCAAACAAATTGCCTTGGAGTTCATGTGCTTGGCAGACCAACAGCTTGTGGACAGCAACAACGTGCAGGCAGTGCGAATATTCACTGACGGCAGCAGGATTGAGGGGAAGGTCGGAGCCGCATTATCCCTATGGGATAATGAAGGTGAAATCCGGAAACTCAAGCTTAGCCTCGCCGCGTACTGCACAGTCTACCAAGCGGAACTTCTGGCTATTTGCAAAGCATTGGACGAAATCCTCAAGCGCAAAGAGATGAGCTATGGCTTATATAGCGACTCAATGTCAGCATTGCAGTCGCTTGTAAGCCATGGCTCTCGCCATCCCCTGGCAGTCCGAGCGCGAACAAACCTGACTCAGGCTCTGGAACAGAACAAAGCTGTGTCTTTGTTCTGGATCAAAGCCCACGCGGGCCTGCCGGGGAATGAGCGTGCGGACGAGTTGGCGAAGGAAGCAGCATTGTCGTTACGGAGGAAGCCGGACTATGACCAATGTCCGATTTCATTCATCAGACGCCAGATCCGTTTGGGATCGCTCGATGAATGGAATCGGAGATATGTGTCTGGCGAGACTGCCTCGGTGACGAAAATGTTTCTTCCCGATGCCATCGCGGCATTTCGCATTATAAGACAGGTGCGGCCAATAGGCGTGCTCACGCAGGTCCTGACGGGGCACGGTGGGTTCTCCGAATACTTGAACCGCTTCAAGTGTAAGGAGAACTCATCGCAATGTAACATTGCGGAAATAATGAGCGGTAAAAACAGAGACAAATTTCTAAAATATTGTGTCAAAATAGCAAATATTGTAATAAATAGAAACAAAACGGACATATAAATCTATGTTTCATAGATATAAGTGTATATTATATGTAAACATAGAAAAGTAAGTAGAATAAGATACACAATATTGAAAAAAGTAAATTAAGTTTGTAATTAAGATAAAAGTAATTAGTAGTTAAAACATTAAAATAAAAAACTGTAATAGATTAAGAAAGAAATAATATTTGAAACCACAGAAAAAATTATTTTCCCCAAATTGAGAAACAATAAAGATATAAAGTAAAGACTAGGTAGTAGGTAAAATGGGAGTCCCACCCATTGGACTGGTAGGAGAAGAATGATAGAAAGATATAGAATGAGGAATAGAAGTACGAGAGGCATAAAAGCGAGAACTGGTATGAATGAGAACAGATTTGAATAGGCGTCAATTACGTTGACGGAGCTAGACCAAAAAAAAAAAAAAAAAAAAAAAATACCTACCCTACCCTACCTACCCTACCCTACCTACCCTACCTACCCTACCCTACCCTACCTACCCTACCCTACCTACCCTACCCTACCTACCCTGCCCTACCTACCCTACCCTACCTACCCTACCTACCCTACCCTACCCTACCCTACCCTACCTACCCTACCCTACCTACCCTACCTACCCCACCCTACCTACCCTACCCTACCTACCCTACCCTACCTACCCTACCCTACCTACCCTACCCTACCTACCCTACCTACCCTACCCTACCTACCCTACCCTACCTACCCTACCCTACCTACCCTACCCTACCTACCCTACCCTACCTACCCTACCCTACCTACCCTACCCTACCTACCCTACCCTACCTACCCTACCCTACCTACCCTACCTACCCTACCCTACCTACCCTACCCTACCTACCCTACCCTACCTACCCTACCCTACCTACCCTACCCTACCTACCCTACCCTACCTACCCTACCCTACCTACCCTACCCTACCTACCCTACCCTACCTACCCTACCCTACCTACCCTACCCTACCTACCCTACCCTACCTACCCTACCCTACCTACCCTACCCTACCTACCCTACCCTACCTACCCTACCCTACCTACCCTACCCTACCCTACCCTACCCTACCCTACCTACCCTACCCTACCTACCCTACCCTACCTACCCTACCCTACCTACCCTACCCTACCTACCCTACCCTACCTACCCTACCCTACCTACCCTACCCTACCTACCCTACCCTACCTACCCTACCCTACCTACCCTACCCTACCCTACCTACCTTACCTAAAAATAGATAGTAGCCGATTCTCAGACCTACTGAAAATTTCATAAAGATTGGTCAAGCCGTTTCGGAGGAGTATGGTAACTAACATTGTGACACGAGAATTTTATATATAATATGATATGATATACTAATGTACCTATAAATGTAACTTATTTTATTATGTCATTTGAAAATAGGTATTTACTGTGAGAAACATCCCAACGTTCGGAGTCCATGTCGGCAACCAAACCAAATCGTAAATAATAACATAGTCCGTAAACAACGCAGTTCGTAATAAAGTAGATTAGGTACTCAATACCAAAGTTCAAATCACAAGGCAAATCTATATTCAATTTCATATAATATGGTCAATAGTGTCAGAAATATTACAATAATTACAATTTAGAAAATAAATAAATGCGCACTTACAGCACAGTAAGTAAAGTAATCGTCTACAACAAACAAACCACAAATAATACAAAAAATGATGAAATTAAAATTGTTTATTGACACAAAATACAGGTTTATCATACTTATTGAAGCCCTGGGTCCTGTGCTAGGTAGCAACCTGTGTTACAGGAACCAGTGTCTTCGCCCATTTGTGGTACATTTCATAACATATAAGCTGTGCAATAAATTAATTAAAAAAATAAACATATTAAAACAAAATAAATAAGAGATGCGCATGCTCTTTTGGTCTGCAATAACTTTGCATATGTGTGTGTGGGTGTGTGTGTGCGCGAGTGTGTGTATGTGTGCGCGTGTGTGGATGGTGTGTGTGTGAGTGTAGGTGGGTGTTGGTGTGTGTAGATTTTTATGAGTCCTATTTCTGTTGTACTAGCTCTTCCGTCTGGTGATAATCCTGTGTTTGAAGCCAAGTGGAGATTTTCTTTTTACTTTCTCTAGTTGGTGGTCAATTCAATGTGGAGACGCCAGCTAAGTCGTTCGTCTAGAAGTACACCTAGGTACTTCACTGACTTTTTTTGTGAGATTGGAATACATGGGCATTGGTGATCGTTAAAATCTTTGCAGGAGTGTACTTTATGACTTATTTCCATGGGTTTAGTATTGGCGAAAGTAAATTGTAGATATGAGGTCTTTGAAATATTCAGGGTTAGTAAGTTACTTTCTAGCCAACGGATTATCTCACGTAAGCCCATCTCTGCCGCTTGTTGCGCTGCTTCCCAATTCTCACCGTGAAATATTAATACGGTGTCGTCTGCATAACTAAATATTTTACCTTTAATAAGCGACTTCTGGCATAGGTCATTTACATAGACTAGGAAGAGGCTTGGAGATAGGCAGCTACCTTGTGGTACACCATAATCAATTTTGACTTCATTGCTAATTTGTTCACCAATCTTAACTTTTTGTGTTCGGTCAGTTAGAAAGTCAGTAAATATGCTGAGTGACTTTCCTGACTCCGACATGTTCCAGCTTCTTTACAAGGGTTGAGATACAGACAGTATCAAACGCCTTGGCTAGGTCTAGAAAAACACCCAGACATTTCTGTTTTGCATCCACTTTTCCAGTAACGTAACCAACAAGTTGATTGACTGCGTCTACGGTGCTTTTCCCAGACCTGAAAGGCTGAAACAAAATTGTGAGTCTGATAATATTTTAAAGTGCTCTAGGTATCTTATGAGTCTATGGTTCAGTAGTTTTTCCAAGATCTTTGACAGCGCTGAAAGTACTGAAATAGGTCTGTAATTTTTAATATCATCTTGACCCCCTCCCTTGTGAACAGGTGTTATAAGAGATTTTTTGAAGACTCGGGGGAAGATTCCCTGTTCTTAACATTTCTCAATGAGTTTTGTAAGAGGCGGAACTAGTATATCTTTACCCAGTTTGAGAAGTTTTGCCGGAATTGAGTCCCATCCTGTGGCACAATCATTTCTCAGGTTATTAATCACAGACTCAATTTCGGCCTCGTCCGGAGAAAGCAAAACCATAGACTCACTTTGCGAGAATGTTTCAAATTTATATGGGGCAATTGGTGAAATTTGATTTTGAATAATAGTGTCAGCCAATTGCTTACCAATGTTTGAAAAATAATTATTTATTTCTTCAATGGCATTAGGCGCGTCAATTGCAGTTAAGAGTTTGTCCGCTGTTATTTTTTGTCCAGTTTGGTTAGTTATACCTTTAATAATACTCCATGTATCTTTGTTGTTATTTGAAGATTCTAAAGCGGATCTGTCGTGATTTAATTTTAGTTTCCTAAGTAGCAGATTGCAGAAATTACGGTACCGTTTATATGACAGCTCGATAATGCCGTTTTTGGGTCGGATAGATATGTTTTATGCAGATTATCTCGGTGTCGAATACACCGTAGTAGGCCAGGTGTAATCCAGGGCTTAAGTACTGTTTTACGGTTTGGAAGTTTATTTAATTGGGAGTGTTGAGGTATTGTGGACATCAAACATTCGACAAATCTAGTTGCAGCTTCATTTGCATCGCATTTGTCAGATATAAATGAGAAATCGGTATGAAAGAAAACTTAACGTTTTTTTTTTTTTCGATTATTCATAACTTGATAATATGAGCTATGTTCCTACGATGACATGTGTTATATATTCATACAAAACATGTCATTTACGCTGTAAAAATGTACGAAATGGAATTCGCTTAAACTTCTTTTTAGGTAATAATTTTGAAAAAATAAAGACGTAGGAACCTAGATAAATACTGTCTAAAGCCAAATATCAGCATAATATGGTGGAAATATGCTCAACTTACAAATAATTTAGGTATTACGTTTGTATGGACAATTCATGCTTCGCCGCACCCTTAAATGTTCAGTAGATACCAGCATTGATACTTGCTGTATCTTGTAGAATACTATAAGGTCAGTCTGTGCAATCTTGGTGCAATCTATTTTGCATGAAAGATCAGCCCCCAAACATGACTTGTCAAAACTATTATTGTTCGACTGTGAAAAAGGAACAGATGTACAATATACAAGTCAGATATGTCGCTAAATCCCTTACGCACACTATACTTCTTAAAATATAGCTTGATCTCACGCTAACAATAACGTATACATCAGTTTGACATATGTCGCAGATATCAAGCCATCTTTAAAGGTGGAAACAGATTATTGAAACCCCACCCGACGCCACGCCACCCGACGCCTTCTGACGCATTGAAGTACTAATCAAACCCATACATTTAGTATGGTCAGAGACACATAGTCAACACGCCATGCGATCACACGCATTCCCACGTGTCAACACGCAGTCGCTTTGGATCAGCGTGTTGCCGGGAGTGGGGGAACACACGCCACCCGACGTTTCGACACAGTGTGTCTCTATTAACACCCGATCCCACGCGTCAGTCAGTCGAGTGGTGCCAACAAAGAGAAATTTACCCTAATTTAGAGCAAAGTTTCATCAGCACGGTCATTTTCAGGGTACAAAATCGGTGAGGGTAATTTTTATGTTTATGCTATAATAGAAATTAGTAACTTATTTGAGTCAAATTTGTAATGATATGGACTTAAGTTTAAATATTACCCTTGAACCCGCAATTTCTTAAAACTTCTTTTCGATACGCCTATCATAGTCTCAATGACGTAAATCCCAAAATAACCAGTTTTTTGTTATGGTTTCTATTATTGTTATAGTAAAACTGGTCTGTAATTATACGTATATTATAGATTATAATGTCTCGTCTTATGTATAATCTTGCATGAAATGTATCAAATATATATAGAACGGAGAGGGAAAGCAAATTAATAAAAAAAAAAAAATTTTTTATATAACTTAAAATCAAGACATGTTTCCAAATCTTTTTACAGTCCGTTCAACCGATTTTGGGTTCTATCCTGTAAACATAAGGATGACATAAAAAGCATAAAACTGTTACCAAAACCAACTGTTTACTGCAGCTATCATTTGTCGTATCACAAACGCAATAGAAGTTAAAATCGGTTGAATGAGCTGTAATATGGGCTAATTTAAACGTCTAATGTTATCACAAATGGAGTATAGGGTACATTGAGATCAGACTTGAGATAAAACAAAAACGAGATCTGGCAATACTGGCTATGACATTAGCTAACGTGTTGTAGCATCATGTAGGGTGTTGTATATGTGCACGGTGCGCGTCGGGTGTCGACACGTCGGGTGGCGTGGGGTCGCGTGGGGTTCCAATAATCTGTTTCCACCTTTATGAAGTATAAAAATAACCTTGCTTTGCTCTAATAGCTTATGATCATCACCCCCATTATGATATTGTGTGAAAAGACAATGTGGCCTTTGTCTATGGTTTTACTAGGAAAAAAATATGGGAAGTCGTACGTCATTATTGTACGTCATCGCCTCATCGGTCAAAACGTCAAATGTCAATCAATCAATCGAGAAAAAAGTGCTAAGGCAGAGAATCATGGCAAATGGAGCGATCATTTATCCGTGTATTTATAAATAATTCAGTCATAATAGTGTCTAGTTTCCTCCATCTATTACATGCATATCGGAAATGGATTCGAATTTACCATTTTTTAGTCTCCCAGTAAGTTTCGTTTATTTACAGTATCTTAGACAACAGCTGTTTACAAAAGTTTGGATGGAAAAGTGGTGTTGCTTTTTAAATATTTTCGTTTTTATAGTTCGTGGATTCGGAGACTTCCGATTTTTTGTCGAGGATCAAACCGCAGGAGTGTGCGTACGATGAGTTGCACGCATCTTTACCATCCCATGGGGCCTTATTGGGACCCGACGATGTCTTGGCCCAGTTTCTCTCTGGAGACGAGCCACTGGAAGAGCCCGACCTGAACGGTCCTACTACGTTGCACTGTGAGATCTGTAAGAAGCAGTTTGATAATGCTAAAAAGTATTACGGACATTTGAGAGTCCATTCTAAGGAAAATCTTTGGGTTTGTGGTAAGTGGTGTCTTTCATTATTTAAAGAATTTTATTTGAGGCTTCAAGTGTATGGTGTTTATTCATATTTATTGTCGACATAATTTATTAATCACATTTTCTCCATTGTTGTTTGTTTTCCTACACAAAATAAAAATTAAAAAGATAAAATAAAAATCCTCGATTATGGCGATACTCTAAAACATACTTGATCCCTAGACATTTTTGATGTGTGTATTATCTATTGACAACGGCTTCACTAGAGATGGGTCGTACTAGGTGTGACTAGGTGCACCTAGTCCAAGTCCATACAAATACTCGTTCCAAATACCTGTTCTACCTAGTCCATGAAATATGCATACTTTATAGATTTTTGCATACCACCGATACGTGTAAATAAGTACGTACGCAGTAATGAATTGTAATCTTCCCTTCATACTTTACACAGGCTTAGGACTGTCAACGAAAAGATTTATCTACATTGAAGATTGTTGGCGTAATTAAAAGATTTCTATTTATTTTACTTAATTAGTTTTAAACAAAACAACTAAAACATGAATGAGCTATGACTATGCTGCTTCGCCGCGTCATTGGTACTTTGACTCGCGCGGGCCACGGGTGGCGTGCACTGTGTAGGCACAGTGAGACTAGATGGATCAAGTATTTTAAAATTTAGAATAGGTGCAGCCTAGTCTCATTAAATACCTAATCCCTGGATCTGTTCTAGTATATTATATGCTTCATCTCTAGGCTTCACCCTTGTGAAAGTCCAAAACTATTCAAAAACAATGTACTACCTTAATATAAATCACTAGGTTATTAACTATCTCCGTGCCACATTTAATCCAAATCCATACAGTAGTTTTTTTGCAAATAAAAGAGTAACTAACATACCGCACCCCCGGTGCGACACTGTCACTTTTGCAAAAAATGCAAAAATGAGTTAAATATCTAAAAATGATCCTAAAGCACCCCTTTACTTGGTGCGATAACGTTACTTTTGTAGTACGCATAGTTTCCGAATGAGGGCGTGAGTGTCATTGCCGTTTTGGCGCGAATCACGCGTCGCTGGGAGCAACATCGTTTTATTGGTAAGTTGTGCGCGGTCCCCCCGCCAGTGCAAATGCGTCTTGGAGCTACACTGTTACTAAGGTAATTGTGACATAATATTTTTTTGATTCTGGAGCAATAGTGACACTTATGTAGAAATGTTAAGAAGTACAAAGTTTCATAAGTTTATTTTGAAGTTTTGACTTATTTTATTTCTTTCGTTAATAACAGTGGGTATTTATGATTTAAAATAAAACTTAGTAAACAATTTGTTCTTGTTTTCTTTTTAACTCATTGTGACATAACTACAGTTATAATTTTTCGTTAGAGCCACAACGTCACTTCTGAGGGGGTTGGAAGGCTTAAATAATGATATAGTATATTTTTTACAATATAAAGTGATTAATATTTATCCAAAAGTAAAGTTAAAAGTTGACGTTGTAGTATAAGCTGTTCATCTCATCTATATATTCTTATGTCATTGTTTTGTGAGGGTTCAAAGTTTTAAATGCTTCTCCTGAAAAACTACATTTTTGCATAAGTGACAGTGTCGCACCGGGGGTGCGATACATCAAACTATCTTTCCATCCTCACAAACTTTCGCATTTATAATACTATGTCCTCTATTTAATTGCATTTCTTATTTTATACATTTTTAAATATTTTTATAAAACATACAGATTAAAAAAAAACATTTAAATATATAGAAAATAGAGGCCCACTGATATCGGGAACAGGGTCCAAGCTACCGGCGGTCAGGGCTCCAGAGAGAGGAACCACCTAACAATACGAGCCCTGTCCAGCAATACTGCTTTCTGGATCTGGCCCTTGATCCAGCCGCCTAAAGAGAGCCTCCTATGCTGTTGGTCGAGGCTCGTGGCTATTAAGCCATTGGCATACTTATTATTATGATTATTGCCAGCTTTACACACATTAGTTTGATAAGAACTTAAATAAAATTATTAATTCAGTAAGTCACATATTATATTTCAGAGCAATGTCCCGACCAGAAGTTTTCGACAAAGCAGCAGCTAATGAAACACAGCCTGACTCACAAGCCTCTGGAGCGAGAGTGGAAGTGTCTCCAGTGCACCATGGCCTTCGAGGCCCTGTGGAAACTGCAGCAACATCTGTTTGCCAAGCATTTGAACTACAAGTAAGGTTTATTTTTCTTCAGCAAGTCACCCGCAAACACCTCCAAGTCTTAACACCAGTATTTTCTAGGTCTACTTCAGCAACAACGCCAGTTTTGTAACTCTTTCTACATTTGTGAAATAGTTTCCAAGCATGTGAACAGTATGTATTCTAGGAAAACTACTTATAAGCCTATATAATAATTTCAGTTTGCACTACAACTTCAAACTTTTTAATGATTTTATTTTAGGTAGTTGTTCTAAAATGTACTTATGTTACACTAGCGTGAAGGTGGCATGGAATTAACATTATGGGATTTGAATACAGTATAATACCTATTTGCTATTACTTGGAAGGAACTTATAGTTTGAGTAATCGAAACCTGTTTATACCCGACTACCGAAGGAGGGTAATGTGTTTATCAGTCTACTAGCTTCTGCCCGCGGCCTAGCCCGAGTTAAAAGAGTTTTATCATCCCAAGGAAGTAAAAAGTCATATATTATCTAATCTATCTAATCATATGTCCTTCCCAGGGTCTCGAAACTATCTCCATGCCAAATTTTATCTAAATGGGTTCGGTAGATCCAGATATTACCGTCTACAACCTCACAAACTTTATAGATTTGTTCCTATGTGGCAATCTAAAGACCAAAAGCGTTGGCCGATTTTGATGAATCTTACGTCGATCGATTCTTCTTAACCTTGCGAGTGCCACTGCCTACATAAAAATGTGAAAATCGAAAAATGGCGGTTTTTGGGCGCCATATTGTGGGGGCCCAATTTTTTTGTCTATCAAAAAATCAAAATCAAAATAAAGGGTTTTAAGAGGTGTTTTTAAAAATATGTAACACTTATATGTTTATATGTAATTCGAATAAAAATGTTAGCTAAAAAGTTATAAATAAATAAAGTAAATTCAAAAAACAAAAAACCCGACTGCTTAAACAAGACGAAAATCCTGCAGTGCAGTCTGAGGATACATATTCGCGAGCTAGCTGACCAAAACCAGATGTATCCACCGACTGCACAGCATGATTTGCTTTTTGTTTAAGTCTTTTTAGTTTGCTTCTTAAGCAGGCGGGTTTTTTATTTTTTTTAATTTTCTTTTTTATAATAGTTGATAAGCTTACAACAAAAACCCCTTTAGCTATTGCTGTTGCATGAAATCCTTTAATGACCAGAATGTGTAATGTGATCATATAAAATATGTCAGATAAATCCTTGATTCCAATACAGTTGGAACAACTTAAACATAACTGGCAATATGTGGGTGGAGTTTGTTTGTGTTTGTTTGTGGGTGCACCTAGGGAAAACAGGCGTGATGCTATGTTATCTTCTTCTTTCGTGTCGATTAACTCAATCTATACCAGCCATTCAGATTTTGTCCGACCAGTATGTACTCGTAGCTACATGGACAGCTCTAACATTTGCTGCGTTCAAATCCCGTAAGGTGCAGGTGGTCGGGCATGAAGGGCAGACAAGGAGGTGTGCCATATCTTGCGAAGGGGCCCCACACTGGGACTGTGTTTTGGATGGGTCTATGATATTCCATTTGGCCAGGTTGTTTTTACAGCGGCCAACCTGGGTCCACAATCGGTTTAGGGATTTCCAGATTGGCCACTGCAGTTCTTTTCCAGAGGGCAGTTTCTCTGCCGGAGTGATGAAGTGGGGAGGAGTAGGGTGTGTATGTTCCCATAATTTATGTTATGAAAGTTACTTTTTGTGCTAGTAGTAAGTTCGTCATCACCATATCAGCCGAAAGACGTCCACTGCTGGACATAGGGGCCTCCCCCAAGTGTCACCACATTGATCGGTCCCATGCGTCTCGCATCCAGTGGATCCCCGCAACCGTCACCAGGTAATCGGTCCACCTGGTGGGAGGCCTTCCAACGCAACAGGTTCGCGGTCGCAATTCCAGAACCTTTCTGCCCCATCGGCCATTCTTTCTGCGAGCAATGTGCCCTGCCCACTGCCACTTAAGTTGGGCAATTCTTCGGGCTATGTCGGTAACCCTGGTTCTAATAGTAAGTTAACAAAGGATAATTTCTAACCTCCACAAAAGGTAGTTCCTCCAATAGTGTTTCCTCTTCATTTGCAGGCCCCACAACTGTGATCAATGTGAGAAGTCTTTCACTAAGGCTTCAGACTTGGAAAAACATAAAAGTATTCATAGTGGTAAGTTAACATAAAAGTTTTTGGAACAAAGTAACGTTGTAAAGATAGGGGTCAGTATGCTATGTAGTACATTTAAAAATATCGTTATACTCTGCTTCAATTTACCTTGTCCCTAAATGTAGTCTGTAGGCATATCAAAGATAATCTAATTGTCTGTTTTAGGCCATTTTTTTTTTTTTTTGGTTTTAGTTTGTCTATGGCCCCTAACAGTTATTATTTGGTCAAGCTGAGTAGCTTCCCTGGTTGTTAAACCCTGCTTTCCTCTTTCTCGCAGATGTTAAGAAACATGCGTGTCCTGAGTGCGATATGCGGTTCAAAGACAAGTCGAACCTCAAGCGGCACATGCTGCGGCACAGCAGGATCAAGCCTTACTGCTGTACAGGGTGCGGGACTCGGTTTAAGCAGGTATGTACTCATCATCTTCCTGCCTATGTCCCATATTGTCAATGCATCATGTCTCCTTGTTGCATGATAGTATATAGTCTTGGTCTCAGTAGACAGTAACAATCTACAACTGGACAACAGAACCCAGTACTGGGTAAAACAATACCCCGTACGCAATATACATGCTTAGACGTGGAGTTGCGGACATCAGCCCGTTATGCAACAGATTTCAGTTTTCTGACTACCTGTCGGTTGTCAATGATGTACTGTCGGTAATAGCTGTTACCTAACCCACCCTGCCATTAGCTACAACATTCTGCAATTAGCAGTACCTAGCTAAGTTATATTTGATACGTATGAGCTTATCGAACTAGAACGTTTTATTCAAGGTAGTCAAATATTATAGAATACAGTTACGCCGATTTGATCTTTAACACGTAACGTTAGGATAGATAAACGTTTCAATACTGTTTTGTCACCATGATGGACTTTTTAATTTCAACATGGTCTAGTGATTGCATCAGTGAACCTATGTCAACATGGTTGCGAGTTCTAAACTAACCTGCCACTTCTTGTTGCTTTATGTTTACAATATTCAATCATGTTTTTTAGTTCAAAATATTATTAATAATATTTAATTAAAATAATTAATTTAAATTAACTATTTAAATAAAAATAACATTAGAATTGAAAAACAATAATGTTATGTAGGTGCGTAGGGACAAGTGAAACTACTGACAGCTATAAACACACTGGTTTAATAAACGACAAACGGTTGGCGCGGGACGCAGCTCGCACACACAGTTATAGCATGTGTATATAACATACATACTTATTGATGATAACGATTTTATTCAATATAAATATTAAATAATTACTGGCAAAAATAATTGCTTTCCAAATATTTAAAGCTAAAACATTTAAAAGAAGTTAGAATACTGAACTACTTATTTAAAGCTTGATTTTTATTTATTTAAGTTGTTGGAGGGAAAAATCTGTTTCTTCGTTTCAATAATGCCTATAAAATACCCATTTTTATTTAAAAAGTAGGTTAGTTATCTGGTATATACTTTACAAAGTGTCAAATCATGTTATATGTTTAGAAATATGTAATATTTCTATTTTATAACAATAACATCACCACATTAACTATCTTACCTACTTATAAAACATAAGTGAAAATATCACTAAATATAGTTTGATGTATAATATTAAAATACTTTATAGATTTTTTATAAGTATTTTTAGTTTTAAATATGGTTATGATCGTAAAAAAAATACAAAAAACCCGACTGCTTAAGAAGTGAGCTAAAAAGACGTAAACAAGAAGAAAATCGGTCAGTCGGCTTTTTGATTTTTTTATTATCGTTTTTTATTTACAACTTTTTAGTTCTATTTTTAATTAGGTACATCTCAACATATAACTGTTATATATTTTTGAAATCACCTCTTAAAACCGTTTATTTTGATACCCGATGGGTTTGGAAGTAAAAAAATATTTTTCCCCACAAAATTTCGCCCATAACCCGCAATATTTTTCTTTTACAATCTTTTATGTAGCCAGTGGCACTCGCAGAGTTAAGACAAATCGATTAACGTAAGAATCATCAAAATAGGCCAACGCGTTTGGTCTCTAGAACGCTACATAGGAACAAACATACATACATAGACTGATAAACACATTACCCTCCTTCGGCAGTCGGGTAAAAAAGCCTGCTTATTCATTATTATTATATTATATATATCTTTATTTCAACAAAAAAATACAGATAGTTACAGGTCATAACAAAAATACAGAAACAATAAATGGGTAGAGATTTATACAGTTTTCATTAGATTTGTCCTAAAATATGTTTTTTTTTTTTTTTTATAAAACCCTGCCTCTCAAACTAGGTGAAAACCTGTATTTTGAGAAACAGTGAACGGCCACGAAATTCCCATACACTATTACTGATACAACAATTAATGAACAGTGTCGCTCTACCGCCTTAATAATTTATGTGACTCTGTTATAGTTATGAATATGTATATGTGTGTGAGGGTGTGTGTGCGTGTAGTAGAAGGTGAGCATGTGTGATAAGGTTGCGTGTGCGCATGTTTAAATGTGTGTATGTTGTAGAAATCGCGGTGCGTGAGAGATTAGGTGATGTATGTAAGTAGGGACTCCGTGTAGGCATAGTCCCTCTCTAGTAGCCACTCAGTTACTTTAGTTTTTACCGCGTGGCTGTTAAGTTTTAGGATTTTTAATTCTTTATTAATTTTATTGTAAATATAATTGCTAAGTGTATAAAATTGATGCGTTGCGAAAGTGGTTTTATGTTGAGATCCTGTGATGAGTTGTAGTCGCTTATTAGGATTAGGTGGCGGCAGCTTAGCATGAGTTCTTAAAATCGATCGAAGCACAAAGAGCTGGCGAACTGTAAGGACTTTGCAGTTAGAGTATAATTCAGTTGTTGGGAATCTGTAGGGTTTCCTAGTTATCACTTTAAGTATGGCTCTTTGTGCTCTTTCTACTCGTAACATTTTAGTTTTTGCTGCTCCGCCCCATGCAGTAATACAATATCCAATAACAGATTGGCAAAGAGCATAATACACCATCTTCAGAGTGTCTAGTTTGGCCGACTCTCTCAATGACTTAAAGACGTGCAAGAGGCGCATTGTTCTTGTGGTAAGGGCGTCAATCTGTTTGGCCCATCTTAGTCCATCATCAATCTGAACTCCGAGATATTTTATATTGTCAGATCTAGTAAGGATTGGACAGTTACAAGATGGTATTGGATTTGAGCATGAGTGAGCTACAATACTAAAGGTATGTGTCGGCCTCGTGCTACGTCGGATTGCGAATGGGATGTAAGTGGTTTTGGTTAAGTTGAGTGTCAGAAGGTTAGAGTTCAGCCATTTCATTACTTTGGACAGGGCTTGTTCTGCAGTAGTCTTAACCATGTCCCAAGTGGGTCCGCAAACGAGGATCGCGGTGTCATCTGCGTACGCGTAGATGTCACAGTTAGGTAGGTTCATCCTGCAAAGGTCGTTTACGTAGATTTGAAAGAGTATGGGGCCGAGTATACTACCTTGGGGGATGCCATATGTTATTAGCTCCTCGTCACTATAATACGCATCCACCTTTACAAGCTGTGTTCGATTACTGAGGTAACTTTTATAAATTTCAAGTGGCATTCCACGCACACCAATACGTTCCAGCTTGTCAATAAGTTTGGGAACAGAAACCGTGTCAAAGGCTTTAGAGAGGTCCAGGCAGATCCCCAGGCACTTTGTTTTGCTGTCCAGCTTCCTGGCAACCTGTTGCGTGAAGTCTAAGACTGCATCTTCCGTCGATACTCCTTTACGAAAGCCGTATTGGTTTTTGGCAATGATGTCGTGTTTATCCAGGAAGTTCCTTAGAGAATCCGCCAGGATCCTCTCCAGCACCTTGGAAAGAGCAGTTAAAACAGAAATTGGCCTATAGTTGCTAACACATCCTCTGTCACCCCCCTCGTGAATTGGGTGTATTATTGCCTTTTTCAGGGCATCCGGAAATACACCCGTTTGAAGGCTGCGATTACAGAGAAAGGTTATAGGTGGAACCAATACATGTCGGCATGTTTTTAACAATATGGAAGAGATTCCATCCCAACCAACGGCGCAGTCATGACGTAATTGCAGAATGAGTGATTCCACCTCCGTTTCATCCACTTCCAGCACGGCAAGAGAACCGACAATTGTATTATGACCACTGTTTTTAATTTCGGGAGAAGAACATTGATCACTTGCTGCCGTTGTCTGTCCAGGTGCCTGTGACATAATTTGTGCAGCCAAACCTTTACCCACATTACTAAGGAAGTGATTTACCTCGTTTAAGGAAGATTTAGGATCTTCTCTTAATTTGAGCAGCTCTAAAGGGCTGATATGGGTCCTTTGTGTGTTTGTTATTTTTTTAATTGTATTCCATAAGATTTTAGGATTATTTCTTGCTTTTTCTAATTCTGACGTTTCGTGAGCTCTTTTTAATTTTCGAAGTAAGTTATTGCAGAAATTCCTGTAGCGTTTATATGTTGTTTTCAGGATTAGGTTATCAGGAACTTTTTTTGTTTTGATGTGCATTTTATCTCTATTTTTTATGCATTTTAATAGACCAGGGGTCATCCATGGCTTAATTGTTATTTTTTGTCTGGGAATATTAACCTGTTTTGAATGTTTTGTAATTACTGAACTAACAATATCTATAAATCTATTCATACACACGTTTACGTCATCAATTTGGTATAGTATTGTAAAGTCCGTGTTTTCTAGCTCAGGAATAATGGCTTCGTAATCTAGGCGGGTGATGACATTATTTATTTTCGTTTTTGGACTAACGTCAGCTATGGATAACAGAACAGGCTTGTGATCCGTTACATGGGATTCCAATACAAGTGTGGTAGATCGATAGTTAGATTTGAGGAGCAGGTGATCAATGCAGTGGCCAAGTCGAGTAGGGAAAAGGTGGGTCGGCATCAGCCCATACGAGGCGTTAATTATAAGGTATTCGAAGCTTTGGTCGTTCCTATTACTTGGACTTATATCAATGTTTAGATCTCCTACCAATACGATACTAGGGCAGGAGGATATTTTCTGATAAACATTGCACAGGCTTGTCGTGAAATTGTTGAATTGCTCTCCGGAATTGAAAGAAGGGGAGCGATAAACGGCGACCACAGATAACTTTTTGTCTATTTGACATACCAGGCAATTCCCCCCTTCAAAAGAGGGCTCCCACACGTTGATTTGTAATCCTAATTTTGTGTATATTATAACTCCATCGTTTTGATTAGCGTTGATTGCTGACGAGTGAGACTGAAATCCATCAAGAACAGGTAGTGTATTGACTTTACTCAGCCAGCATTCTGTCAAAACAATGATGTCAATGTTTATTTTTGTCAAATTCACCAATACCTGAAGTTGGTTAAAGTTTTTGTTTACGCTACGTATGTTTAAATGTAGTATATTTATATTACTTCCGGCTGAGTTGATATATTTGGTACAGTCTTCAGGGTTACAGTTAAATGAGTTTCCGAAATTTATATGGTCTAGTTCATTATTAATATTGTTTATGATAGCCATTTATAATAGTTAGAGTATTAATAAACATTCGAACCAATTCTGTCTGTGAAGGTGATTTATAGTTGGAGTCTATAGAAGTATTACTGCGCACTTTTGGATTAGTTGTTTGTGTGTTAATATGCAATTGTATTTTGTTGTTATGTGAGTTTTGTATATTGAATATAATATTGTATGTTGCTCTTGCGTCATGAGTGTATGTGTGAATTTTAAAAACAGAGAATACAAAATAAAATAAAATAAAACATGTATACAACAAGAATCTGCAATAGGGCCACAATTTTAGCTAGTCAGATATTAATGTTGCTCAAATCTTGAAGACATTTATCTGATTGTATTAATAGCTGCTTTTCTCCTACTTGTTTACGAAGAAATATGTTACCGTTGCTTATCCAGCAGAATGAGTAATGGTTGTTATTGGCAAATTGTCGTGCCAGGTAAAAAAGCCTTTTAGAACTAGAGGGAATCTGCTCTGCTACAAATACTGGTAGGCGTTTCCCTGGTATACCAATTAGTCCTGTATTCAGCTTTTCTTCCTTTGGGTGCTTATCCTTGTTATAGAAACGAATTGCTGACAGAAAATTCTGTTTGGTTTGCACTCTTGTAAACTCCGCCATAATCGGACGTGGAGTTGGAGTTGGTGTGGATTTTCCAGGGAGACGATATACATCTCGTATCTCTGATTCAGATATAGGCACACCAACGAGTTGGCCGATTTTACAGACTGTATTCACCAGGCTGATTGTTGACTCCTTCTCCGGCTGTGGGATGTTTCTAACCTCTATGCACGATGAACGAGACTTATGTTGTAGGTCGGTTATTTTTTTTTCGAGCGCTTCTATGTAGCTCCGTTGGTCCTGACGCTCCTTCTTCAAGCCTTCTATTTCTTTCTTTAACTCCTCAAACTTTGTATTCATAAAAGACATCGACTGTTCAATATGTGCACTTGTTTTACGGATTTCGCTGTTAGATTCCTGTATTTTTGTGTTTTGCGCCTTAATTTCCCCTGTGTCTGCAACTAATTTAGCCATTAAGGTAGATTGTTCTTCGAGCATTTTCGATACTCGAGTGTCTTGGTCTTTTTTCCAAGTTGCAAGGAAATCGTTTAAGTTAGGCTGATTTGACACGGACACGTTTCCCGGTGAGTGTTCCGATCTGGGTCGCTTGTGTCTACTTGTCACATGTTCAATCATATCAATTGCCGTACTTATGTCAGGCACAGATTGCGTTTGACTCAGGGCTTTATTCTTCGCATTCGGTGTTGTGCGCTGAACACCAGCCATAGTAATGTTAGTAAACAGGGATACAAAAAACAAACAAAATTCTTACTCGGTGTTCGATTGCTTATAGAAAAGGCAATAGACAGTTACTTCGTTCGTCCTGGCGTAGCCGATACTTTTTTCGTAGCAGCCCCGTAGCACGATGTAGCAGTCGTAGCGCACCCGGATGACGTCAGGCTCGCGTAGCGGACCACTATTTCGCCGTCACGGCTACAAGCTCCGTGGCACAGTGGTCAGCGCACAGGACACACCTCCGCCGCACGCCGCGTGTCCGCGGGTTCGAGACTCGACAAATCACAACCACTTTTTCTAGCACGAATTACGATGGCTGCAACGGAACTGATACTATCTTCCTCTAGGACCGCCCAGTGGGTGTTAAAGTTTGCTTAAAACACGTAATGAGTAACAAGGAATTTGAATTTAGTGTATTGAACCAATCACGGAATTTAGAGACACTACACTACTGCGGCAGACCGACACACGTCCACTCGTTTCTGAGTCCGGCGACCGAATCATATGAAACACTTCCTTGAAAATATAATAACAACAGTTTATTTAACACACACTGACACGTAAGTATTTTAGACTGCGGGAGGTGATGCCGTCTTAATAGCGAAGTGGAGCACCATCTCTTTCTATAATTTGTTAAAAGCGACACGTAATATTCCCAAACTGACTGGTGACTATTAACATCGGCCACCAACTTTTATGAGTTCACCAGGTCCCATGGAATGGTCCATTATCCAGCCCCGGTAACCCAGAGTTATTCAACCGCCGGTTTTACACGTCAGTAAACAATCTGACTGTATTTCTCTGAAACAAAGAAATGAAATCGGTGTCACTTTATGTTTAAGTATATAAAAATATATTTGCTTACGTCACGGCATGAGGAATAGCTAGGTATAAAAACTAAAAACGAAGTATAAAATCAGAAAAATATACTGACTGCTATATTATTATTAAGTATCCCAGCATTCTGTTTGACTCCACCATTCTCCTCTTGCAAATAAATTATTTTTCAAATCTCGATACAGGATTTTATCTCGCATCTTTCGTTCGTATCAGCCTTATAAACAAACCACGAGACCGGATCTACTTAATATAATAATTAAAATAAGCTATTAGTAGCAATGACACTTATTATATTACCATTCTCTGATAAACTTTTAGTCTTACAACATAAACATCAAAATCGCATAAAATAAAGTTATAACTATCCTAACTCTAACGTTTTAAAGATGAATTTTGTGTATCTGTATTATTATTGTACTAGTTTCTGCCAGCAGCTTCGCCCGCGTGAAAGTCGAAAATTATCCCGTGGGAACATATTCCCGGGATAAAAGTATCCTATGTGCTATTCCATACTGTAACCTATCTCTGTGCCAAATTTCATCCAGATCCGTCGAGCCGTTTGAGCGTGATGAAGTAAATACACACACACACACACACTCAAAAACTTTCGCTTTTATAATATTAATGTGAAGTGTGATTTATTCATTGAGTAGCGCTAGTCTGATAAACTCATACAAATTAAATAATCCTTAATGTTACAGGCAGAGGTTTCAAATTCGTTCGTTTTTAGGTTGGATCAGGTAACAGCTATTACCGACTGTACAAATGACAGACGGGACCAACGCCGTAACGTGCGTCTCAGTATTTAAGGAATGGTCCTCCATCTACGGATCGACCTTGGCAAGCGTTGCTTAATATCGAACTTCGAACCGTGCGGCATTTTTTTTTTCACGAGCCCTTCTCTCTTCTTCTCTTCTGTCTTCATCTTAGTATTCCTCCATGTCAGTAGACACTATCCGTCCATCGTTTATTTGTCTTCTTTTTAAACATAATTAACACTAGTCCATTGTTCACTCCTCAGCTAGCGTCAATGAAGCGTCACGCACAGAACTGCCCGCTCAGCAAGTATGCGAGCGCGCCCGCAGACGCACGCACTCGTAACAACTACTGCCGCGTGTGTGGGATGAGCTTCCAGTACAAGAGCGCACTGTTAGAGCATTGTGTCCGGTAAGTCCACATACAGGGCCGTATTAACCCAGTTGGGGGCCCTTTTCGAAGCTTAAGTAATACCCACCAACACCTCGCACTAAGAAAAGCAATGAATACCCTCCTAACTAAGTAAATTATTCGGATTATTTTTCACACCCATTACAGCTTATTATAAATATTTTGTTGATATTTTCTTCTTTTTAGGCACGATTTTTTCCCAATAAACCGGGACATCGGGCACGTGCCCCTTGTGGCCCTAGAGAAAAGACAACTGTCCACATAGTATAGTCACCAGCATAATCCATTACCTCCATCCACGCGCTGAAAGTGAGCGAAGAGGTTTCTAACACCAGTAACCTGTACTATGAGGTGATGGAAAATGCATCCGAACTGGAGTGTGAGCGGACCACCATTACCATAGACCTTAAAGGGGTGATACCATTGCTTAGTGTCCAATTCTAAGTAGTCATAATAAAATTAAGAAATATATTAAAATACATACATACATAAACTCACGCCTTTTTCCATGGGGGTAGGCAGAAACTACAGAACGCCACCACCACATATTAAAATCAATAAAAGTATTAAGAAATATAAGAAACATTTAAAAACTCAAAGTGTTTACAAATATAATGTTAACCTTAGAAGAGATTTCAGAAACTTAACCAATTAAATATATGTAATAGTAAATTAGAAACTAGTACACAAATGTATGATGTTGACATTCAGAACCTTCAAAGGGAAATATTGAGTAGGAAAAGTACACTAAAGGAAATATTTTGTAAATATGAATGTAGTCAACAGATGTTAAGTGAGCGCATGCGGACCTTGTGAAGTATAATGCAGAGAGGTAAGAGTTACTGACTAACAAGCTCACCCGTAGTTGTGCTGCTGCTCCGCCACCTCTCATGTCACAACATGTTGCTCCTACAACTTTACCCATTGTTCATACTGCGACAACTTTAAAGTAATGTCTTAGTATATTCTGATAGATTAGGAACAGGTTTTGGATCTTTGTTAAATAACTGTTCTAAACAAACTATGGTGAACCATTGTTATACAAAACTGCATTTTAATGAGCTTGTTCATAAAATTCAACAGACACAATTGAATGAGCGATCTACTGTAGTACTTCTTTTTGGAAATAGCCTTAGTTTAACAAAAAGGGACCTAGTTAATGGTATCGGCACCCTACTTAAGTTAAGATTAGGCAAATTAATATTTGTGCATTGCCCTATTCTGACAAGTTACTTGTTCAGGAAAATCAATACATTTCTAGTTTAAATAACTTGATGCATATTTTATCTTGTTGTCATAGTGACCGTTTATTGTTTTTGACACCAACAATTTTGTTAGTGATTTTGTTTTGATTCGGGACCATATGTTTCTTCCCAAAAATAGTCGACATATTTTATTAGCTACATTGTTAGCTTTTATTATACACGCAGTTATTGATGATTTAATTGAGACTAGGTTTAGTGATTTAACAGTATTATCCAGTTTTTCTGATAATACTACTGTAGATTCCTATATCATCAAAATATAAATCGCTTATCCGGCAAAATTTTAGACGTGGAATTGTTAGTAGATAAATACCACATGGATATCTTATATTTTTGTGAAACTTGTTTAAAACCAGATAGTTTTTCAGTTGCCAGCGCGTACAACAGATCCACCGTGGGTGATGGTACCCTGATACTTTGTAATAGTCATCTCAAATATAAGGAAAAGAAGGATATCACTGCTTACTTTGTTGATCACTATGTGAGGTAGCATGTGCAGAGGTCGAGGGGCATACTGTCTTGTGTGTTTACAGAGCACCAGCATCAAACTTGTCATTGTTTTTAATTTCAATGGAAGAATTATTAAGTAAACTTTTCAGAGATAATAAATTAGTTTTTGTTTGTAGTGACTTAAATATCAAGATCTGTTAGTCAATTCACCTAAAAAATGTAAGCTCATTTCATTGTTCAAATCATTTAACTTAAAATATGTATTTAATGAACCGACAAGAATAACAGCAACTTCAGCTTCGTGCATAGATAATGTATTCACTAATTGTGAAGTAAAAGTTTTAATTCGTTCTTAATTAGTGGCGTTAGGTCAGACCATACTGGTCAACTAGTATCTTTTGGGTCAGTTAAAAAAATTAACCTAGCTAAATCAATTCGATTAAGACCTCTTACTAAAAATAAAATAATTTTAATAATAATGTTTCTAGCAACCTTTGTGGCGCCACTTTTGATTTAAAATATCCCAATATAAATTACGGCACGTGGTTTTCTACAGTTTGCCAAGAATTCAATAAAACGTGTCCTGTAAAAACAGTTAAAGTCAATAATTCCAAAACGAAATTTAGTGAATGGGCCACTGTGGGCATAAGAAAAAGCCGAGATATCTTATATAATTTTTATTACGAAAAATCTTTGACTTCCGATCAAGTTTTTCACACTTATGTTAGAAACTATTAATATTCAAAAGAGTCTGCGCTCAAGCAAAATCTCAAATAATAATTAACAAGATTGGTATTTCTAATAATAAAATAAAAAGTGTGTGGCAAGTAATTAATAGAGAAACTGGAAAGACACAACAACGCGATCAGAATGAGTTGTCTTTGAAAATAACGAATCAAACCATTTCTGATAAGCAAGATGTCGCTGCGACATTAGAAGATTTATTTACCATCATTCCGTTAAAGGTTACGAAGTGCCTTCCCTCCTAGTCTAAATTAGCTGAAGCTCTTTTTAAAGAAAACTTTATTAAAGATATAGCAACATTTAAATTTAAACCAATATGTATTGATACAATTAAAAACGTTCAAAAGTCTCAATATAAAAAAATACTGAAGACTGATGGGGGGGATATCCGTTAGGGTTCTTCGAGATATTATTGACTCAATTGCTCCTGTCCTAACAGGCATATTCAATCAAAGTTTGGAAAGCGACAGGTTTCCTGACTCAATGAAACACAGTAAAGTAGTACCAATTTTCAAATCAGGCTGTAAGAGTGATCCCAGTGACAGGTCACTGGAACAACTTGCGATCCACGGATGCCCCTCTAGTTAAAGGGTAAAATATACAAGTCCGTGATTAGACCTGTCATACTGTATGGATCAGAATGTTGGGCTGTGAAAAAGATGGATGAAAGGAGATTGCATGTAGCAGAGATGAGAATGTTGAGATGGATGTGCGGCGTGACGAGATTGGATAAAGTGAGAAATGAGTATATTAGAGGCAGTTTGAAAGTGGCGCCAGTGACAGAAAAGTTGAAGGGAAACCGTTTGTCCTGGTATGGTCATGTGATGAGGAGGGATGAAACGCATGTTACTAAAATAGTTATGAATATAAATGTGGTTGGATGGAGAGGAAGAGGAAGGAAAAGTGAGTCAATAATAGCGTGACAGGGGACAGAACGGTATGGAAGAAGAAAACGTGTTGCGCCGACCCCAAGTAACATGGGATAAGGGCAGGAAGATGATGATGCTGTAAGAGTGATCCCTCTAATTAATTATAGACCTATATCCGCGCTTTCAGCATTGAGTAAAAATCATGCTGGACCAGATGATGTCACACTTCAATTCAAATGGAATCCTGCCTAGTCAACAGTTTGGTTTTACGAAAGGTAGGTCGACAACGGACGCGGGAGTAAAACTCATCAGCCACAACTTGGAATCTTGGGAGAAGTCCCAGGGTGCCATTGGCATTTTTGTGATCTCACAAAAGCGTTCGACTGCGTCGACACTGTGATCTGTAAATTACATCATTACGGAATTTGAGGACAAGCTGCTTATCTTGAGCTTTCCTATTTGTAATTTATACTTATACGCAAAATTCTTGTGTTTTACTGTTAAGTCAGGCTAGCGCTAGCCTTCAGCTTCGGAGCGTATTTACCGTCTAGTTAGACAAAGTATTATTAGTGTTTGATGGTGAAACCCAGTTTCTTATTTCTGTTTCATATCTCTGATGTTCTTAATCCCATTTTCTCTATTATTCACCAGGCAACATACTGACGCGGGGAGTGCTGCGCAAAACCCAAAGCCGCCTGAACCTGACAAAAGCAACCTTAACGACACCAACCGCATCGTAGACAATATCGTGGATGACATCCTCTCTGCCGAAGACGACTATATGACCATGTCCACTCAGAACGAGATACTAAACGTCTACAACCCAGATATAGACAACAACCCAGAAAACTTGATGCAAATTGAGCTATTAAAAGAAATGAACCAACTTCACATATTAGACGGAGAACTATTCTATAATGACATAGACTTCGACAGTATTCAACCTAGCCACATGTTCAACACAAATACAAACGATATGGATTATAACACAGACAAAAATGCTGAGATTCTATTCGACTTCACAGAAGGAAATAAAAGTATGGATCAAGATATCATGAACACTTTATTTCACGTCAAAGCTGAGTACTTACCCGATGAACTACTGAATCCGCCGGCAATTATTAACCCTCCTGAGAAAAACAACGAAATAGACCATCATAACCATGTATCAGTGAACGAATGTGCTACAATATTTGAAAGTGACGTCGATTTAGAAGCTAGCACAAATCTAGCTGCAAATTTGAACCAACTGATCGGCGAAAATAGTGTCCAATATATTTCAACAGAAGACGATGATACTTTTATAATAAGTTTAAATAGTGAAATCGATGCTGAACAGCTAACGGATATGTTAAATATAGGAGTAGAATTAGTTAATGATAAGACTAAAGAACCAAGTATACCTGAGGTTAAACAGGAACCTGTAAGTCTAGCAAATATTAAGCAGGAACCTGTAAGTCTTGCACATATTAAGCAGGAGCCTGTAAGTCTAGCCAATATAGAGCTCTATGTCAAGTTTGATAAACCTTTGTCAGTGAAAGAGCCCCAGAATGAGCAATTAGGGCCTATGGTGATTAAAATGGAGCCTTTGGCTGTGGAAGAGCCACAGAATGGGCAATTAGGGCCTACGGTGATTAAAGAAGAGCCTTTAAGTGCACCTTCTATGACTTTGATGGTCACAGAAGAAAAGAAGAATGTAACAGAGAGAAAGCCAAAGAAGACAGTATTATATGTTTGTAGAACTTGCAATAAGGCATTCAGTAAGAATGATAATTATAGATCTCATCTAGGTAAGCAATCAATTGTTTTAGTAGTACCATATTCTTTTCACTCTGGATGATACAGAGTCAAAATATAAAAGTAACATGCTTTTGAAATATATTTTTTTTTCTTTCTTTAATATATATATATATATATAATAATTCGTATATATTGAATGGCCTGAAGTCACTATGGCGTCTGTCTTGTGCCGTTAAAAATGAGATCTTTTCTTAAGTTTGCTGTAAGGCATTACTTCCTAGAGTTTGATCCCTAATAGCGACACTATCGGATGGTTTAAAATATAGCGTGTTTAAATGTTTTCAAATTCAACAGGACTTTTAAAAAAGCCATGATGTAATTTTAGTTTTCATCGAAATCGCTCCCGAGACTCCTGTGAGTGTATTTCTCTATCCCTTATAGTTTCGGATTTGGTCATCCACGCCCACTTGTCGTGGATCCACTACCTCAAGCACGACAGGCGAGGTCATAGCCATTGAGCCGCCGCGACATTATTGTTTTACTCCATATATATTCGCAGCTACCCACGAGCCGTCCCTCCGGCGGCACGCGTGTAGCATCTGCGGCTCGCGCTTCAGTTACCGCTCCACACTCAACAAGCACACGCGCAGTCTGCACACGCCGTACGTGCAACAGGAGCATTGCTGTCAGATATGTGACAGGAACTTCAAGTTCGCGTGGATGGTGAGTGGTACACACTATACTCTATTTAAAATAAAATCAGAAAGCGAAGCAAGCCCCTTTTTGCAGCTCGTTTAACTAACTTTTTACTATAGTTGTCGGCACGTAAATGGCATGAGTCTCTTTGGTTTCCAAGCGGGACGCGGGGAAGTTTTAGCACCGTTCCCAGCGCACCATTGGTTAGTCATTTGACACAAGGATAGACGTCGCGTCCACGTTCCGTTCGCTCTGTATGGTCGTTGGTCAGTTCGCTCACTATGCGCGAACTTACCCTTACTCCGCCAAAACCTTGTCAAGTTACATGCCGGGGACTATACGGCTAAACAGTTGCCATATCACCAACGCAATATTCTTGAAATCTTTTAAGACCTCTCGAAGGCGTTCGATTGCGCTAAGCATAAGACACTATTGTTGGAGCTCTAGCACTATGGGTTTAGAAATACGGGCTTTGACTCTTTAGTTACTAAGATCATATTTAACTTTTACCTACCTTCTGCAGAGCAAATAAAGAACTATTCCATTCTATTCTAAGCCAGACAGGTTAAAGTTCAGGAAAGCGGCGTAAACTCACTAGGGTCTGAAATGACAAAGGGCGTTCCTCAAGGCTCGATATTGGGTCCATTCCTCTTTTTAGTTTACATAAATGGTTTGACCCTATTACTACAAAGTCAACCAAAGATGCTGTTATTTGCTGATGACATATCTTTGTTATTTGATTCTGGTCTGGTATTTGGTCACAAAATCTTGACGATGTGAATAACTTTATTAATCTGATATAAGTTTTTAAACTGTCATGGTCACTAACACTAATATTAACATTATAAGCGGGATATTAATCTGGTCCAAAATTGCTTTTACGGCACACAAAAAAGAACCAAATGTATTAGATTTACATTACGAAATCTTAAATATAGTGAATGTAACATCATATTGAATGGAGAAAACTGAAGTTTATAAATAAAACAGTTTTCCAAGTAATCACTTATATGAGAAATTACAGTGGGGACCTAACATAATATCTCTTGCGGGGCGGCCAAGATCATCCGCTTATGCTGTATAAGAAAACAGTTAACAGATGTAGAAAGCAAGCGTTTGGTCTATTTTAGTTTTTTTTTTATTTTTTATTTATTTGTTAAAAACACAATTAAAACCAACAATCAAATTACAAAAACGATAATTATACATTCATAAGAGCCGTAGATCTGGTTTTGAATTCGCTATAAGAATCGCAACTGGCATCCTAGCTAGGTTACAAAATAACCCGTGTTAAGGATACCAGTTCCATACCCCAAAAGGTTAACATTAAAGATATGACAATTTAAGTGCAACGTGATTGAAATCTAGGGCTTTCACAGCTTAAAATTAAACTAAAAATTAATATATAACATCACAATTTAAAATAAAAATAAAATGAAATTGAATAAGAATTAAAATAAAACATCACAATTTAAAATAAAATGCAATTAAATAAGAATTAAAATAAAACGACATAATTTAAAATAAAAATAAAACGGTATTAAGTTTGAGTTCTTACCAGACATTACAATTTAAAATTAAAGTCAACATAAAATGGCATTAAATTTGAATTAATATAAAACAATGATAATAATTTTGTGGGTAATTGGTAAAAATAAATAATTCATTCATTCATAAATGTATCTTAGTTTAAAACATTCAATTATTACATGGATTAAATAAAAAGTAAAATATATAATAATTTATAATGGAGTGGGCATTTAATGATTTTGCAATTAAAATATCAGAAATTAATTGTGCTTTAGCCTATTTAAAATTGAAATTTGTATATAAGAATAATTAAAAGAAAACAACAAAAAAAATTATAAAACAAAAAAAATATACTTTCCATTGTGGTGGGTTTGTGCGTGTGTAATAGTGATGGTGTGTTTGTGTAGCTGTATATGTATTTGATGAGGGTAATATGTGTTGATGTTGATGAACACTAAGATCATCTAAAAGACCAACAGACTCTCTGTCTCGTCGTAGCTTAAGCAAAGGAGCCACTTATTAACTTCTTTTTTACAGGCCTGGCTAGGGAGTTGATAAACAGGCAGTAGCTTATTTACTTTATTATATAACGTCGGAGCAAGGAAATAGTTGTATCTTTTGGATTGGGTGAAATTACACTTTTTACTTTCACAAATTAGGTCCTTACGTCTTTTAGTGATAACTCGGTATGGGGTCCAGCATGCTGAATAAGAACAGTATTTAAAATAAAAAGTTGTCTGACCGTCAATACTTGACAATATTTGTATAGGTCAGCAGTCGGGAACGTGATTTTTTTAAAATTACTTACTTTTAGAATGGCTCTTTGGGCTCTCTCCAGTTTTAGAAGGAGCGTTTTAGGCGCGCCACCCCAAGACGATATGCAGTAACTTAGGAGAGATTGGCATAGCGCAAAATAAACTTGTTTCAGGATTCGGGCAGGAGCTACGTGGCGTAGGGTTTTAAAGATGTAGATTAGTTTTCTAATTCTATTTTGTAGAAGCTCAATGTGAAGAGAGAATGAAAGATTAGTATCAATTGTTATGCCTAAATATTTGGTATTTTTTACTTGTGTTAGTCTGGGACAGTCACAGGTCTGGTTAGGGGAAGAAGAGCACAAATGGGCGATAAGTGATAGTGAGGGCGGAGGTTGGGCAGACTCACGGAACGAAAAAGTCATGTAGTTTGTTTTGTCTGTGTTGAGAGTCAACGAATTGCCAGCTAACCACGTCTTAATGACATTAAAACCAGTCTGCGTCTTACTGAAGACTTCCGGCCACGAGTCACCAATGAACGTAAGTGCTGTGTCGTCCGCAAACGCCGTTACCTTGGTGTCATCTAGTTTTATTTGACAAAGTTCATTAATGTATACAAGGAACAGCGTTGGCCCGAGCACACTACCTTGTGGGACTCCGAATGTTATGGGAAGTTCACTACTCATGTGATTATCAATTTTAACACACTGAGTTCTTTTATTTAGGTAATCACTTAAAATCGCGAGAGATTGACCCCTAACACCGATCTTTTCTAGTTTGAAAAGCAAGAGGGGTATGGAAACTGTATCAAATGCCTTCGCAAGGTCTAGGAAAATAGTGAGGACTTTTTTCTTACTGTCCAGGTTTTTGACGATATGGTTGGTAAGGTCTAAGACTGCATTTGAGGTGGACTTGTTACGTCTAAAACCATACTGGTTTGGAGATAATAGGTCTTTGTCTTCCAGAAATTTAATTAGACGTTTATTTATAATTCTCTCCAGTATTTTTGACAGTATTGTTAGAACAGCTATCGGGCGGTAATTTGAGACACAGCCTCCACTCCCACTCTTGTAAATAGGATGTATTAGGGCCTTTTTAAAAAATGAGGGAAAAGTCCCAGTCTCAAGGCAGAGGTTATACACATGAGTCAGGACGGGGACAAGTTGGCATTTATATCGCTTGAGGAGAGCAGTAGGAATATTGTCCCAACATTTTGTTGGGACTGTGATGGTAAATGAACAGGCTTAATTTTGGCTGCGAGATTCTTGCCAACGTTTACAAAATAATCGTTGGCTTGATTGACCGAGATCACAGGGGATGATGACGACTGTAGTAATTTACTGGTAGAGGTTTTGGCCTTAACACAGTTTGTTACCCTCCCTATAACCTGCCAGATTCTCCTATTATCTGAACCAGCCTCTTCTAGCTCCTTACTGTCATATTCTCTCTTTACTTTTTTTAGTATCTTGTTACAAAAGTTTCTGTATCTTAAGTAAGTTAATTTTAGAATATCATTACTGGGATCTAACCGCGATTTTTTGTGTAATGCATCTCGGTTCCTCATGCAGCGAAGCAAACCGGGTGTAATCCAAGGTTTAATTATATGTTTACGCTTTTGCAGCTTAACTGTGGTTGAATTGGCTTCTACAGTACTGATAAGGGTGGTGACTAACAGGTTTGTAGCTTGATTGGCGTCAGTTACGTGGTAAATTGGTTCAAAATCAAGACTTTTGATTCCTTGGTCGAGCATTTCATAGTTGATTTTAGTCAACACAGAGCGATTTGTGGATCTAGAGTACCCCCCCTTGTGTCTCAGACAAAGTAGAACGCAGTTATGATCTGTTACAGACGAATTGAGAACCAGGGTTAGTGCATCATAGCTAGTTTTGAGCATGACATGGTCCAAGCAATTTGGACCACGTGTGGGAAGCATATGCGCAGGCAATAAACCATGACAGGCTGATAGGTTGAGATACTCTGAGGCGTGGGAGTCACATGGAATATGTCCAATATCAATGTTGATATCACCAATTACGGCAATATTTTTGAAAGAAGATAACGTATTAAGGGTAAACTAGTCAACGGCACGAACTATTTGGCGGCGGAGCTAAAATATTTTCTGTCTCATCCGACATCACGCACGAAAGAGATAGACGCTGTGATGAGCAGTAAGAAGCTAGTTTGAATACGTATACACACTCGTAACGCTGGGTGACGCACACATGCGTAATTTCATTGAAGAGCGCCGATAGCGGTGTGTGTTTCACTTCATGTTATTGACAACATAAACTCATAGATACAAATAGATGTGTGTAATAACGTAATTAGAAGGCACTCAATTTACTTGTTATTATGCACCCAAACTTACTCGCGACTTTGCCAACTTGACAATAAGATCTCTTGCGAAAATGTGCATTGACGTAGGTATTGTTATTATCAACAAGTAATTTTATTGATTTGACTTTTAAATTATTTTTGGCGGAGGCGACGACAGCGCAGCGGGAGCTGCTTGCGCGCTTATTGAACCTTATGCCCTTATTTATAAGAATGAAGTGTTTGAGCGCCAAGTCGGTAGATTTTATGTTGGCAGGCCGGTCGCTAGGGCTTCGCTGATTGTAGGTATCGTACCAGCGCGTGCGGAAAGCTAGGCTCTATACTCACGGGTGTAGGTCATGTTTTTGTATTTTATTTCAGGTTGTGCAAATATTACAATGCAATATAAAATGTTAAATAGGTATTTACTTACCTTAGCTAGTTAGCTATAACCTATAGGCGACTCCCCGTAAGTAGGAGGTATTCATACCAGCCAGAGTCAGGATAACTGCTTTTTCGACAGCGCCAGTTTGATGTAAGACTTGTTTTCTAGGTAAGTAAGTATTTAGGTTCATCTTATAAAAAATAATGTTATTTTGTAAATTGTTTATTGATTGTTTGTTTACAATAGCGGTTTGAAATATTCTGTTTGTTATCACAATACAATAGATAAAACTTACACATTTTTGGCTTCATTCATTACCTACTTAGTAACTTAGTCGCGGGATAGTAATCGGTATTGTGATACATTCAATGATTTTGAGCAATTTAATTTAAAGTTGTTTGGATAACAAACAACATTTTTGCTGACTTTACCTTACTGGTTCGATTCGGCAGCTATGACGTCACAATATGGCGCGAGGGCCATCCTATTCTTTAGTTGAAACGCATAGTGGTAGGCATCTAGGTAGGTATTAGATACTACGTCATGTCACAAAGTAAACAGTAGCTTCGCTTCGAGTAGTCGAGCCAAGCTTGTGAGTGTCGGCACGCATAGCAGGTATACAAATAAAAAAATAATCATCAAAATCGGTTCACATTATAAAAGTAGGTATTTAGGTAGGTACAACAAATTATAAAAAATACAGTCAAATTGAGAACCTCCTCCTTTTTGAAGTCGGTTAAAAAATAGCTTCCTTTTGTTTTTGTCCGCCGCGGAAGCCGAGCCGATATAACAGATAGGTACTTACATAATAATGAACTGCCGCTATAATTAGGCACGACTATCGAAAATCTAAACTACATAATCTAATTGGAATCTATATACATAATTCTATGTAAGTGAACAAATATATACAACAGAACTCTTCAATAAACAACGGCTAATCTCTCGGGATTGCTAATTAAGTTTACCACAGCCGGGAGAGTGGAAAGAAACCCGAAATGATTCTAAACCTTTAATTATTAAAGTTAATTATAATTAATTATCCTAGAAGTGTCCATTCCAAGTCGAGGTTGGATCATGGAATGGTTACAACTACTAACTACAACTAGTTAACCTACGAATGTCCATTCCAAGCCGATGTTAGGACATGGAATGGTTACAATAATTAAATAGACTAACTAAAACTAACTAGCCTACGAGAATCCATCCTACACGATGTAGGAATATGGAATGGTTCTTTCTTACGAGAGATGCTCTTAAATATTAGTTCGGCATTGATCGATTCCTTGACGTCATGGCTGGATCGGTTCCAAGGTAATTGCACAGTCAGCAACTTCCTATGTTTATGCTCCGTACGTTTCTGTGTCAGCGAAAGTCTAGCTACGTGCGTTGACTTGCGGTAACTGCACTGTCATCAAGGTCTATGTATGTATTTTGTCCGCAATGTCAGCAGATTCCTAGGCATACGTAACACCTCCACCCTTAGAACGGCAACTATTTTAGCACATTGAGTGAAAAAAGTTGCCGGAGTCTTCTCGGGATCTGAGTTTTTTTTCCAGGATTACGGTAGGAGGCTGCTGGTTCTTGTGGTATGACAGGTGTTCTTTTGCGCGTTGCCCATTTGCACTAGTCCCTTAAGATCCACGGAGTACAAATTGATGTGAGTAGTTGACGTAGCTCGTTGCCCAGAATCGAAGGGTATCCTCATGATTTTGCGAGGTTGGCCTTTGATTTCGTCGTCGGCATCTGCTATGGTGAACTCTTCAGATTTCAGTCGACATCCATCGGGAGTTGTAACGAAATAACTTCCTTGGAGCGGTGTGTTGTCTTGTTGGTGACAGATAATTTGTACTTTCGTTTGCTGAGGGAATTACAGGACATGGTGTTGGTCATCGAGTTTCTTCATAGTTTTCTTCATCAGGATAACTGTAGTGGGATGGCAGGAGTCCCGCAGAACTTGATTGGTGATCGACTTCTGGATGCAATCAGATTTGGTGCGGATCTGGTGGGTAACTTCCTTCTCGCACCAGTTTGACTTCGGGCATTCAGCCTCTATGTAAGTGAATGTCAACTCGTTGGTTGCTAGGACTGGGGAGGATAGGATAAGGGCCTATGCGTGTTTTTAGGTACTACGGATAATCTTTACCAACCCACGCTGGGCTCGTGTGATGAATTACGGTCCATTGCCTATCACAGAGGGAACATTAAAAGAAGCTGATGATGATAATCTTTATAGGTCGTAACTATTCTTGGGAGCAGAAATAAAATGAAAATTTAAAAACGAAGGATTTGGACCTACGGGAGCTGTCAATTAGATACCGGCTCCTTGAAATTATGGTGCTGGTCTGAAAAGTTGTTAATCAGGGTGGTTCGACTGCCCAACCAACTCTCTGGTACCCCATTAGAGTTACTGGTACACAAAGTGGTTCCAGAAATCTTATTAAGAATTCTGTTTAATGGTCACAAGTTAGAAAATTCGCTTTCGCGTGCAACACTTGGATGATGAATCAAGGATTTTAATAAACCGCGCAAACACGTTAGAGTTACTATGAAAAGCAAGGCCAAGGCGAAGTGCCTTAGAAATGGTATTTGGCCGTGCTGATCCATATCTAAACTAACCAAGTTGCCTAACTCTAGCTTATCTAAAAATATATTTCTACTAATATCTACAGTTCGTCGGTGGGCCTGACGTGATGCAGGTCCCCGCGCACTCGAGTTCCTGGGATGGTAAACCCTGAAGGTTAGGATTTAGGAGGGAGCAACACGAGAATAATTCAAATGTACTTACAGCTATTTCATTTCCGGTTCCTCTCTGCGAATCGATTTCCAGATTCTTCTCTCGGTCTGCAGCAGGTCCGTATGTTCAGGATATCCGGAACGGTGCTTGATAGCCACCCGGGTGACACGAGACGTGATTATCGATGTGTGATGTGTCCCGACGTCTCCCGCGGATATCCTACCGACTGCGCCAATTACGTTTACCACAGCCGGGAGAGTGGAAAGAAACCCGAAATGATTCTAAACCTTTAATTATTAAAGTTAATTATAATTAATTATCCTAGAAGTGTCCATTCCAAGTCGAGGTTGGATCATGGAATGGTTACAACTACTAACTACAACTAGTTAACCTACGAATGTCCATTCCAAGCCGATGTTAGGACATGGAATGGTTACAATAATTAAATAGACTAACTAAAACTAACTAGCCTACGAGAATCCATCCTACACGATGTAGGAATATGGAATGGTTCTTTCTTACGAGAGATGCTCTTAAATATTAGTTCGGCATTGATCGATTCCTTGACGTCATGGCTGGATCGGTTCCAAGGTAATTGCACAGTCAGCAACTTCCTATGTTTATGCTCCGTACGTTTCTGTGTCAGCGAAAGTCTAGCTACGTGCGTTGACTTGCGGTAACTGCACTGTCATCAAGGTCTATGTATGTATTTTGTCCGCAATGTCAGCAGATTCCTAGGCATACGTAACATGCTGCAATCGCATATCTGTTTATTGTTTACGCCATTTCATAACATAACGTCAAGCCGTTAGGCTCTATAGGGGTACGCAGATATGTACAGTTCACCCTGGTAGGTACACTCTCATTGCGGTTGTTATTCAGGTAATTTATTCAGGCATAAATTTAGGCATTATTGGCTCAGATTTTCTCTAATCTGAGATTATAGGTAAGTACCATATTGAACTTGCTCTTTATGTACACAACTAAAAAGTAAAAAATATAAAACGAAGAAACAAAAACATCGACTTCCGAAATTGGAGTTATTTTTCACTATGTAGTGTTTATATTTGGAAGTCGGTAGTATTTTTTTGTAAAAAATACTTTCTAAATAAAGATGAAGATAGGTATACTATCCTAAAACTCCACTTGAAATAACATTTGACATGTTTCCAAATATTTTTACAGTCCGTTCAACCGATTTTGAGTTCTATCCCGTAAACATAAGGATGACATAAAAAGCATAAACCTGTTACCAAAACCAACTGTTTACTACAGCTACCATTTGTCGTATCACCACAGATTACTGAATAGTTACTACGTAAGTATCACCAACGCAATAGATGTCAAAATCGGTTGGACGGGCTGTAAAATGGGCTAATTTAAACGTCTAATGTTTTCGCAAATGGAGTTATAGTAGGTAATTTATAATTCTAAAATTTTATAAATGCGCGTGAAACATTAGAATTATAAGTCAGTGTTTAGGTATAAAAGTCATGTCAAGCGCCATCATGAATTGTACAAACTAAATTCAATAAAAGATTTTTTTTTTTTTTTTTAAAACACTTTGCCCAAATTGAATTTTGAATTTCTCCTGTATCGTGGGTGCGTTTACAAACATATAAACTCACATACACAAACACCCAGAGCCGGAACAACTATCTGTAGGTCATACAAATATTTGTCCCGTGCGGGAATCGAACCCGCGACACGCAGCGCAGCAGTCAATCGCTCAACCACTACGCCAACCGTGCGCCCCACTTAGAATCCAAAGTCCAACGCCAGGGTCAGTAAAATTTGGGACCAATTCAAAATAATCAAAACAAAACATAAAGGAATATCGGAATCCAAAGTTCAAGCCAGGTGTCAATGTTATAATAGTAGATTATTAACCAAGGGCTGTATGACATCAATTGCATACGAGGTTTTTGGCTAATTAACCCGAGTATGCAATTGATGCTTACGCCCGAGATAAATACATATCGATTGTGAGGTAAGTAAACAACAAGACAGCAGGTTTAGGTTGAAAATTTATTAAGAAAAAAATGTGTATTTAAATAAAATTAATAGTAAAATTATTACAATTTGTAAGAGATATGGTCACGTTCTTTTTAGGAATATTTATAGTTTGAATATGAGTTTGTGATGATAAGACTTGAGTTTGAGTGACTTGAGGTTCTTGCATCGTAAATGGCGGCAGTTGACTGGTACTATTTTCTTCATTAAAAAATGGCTCAGATGATGTGCTTTGACGTGGTGATTTCAAGTTTATATTTTCTGTTATTTTAGAAGTAATTTTGCTTTTGTTTGCCATCGAATCTTCGATATAACCTTCGGCCACTTTGCTGGACTTCCAGCCGCCGTGCCTTTTTAACAGAGTGAGGTTGGCTCCCGAATCAGCCAATAGAGTCGCTGATGTTCTGCGAAAGCAATGCCCGGTGTATAACTCTACGTTACTCAGTTTTAAATATGTGGCTATTTGCTTTGACATGCCTGTAAATTTGTTTTTTCCTATTTTTTTTCTGTGGCATTTTCCTTTACTGTAATTAAGAAAAAAACGATTTGTATCCACGTTTTCAGGCCGAAGAGCTTGATATTTTTCAACATAATTTGCAAATTCTTCATGCACAACAAATGACCGGTCAATTTTAGTTTTCGTGTTAGGCAGTTTTATGAGTAGTAATTTGTTATGTTTTTCTACATTTTCTATTGTCAAGTTTGTCAATTCCACGGTTCTGCAGGCTCCCGATATCCCAAAAATTAGAACAACCTGTAAAAAAGACATAAGTTGTATTAAAGGCACCAAATTCGCATAGTATTTTTGTGAAATATTTTGGTAACTTATTAAAAAGGGCAAGTAAATACGTAGGTACCTTTATTGCTAAATAAATTTCATCCAGAGCTTCATTTAAGAATTTCTGTACTTCTTCTGCAGTAAATACCTTCGATTTCTTGCTTTTAAAGCCGTCAGACTGCCTTTTCAAGAAAGCAGTAAGTTTAGAAAAATCTTTCAAATTCACGTCATGTTTTGTCATCATTGTAGATTTTAGCATGGAATAAAAGCACCATAAACTGGAAGGTTGTAGCCTCTTAGATAATTCATCAAAATATGATATAAAAACACTTTCAGAAAGAGATTTCACTTTTTTTTCTGACCGCCATTTCATAAATTCGTCGTATGCCTTTACATATCTTTCTTTCGAGTTCGGCGGTAATATATTTTCGACAACTGTTTTTGCCCTTTCTTTAATAAAATCGGGCGTTAGATCTATGTCTTCGTCACTAGACATGTTTAAAACTTTTGAAAAAGAACTCAAACAAGAAAATTAATTATTTTCGCGATGCTTTCGCGCCTACTAGTAGACTGCCTTTTTTTTTTTTCACGCCCGCAAGCGCGTCAAATCTTGCTGGCCAGTTTGATTTTTAAATCGATTCCATCTAACATACGATGTGGAAACAAATAGTTCCATATTTAAAATAAAATCTTTATAAAATAAATTGTCTAGATTCCGATTCGAGTAATTAATGGATACCGAGAAAAAAAATATTAACTTTTTAAAAATATTCTTCGTGCAGTATGAGTATGACAGTTCTTTTTTCAAATTCCAAAACCTATGCTGTAATGATAGTCATACACCCCGGCATTCAGGGGTGTAACGGTGTACTTACAGAGCAAGAGATATGTAAAATATTATACGAATACGTTATCGTCGATAAATATCAGTTACATAGGTACACAGCACGCGCGTAATTACGGTGACGTATTATACAGACAACAGCCGATTGAGGCCCACCGGGGCAACCGGGCGCGGGCGCCGGGCAGCATCTATACTAATGAGCGTGTGTGTGTGTACGCGCCGCACGCGTCACCCCTCCGCCCCACTGACCGGGGAGGAAATTTGTAGCGAAATGGAAGATGATTCAGAACGAAAACGAGCGCGCGAAATTTTATAAACAGACCTTTGGGAGTCTAGATTTCATGAAAAAACTACTGAATGTATCTGATCAAAATAAAATTATTTGGATTGTTGAATTACTAATCTATCCCTGTATGGAGGCCGTTTTTTAATTTTCCTTCTTCTTATGGTATTTATTTGCGCCCAAAGATACGTTAAAATTAGTGTTGAAATACGGAACTTTCGACGCTCATAACTTTCAAATATATGATTTTTTTATTTTTTCGGCTCCATACAGGGCTAGATAATGATGAGACAATTCGATATCTTTTTTTATTTTGAAAGTACATCGTCGAACAGTGGAGTAATCTCTAGACTACGTTTGTATGGAAGAATTTTTGACTTGTTTACCCTTAAGGACATTATCCAGGGAAATTAAGAATTTTGACGTGCTGGCAAAAGAGGGAGAACGGTAAATGCAGATGATCGCTATATCGGTACCTATTGTCATTATCATACATGTACCATCCATGAAATCGATTTCTGAGATAGTGTGTTCGAGATAGTCTTTGACATAAACCACCACACCATCGTTTTGGTTGTTATGTTTAGTTGTATGGTACAGTAGGTAAGTATCAATGTTAGGGATATTAACGTTATTTTTAAGCCAGCATTCCGTCAGAATCATCACTTCGCAGCCAGTGTCTATTCTATGCAAAAGTGTTATAAAACTATCAATGTTGCAATTTATAGATCTTATATTTTGCGAAAGAATTTTAAAATACTCATTTGGCTTTTTTAGGGATGTTTTACAATCTTCAGGGTTGCAATTTTGATCAAGATGTTGATTAATATCAAATAAATTATTGAATTTTATATTTTAGATTTTAAAGGTCACGTCATTAGTTAATTCATCTTGTTAGGTTAAAAGAGAGACAGCTGTCGGTAAGTTAATGAGGTCAGAACAAACAGATAGTGACAGACAGAACGATTTATATCGAGGGTTAATGGTCCCTTTTTTTGTTAGAAGGATGTAGTGTGTGTGGGTGTTTGCGCAAAAGATTTTTTTTTGTCTTTATAAAGTTTGTTCATGACTAATATTATAGCAAAAGAGATACAATAAAAATAAAATAAAGAATTTGGAACATGCAAATCACAGAGCTCACAACCAGACAAAAATAGAGGGGTAATTGCAGAGTGTAGTCACTCGGTAGACTTTAACTTCTCAATATCCGACTCCGAAGTTACTCGAATTAGAGGCTCATTGACCTTTTTTCGAAGGTACACAATCCCATTAGAAGTCCAGCAAAATTGGTAATCATGGCTCCGCTGGAACGCTCTTGCCTGGTAGTAGAGTCTTTGACCTCTGCGAGTAAGACATTCGGAGACATACACCGGTTTAACTGAAGACTGTATTTTAAAGTGCGTGGTATTGAGTTTGTCCACCTTTGACTTCGTTTTATTAAAGTTTTTTACTCCACTGATGACTTTATCCTTCATGATAACTGTGTTAAAATCTACGACGATAGGATTGGAACTGTCCTTCGATTTCAATCGATATACGTCCTTTATCTTGGTGTTGTCCATCTCGACATTCAATGACGTACCCATATTAAGCACTAAGCTACGGAGGCCTTCCTTTGTCTCATTGTTCGTTTTAGGAATATTACGAATTTCTATACCGGTCGAACGGGATTTTCGTTCCAAAAGCTCTAACCTTTCTTCCAGCTGATGGATAGTCTTTTTATTCTCTTTCCTTTCCAACTCCAAGGCGGCAATACGACCCAGGAAATCGTCGTACTTAGTCGACATGACCTCGACACTATGCATTAAATCCATGTTTTGTTGAATTATGCTACTGATCTTTCCCATTAGGTCTTCAAATCGTCTTTCCTGCTTGTCGGAGAAAGTGGAGAAAGTAGTCAAGCTTACTGGCGTGTCTAATTCTGCGCCTTCATATTTCCTTTTTTTATTAGTTTTACGATCAGTGACGTCTTTTGCTAATTGAGATCCATCAGGCGTTTCGGTGCATGAAGGTAGTGGTGAGTCAAGCGGTGTTCCTGGGACTGAGTTTTCTTCTGACGTTAGAATAGACGTCATAGATAGCGATGATGGCGGGGCAGGTGTGCGTTTGATAGGCATATTTCTTCTTTGTTAACCACCCAAGTATCAGGCGAATAAAACGAAGATATCACAGACTTTATCAGAAGGCCAAAATATATCTTTTTTTTAACAGTTAAAAGCAGTAAAAGTTCCTGTTTATTTCAAAATAGTAATAAAAACATAAAAAGATTTTTTTAAAGATCTCTATCGCGGCCGGATCGAACTCGAGACACTTTGTACGACAGTCCTCTGCGATTGCAACCAGTCCAATTTGACAATAATATCGTCGGTCAAATTGTGTATAGGGACTGACTTGTCATGAGTTCAAAGGGTGAGTTAATCTTTCGACACTGTCAAAGTCACGGTAGCAGAAGACAATAATCACTTTCACCCACACTTCAAAAATGTTAATTTTTGTTTTCGTTTTGGTTAATTTAGAAGTAATTGTCCGTATATTTACAATTATTCTTTTTCACAGTTTTAAGCACTATTCAGTGATGTATATGTTTCACGGTACTAGACGCAGATTTTACACCACTTTTTGATTTTAAAAACACGGAGACGGCACGAACACGTCTAACTTGCACGGGCGCTCGGCGGGGGGGGGGGAAAAGTTACTTCCACAGCATTATGTTATACAGTATTTTGTGAGCTGTCAGAGTCATGTATAAGCTAAGTCTCCGAGAATCTCTTGGGGAACTATTTAAGGATTATAGGGAATTATTATTATATTATATTAATATTATGATAGGATATTAGGAAAGGATTAATATTATGACAGTTACTTGCCAATTCATTTTTGAAAATATTATTTATGTAAAGAAACATATACATCTCTTTAGTAAAGTTAGTGATAGACATAATTGTAATACAAGAAATAAAGATACGTTAGATCTACCATCTTATAAAAGGTGGGGCAAAAGTTATCACCCGATTTTATGGCTGCATTTTTTTTAATAATGAGATATTTTCCTACAAAAAAAAAACATACAAATAAGTCTGGAACGGTTAAATCAGGCGATCTTGGCGGCCAGTACAAATTGGCAAAACGAGAGATTGGAAATGCAGCCCTAAGAATTTCGGTTATGGCTCGTGCAGTATACGCCGTTGCTCCATCCTGTTGAAATCACATGTTCTGCGGTCCCAATTCATTCAATTAAGAAAGGAGAAAGTAACGAGATCATGGCTCTGTAGCACTCGCCGACCACTGTACGCCGGCGGCCCGGTGACGCCTCCAACGTACAGCACAATATGCAGTAACTTTGAGCTGGTGTACGGGCTATTCGTATGTCATACTGCTTTTTTGAAATATTACAGGAGTTGCAATTAAAGTTGCCAATTAGATACATGATATTTTTAAGAGACTAATTACGATAGTGATGGTTTTAAAAGTAAGTTAAATATGTGTTGTTTCTATTATAGTCCCAATCTACTGGGTACATTGTACATAACCTAGATTGTAGACTTATATAAAATAAAAGGTACCTGTAAATACGTCACTGTTGCTTCAGAATTCAATATAAAAAATAACGCGTTCGCTAGGATTTGTGACAAAATACAACTATATAATTGAATAATAATAACAAAATAAACTTAAGAATAAACAACCATGCATGTTCACTAGGTAGTTACTTAAGATTAAAAGTGGAAACATCTTAATACGTCGAATGATAAATACCTTCACGTCGTTGTAGCTCCCAAACACAAGCACATTTAGCGAGGCGCTCCGCGCAACTGGCTGTCTAGACGTTGCAGCTACAGAAATGGCGCAATTTTACTCAATTCTATAAAGACGCGCTATCTCGCGGCAGAAATCACCGCTAATAACTAACCTCCATATCACCAAAGACACCGTACACAGAGCCTTGTGCGCGTTAGACACTGCAAAAGGTCCCGGTAGCGATGGGTTGCCTCCTATTTTCTTGCTCAAATGCGCCGATAGTTTGGCATATCCTATAGCTTTATTGTTTCAAAAGTCTTTAGCTGAGTGCGTCTGTCCCTCCCTGTGGAAAACAGCTCACATAGTGCCAGTGCATAAGAAGGGGCCCAAGATGGATATAAAAAACTATCGTCCAATATCTATTCTTAACACACTTAGCAAAATTTTGGAGAAGATCTTCTATAATAGTATATATCCAATCATCTCAAACGGTATAGGCCAGAGCCAACACGGTTTCGTTAGGAGACGCTCCACAACATCAAATTTGGCCACGTTCTGCAACTATGTCTTGCATAATATGGAAGCCGGTGGCCAGGTTGACGTGGTCTACACGGATTTCGAAAAAGCGTTCGATCGTGTGGACCACGTGATCTTGCTGGCAAAGCTACAAAAACTTGGTATCCATGGAGATTTACTGAGATGGGTTAAGTCATACTTATCGAACCGATCGCAAGCTGTGGTTATGGGAGGATTCAAATCTGACTTCGTAAACATTCCCTCCGGTGTTCCCCAGGGATCTTTATTGGGTCCTCTTTTTTACTGCGCATACCTGTATGACGTTCGGTTGTGTTTCAAATCCGCGAAACATCTCATGTACGCCGATGACATGAAAATATACATGTGTGTAAAATCCAGACTTGATTGTGAACTGATACAGCGTGATCTTGATGCACTATTCAGGTATTATCAACAAAATAATATTACTGTCAATGTCTCGAAATGTCAATGCATTAGCTTTAGCCGCTCCAAATACCCAACTAAGTATCCTTATGGATTTAATTATAATGCCATCGAAAGGGTTGATGTGGTCAGAGATCTTGGTATAGTGTTGGATTCCAAATTGCTATTTGACCAACATATAGATACCATTGCCAATAGAGCATCTCGTAGCCTTGGTTTCGTAATGCGTACTTGTAAGCCTTTTAGGTGTTGTCATAGTCTAAAGATTGTATACTTTGCATATGTGCGTAGTATTTTGGAGTACTGTAGCCCAATCTGGTCACCCCAATACGAGGTATATACTAAAAGAATAGAAAATCTACAGAAAAAGTTCGTAAAATTTCTAAACTTCAAATCCCATAAGCGTCATGATTCCTATGCCCGTGACTGCAAACACTATGAAATGCTTCCCCTTGTGGATAGACGTAGGATGTTGGATATGCTTTTGCTCTTTGATATTCTGAGGGGTCGTTTAGACAGCAGTGATCTGCTATCATGTATGGACTTCTGTACCCCAAAAACACGAACCAGACATACACAATTATTCAGTATCCCTGGCTACCGCACAAAATACGGCAGAAATGCTGTTATGACCCGACTACCTCGCATCTACTCTGAGAGTTTTGAAAATGTCGATATATTTAATTTATCCAAACAATCATACCGGAGACAAGTCAAGCAGATATTGTTTGGTAAATTGATTGTTTAGTGAACTGATTGTGCCATAACTCTCATAACTCTTAGGATTAAGAATCCTTACATCCTTGCTTGGTCGAAATATATCACGCATAATCATGTGTGATATATTTCGACTAAGCATGATATTCATGATGTTAGATTTCGCTAACATTTTGTTTGTTTTTCCCTTTGTCTAATAAATGTAGCCTATGTTTACATACTTTAAACCCTGATCGAATGTGATCAATGAGTCTTCAATCTCACATGATCACTAATAGCTGCACTTGTTTGTAGCTAATTAAAATAACCTAACCTAGCTTTACACATGCCGTGAAACTCTGTTATTGGCTTAAGTGATAATTGTCATCATCTTGCTGTCAATGTGCAGTGTGTGTGTGTTTACTAATTACTAAGATGCTAGTAACGTTGATACAACTGCACTGGGCTGTTCATTGACAGTGAGGTGAATATCTATTCATGTAAATTAGTAATAAGCTGTTGAGTTTCCAAATAAATAAATAAATAATTCAATTCTCCCTATGTTTCGGCCGATGTAAATAGTCTTTTCGCACATTTTGACATATTATTATTTCATTTATTCAATTTCTTTTCTTATTGTCTACGTTTTTAATATTTTTATAAAACATAAAAATAAGCATTTAATATCTAGAAAATAGAGGCCCACCGGTATCGGGAACAGGGTCCAAGCTACCGGCGGTCAGGGCTCCAGAGAGAGGAACCTCCTAACAATGCGAGCCGTGTCCAGTAGTACTGCTTTCTGGATCAGGCCCTTGACCCAGCCGCCTAATGAGAGCCTCCTAAGGTGTTGGTCGAGGCTCGTGGCTATTAAGCCATTGGCTGACACGACTATCGGTACAATGATCGCTGTGTCCACATCCCACATGTAGACAACCTCGCGAGCCAAGTCAAGATACTTGATTTGCCCATCTTTCATTACTTTGGAATGTACGATTCTGGGTGTATCGCTCCACTCTCCGCCTGTACCTACGAATACGGTTTGCCCATGCAAACACTTTTTGTTTCAGGAAGTCGATGCGCTCTGTGACATGGGATATATAGTCTCGGGGGCTGACATCAGTCCCGGAAAACGCCTGTCTTACAAAGCGCATCACTCTTGGGCGATTATTGCCCTCCATGAAACAATTTAGTTTGCCGATGAGTGCTCTGGCCCCACCAATACGACGTTCGATCCTGCACTGCCAAGCCGGTACGGCTGGTTTCGGTCGTGTAGCTCTGTCATCTGCAAATTTGACATGGGCTACACGACATGCCGTTACAGCCGCGCAGTACATGATCGAATGTGTATCAGTGAGGTCTTCACAGTCATCAAAATAGTTTGACAACTGCGAACCCAGAACAGTTACCAGCGCCCTATTTTTGTTATGCATGAGCAAACGAGGTAATCGTGGCCTAAGTTCGGGTGGCATGTAACGATATTCCCGAATAGCACACTCCAAAGCACTCCTCAATTCCTCATTGCACTGGGCACTTACGTTTGTAACCCGTTCTCTCTCGTCGTCGTCTCCCCGTCAGCGTGGATGGGCATGTGGTTGAACTGTGGTGGCACCACAGCCTGCGACGATGGGGCAGTGACACGGTTACACATTTCCGTTCGGAGGCGATCAAGTACAGTATCATCCAACATACGATTACGCTGGATGACCCGCACCTGATCCGAAAGTCATTGGGCCGACACGTTGACGGCTGGCTCATGCACCTGAAACAAAGAGAGCATCAGGACACGGTACGCGGTCAGGTTGTTTCCTCCCTCTGTAGCCCCAAAGTATGCGCGCATGACATTTTCGTTAAGATTCGTTAGGATTGTGTTCATCTCATGCGCTGCACACTTCTGCCGGGTGCTGGGACCCTATCAGAGACCGGTAAGCCTCGAGGTCCTAAGCGGTCCGGCAGCCGGCGTCCTTCCCGTCGACACGCAGGTAGTGGTGTCGTCGGCGGAGAGAAGTACTCGTCGTGACAAAAAATCATAAAAAGTGTACGATGGGCGGTCTTATCGATCAGGGCAATCTCTTACAGACATCCTTTGGATGGACTGTACGAGAGGCGAGGAATTACCATGAACCGTACGATTACCGTATTAAAATTTAACTTGGGTAAAAAAAAAAGTGTAATTACGTCATTGTTGCACCAAATGAGCAAATGCGGATATTCGTTTTTTTTTTTTATGGGTGTGCGCTTGACCACTATCTTACCTGGTGGTTAGTGATGATGTGGTCGAAGGTGTAGCACTCTTGCCTATAAGTAACCTGTTCACTCTTGACTTAAAGACCCCGAGATTGTTGTTATCGGGCAACACAGACTCCGGCAGGGAATTCCACTCCTTAGCTGTACGCATAATGAAAGTATTAGTAGTACTCCATGTAAGATGGAACATGCGCTTGATACAACTTACGCAGCTGTTCTGGCGTGAGGGTACCGTCTCACCTTCGCAAGGATCCCCAACTCTTTGGCAGCCAGTTGAGCCTTTGCCAAAATGTATGGGCCAAAATTGAGTGTCGATGTCAACGTTACGCCAAGAAGCTCAAGATGGTCCGTTACCGGCACGGCTAAACCTCGGAAAGATAGAGCCGGGAGAAACTGGCTCTTTTTAGCGGAGAAAAGACACGCCTGTGTTTTAGCGGCATTGAACTTGACCAGATTGGCATCGCCCCATTCGGAGACTGCCTCCAAGGACAAGCTCAAACGCTCCACCATGGCCTCACGAAGAGACAGGACCTTAGGCCCAGTAGCCGTGCGGTGGACAAGTATCTCTCAGCAACATTGCTGTCGTCTGCATACCCAAAGGTTTTAGCAGCTCATTTATGTGCAGCAAGAATAATGTCGCTGAGAGTAACGACCCCTGAGGGACCCCGGCATTAATATCCAATTGGTCCGATGAGCAGCCATCGAATGGACCGATCTCTCAGGAAGTCTGCAATCCAATCACACAGACCATCGGGCAGGCCGAATGAAGGAAGCTTACCAATAAGGCTTTCATGCCAGACCCTATCAAAAGTCTTCGAGATGTCGAGGAAGACGGCAAGCGCTTCCCAGTGTCTGACGATGGCCTCACTCCATATGTGAATGACATACGCTAGAAGATGCCCAGTAGACCTTTTGGATTAGCTATCCGTGCATTGGCATCCAAATTAAACGTGTATGCAAAGTTGCAATAATAACTAAAGGCAAGTAAAATAAAAGTTTGTAATACCATTGTTTCAGCTGAGAGAGCACTTGGAGCGCGATCACGACGGGCGCACGCCGCACGCGTGCGACTACGCGGACTGTCGCAAGAGCTTCTTCAAGAAATCGGACCTCGTCGTGCATAAGAGGTAACTATTATTATTGCTCGTTGGTTTATTTGTAGCAAGCGCTACTGCTGATCATGAGGTTCGAGGTTGACGGTATTGCCATCAACCAGGCACAAGGCCAGACTCCTACGCGGACTGTCGCAAGAGCTTCTTCAAGAAATCGGACCTCGTCGTGCATAAGAGGTAACTATTATTATTGCTCGTTGGTTTATTTGTAGCAAGCGCTACTGCTAATCATGAGGTTCGAGGTTGACGGTATTGCCATCAACCAGGCACAAGGCCAGACTCCTACGCGGACTGTCGCAAGAGCTTCTTCAAGAAATCGGACCTCGTCGTGCATAAGAGGTAACTATTATTATTGCTCGTTGGTTTATTTGTAGCAAGCGCTACTGCTGATCATGAGGTTCGAGGTTGACGGTATTGCCATCAACCAGGCACAAGGCCAGACTCCTACGCGGACTGTCGCAAGAGCTTCTTCAAGAAATCGGACCTCGTCGTGCATAAGAGGTAACTATTATTATTGCTCGTTGGTTTATTTGTAGCAAGCGCTACTGCTGATCATGAGGTTCGAGGTTGACGGTATTGCCATCAACCAGGCACAAGGCCAGACTCCTACGCGGACTGTCGCAAGAGCTTCTTCAAGAAATCGGACCTCGTCGTGCATAAGAGGTAACTATTATTATTGCTCGTTGGTTTATTTGTAGCAAGCGCTACTGCTGATCATGAGGTTCGAGGTTGACGGTATTGCCATCAACCAGGCACAAGGCCAGACTCCTACGCGGACTGTCGCAAGAGCTTCTTCAAGAAATCGGACCTCGTCGTGCATAAGAGGTAACTATTATTATTGCTCGTTGGTTTATTTGTAGCAAGCGCTACTGCTAATCATGAGGTTCGAGGTTGACGGTATTGCCATCAACCAGGCACAAGGCCAGACTCCTACGCGGACTGTCGCAAGAGCTTCTTCAAGAAATCGGACCTCGTCGTGCATAAGAGGTAACTATTATTATTGCTCGTTGGTTTATTTGTAGCAAGCGCTACTGCTGATCATGAGGTTCGAGGTTGACGGTATTGCCATCAACCAGGCACAAGGCCAGACTCCTACGCGGACTGTCGCAAGAGCTTCTTCAAGAAATCGGACCTCGTCGTGCATAAGAGGTAACTATTATTATTGCTCGTTGGTTTATTTGTAGCAAGCGCTACTGCTGATCATGAGGTTCGAGGTTGACGGTATTGCCATCAACCAGGCACAAGGCCAGACTCCTACGCGGACTGTCGCAAGAGCTTCTTCAAGAAATCGGACCTCGTCGTGCATAAGAGGTAACTATTATTATTGCTCGTTGGTTTATTTGTAGCAAGCGCTACTGCTGATCATGAGGTTCGAGGTTGACGGTATTGCCATCAACCAGGCACAAGGCCAGACTCCTACGCGGACTGTCGCAAGAGCTTCTTCAAGAAATCGGACCTCGTCGTGCATAAGAGGTAACTATTATTATTGCTCGTTGGTTTATTTGTAGCAAGCGCTACTGCTGATCATGAGGTTCGAGGTTGACGGTATTGCCATCAACCAGGCACAAGGCCAGACTCCTACGCGGACTGTCGCAAGAGCTTCTTCAAGAAATCGGACCTCGTCGTGCATAAGAGGTAACTATTATTATTGCTCGTTGGTTTATTTGTAGCAAGCGCTACTGCTGATCATGAGGTTCGAGGTTGACGGTATTGCCATCAACCAGGCACAAGGCCAGACTCCTACGCGGACTGTCGCAAGAGCTTCTTCAAGAAATCGGACCTCGTCGTGCATAAGAGGTAACTATTATTATTGCTCGTTGGTTTATTTGTAGCAAGCGCTACTGCTGATCATGAGGTTCGAGGTTGACGGTATTGCCATCAACCAGGCACAAGGCCAGACTCCTACGCGGACTGTCGCAAGAGCTTCTTCAAGAAATCGGACCTCGTCGTGCATAAGAGGTAACTATTATTATTGCTCGTTGGTTTATTTGTAGCAAGCGCTACTGCTGATCATGAGGTTCGAGGTTGACGGTATTGCCATCAACCAGGCACAAGGCCAGACTCCTACGCGGACTGTCGCAAGAGCTTCTTCAAGAAATCGGACCTCGTCGTGCATAAGAGGTAACTATTATTATTGCTCGTTGGTTTATTTGTAGCAAGCGCTACTGCTGATCATGAGGTTCGAGGTTGACGGTATTGCCATCAACCAGGCACAAGGCCAGACTCCTACGCGGACTGTCGCAAGAGCTTCTTCAAGAAATCGGACCTCGTCGTGCATAAGAGGTAACTATTATTATTGCTCGTTGGTTTATTTGTAGCAAGCGCTACTGCTGATCATGAGGTTCGAGGTTGACGGTATTGCCATCAACCAGGCACAAGGCCAGACTCCTACGCGGACTGTCGCAAGAGCTTCTTCAAGAAATCGGACCTCGTCGTGCATAAGAGGTAACTATTATTATTGCTCGTTGGTTTATTTGTAGCAAGCGCTACTGCTGATCATGAGGTTCGAGGTTGACGGTATTGCCATCAACCAGGCACAAGGCCAGACTCATACGCGGACTGTCGCAAGAGCTTCTTCAAGAAATCGGACCTCGTCGTGCATAAGAGGTAACTATTATTATTGCTCGTTGGTTTATTTGTAGCAAGCGCTACTGCTGATCATGAGGTTCGAGGTTGACGGTATTGCCATCAACCAGGCACAAGGCCAGACTCCTACGCGGACTGTCGCAAGAGCTTCTTCAAGAAATCGGACCTCGTCGTGCATAAGAGGTAACTATTATTATTGCTCGTTGGTTTATTTGTAGCAAGCGCTACTGCTGATCATGAGGTTCGAGGTTGACGGTATTGCCATCAACCAGGCACAAGGCCAGACTCCTACGCGGACTGTCGCAAGAGCTTCTTCAAGAAATCGGACCTCGTCGTGCATAAGAGGTAACTATTATTATTGCTCGTTGGTTTATTTGTAGCAAGCGCTACTGCTGATCATGAGGTTCGAGGTTGACGGTATTGCCATCAACCAGGCACAAGGCCAGACTCATACGCGGACTGTCGCAAGAGCTTCTTCAAGAAATCGGACCTCGTCGTGCATAAGAGGTAACTATTATTATTGCTCGTTGGTTTATTTGTAGCAAGCGCTACTGCTGATCATGAGGTTCGAGGTTGACGGTATTGCCATCAACCAGGCACAAGGCCAGACTCCTACGCGGACTGTCGCAAGAGCTTCTTCAAGAAATCGGACCTCGTCGTGCATAAGAGGTAACTATTATTATTGCTCGTTGGTTTATTTGTAGCAAGCGCTACTGCTGATCATGAGGTTCGAGGTTGACGGTATTGCCATCAACCAGGCACAAGGCCAGACTCCTACGCGGACTGTCGCAAGAGCTTCTTCAAGAAATCGGACCTCGTCGTGCATAAGAGGTAACTATTATTATTGCTCGTTGGTTTATTTGTAGCAAGCGCTACTGCTGATCATGAGGTTCGAGGTTGACGGTATTGCCATCAACCAGGCACAAGGCCAGACTCCTACGCGGACTGTCGCAAGAGCTTCTTCAAGAAATCGGACCTCGTCGTGCATAAGAGGTAACTATTATTATTGCTCGTTGGTTTATTTGTAGCAAGCGCTACTGCTGATCATGAGGTTCGAGGTTGACGGTATTGCCATCAACCAGGCACAAGGCCAGACTCCTACGCGGACTGTCGCAAGAGCTTCTTCAAGAAATCGGACCTCGTCGTGCATAAGAGGTAACTATTATTATTGCTCGTTGGTTTATTTGTAGCAAGCGCTACTGCTGATCATGAGGTTCGAGGTTGACGGTATTGCCATCAACCAGGCACAAGGCCAGACTCCTACGCGGACTGTCGCAAGAGCTTCTTCAAGAAATCGGACCTCGTCGTGCATAAGAGGTAACTATTATTATTGCTCGTTGGTTTATTTGTAGCAAGCGCTACTGCTGATCATGAGGTTCGAGGTTGACGGTATTGCCATCAACCAGGCACAAGGCCAGACTCCTACGCGGACTGTCGCAAGAGCTTCTTCAAGAAATCGGACCTCGTCGTGCATAAGAGGTAACTATTATTATTGCTCGTTGGTTTATTTGTAGCAAGCGCTACTGCTGATCATGAGGTTCGAGGTTGACGGTATTGCCATCAACCAGGCACAAGGCCAGACTCCTACGCGGACTGTCGCAAGAGCTTCTTCAAGAAATCGGACCTCGTCGTGCATAAGAGGTAACTATTATTATTGCTCGTTGGTTTATTTGTAGCAAGCGCTACTGCTGATCATGAGGTTCGAGGTTGACGGTATTGCCATCAACCAGGCACAAGGCCAGACTCCTACGCGGACTGTCGCAAGAGCTTCTTCAAGAAATCGGACCTCGTCGTGCATAAGAGGTAACTATTATTATTGCTCGTTGGTTTATTTGTAGCAAGCGCTACTGCTGATCATGAGGTTCGAGGTTGACGGTATTGCCATCAACCAGGCACAAGGCCAGACTCCTACGCGGACTGTCGCAAGAGCTTCTTCAAGAAATCGGACCTCGTCGTGCATAAGAGGTAACTATTATTATTGCTCGTTGGTTTATTTGTAGCAAGCGCTACTGCTGATCATGAGGTTCGAGGTTGACGGTATTGCCATCAACCAGGCACAAGGCCAGACTCCTACGCGGACTGTCGCAAGAGCTTCTTCAAGAAATCGGACCTCGTCGTGCATAAGAGGTAACTATTATTATTGCTCGTTGGTTTATTTGTAGCAAGCGCTACTGCTGATCATGAGGTTCGAGGTTGACGGTATTGCCATCAACCAGGCACAAGGCCAGACTCCTACGCGGACTGTCGCAAGAGCTTCTTCAAGAAATCGGACCTCGTCGTGCATAAGAGGTAACTATTATTATTGCTCGTTGGTTTATTTGTAGCAAGCGCTACTGCTGATCATGAGGTTCGAGGTTGACGGTATTGCCATCAACCAGGCACAAGGCCAGACTCCTACGCGGACTGTCGCAAGAGCTTCTTCAAGAAATCGGACCTCGTCGTGCATAAGAGGTAACTATTATTATTGCTCGTTGGTTTATTTGTAGCAAGCGCTACTGCTGATCATGAGGTTCGAGGTTGACGGTATTGCCATCAACCAGGCACAAGGCCAGACTCCTACGCGGACTGTCGCAAGAGCTTCTTCAAGAAATCGGACCTCGTCGTGCATAAGAGGTAACTATTATTATTGCTCGTTGGTTTATTTGTAGCAAGCGCTACTGCTGATCATGAGGTTCGAGGTTGACGGTATTGCCATCAACCAGGCACAAGGCCAGACTCCTACGCGGACTGTCGCAAGAGCTTCTTCAAGAAATCGGACCTCGTCGTGCATAAGAGGTAACTATTATTATTGCTCGTTGGTTTATTTGTAGCAAGCGCTACTGCTGATCATGAGGTTCGAGGTTGACGGTATTGCCATCAACCAGGCACAAGGCCAGACTCCTACGCGGACTGTCGCAAGAGCTTCTTCAAGAAATCGGACCTCGTCGTGCATAAGAGGTAACTATTATTATTGCTCGTTGGTTTATTTGTAGCAAGCGCTACTGCTGATCATGAGGTTCGAGGTTGACGGTATTGCCATCAACCAGGCACAAGGCCAGACTCCTACGCGGACTGTCGCAAGAGCTTCTTCAAGAAATCGGACCTCGTCGTGCATAAGAGGTAACTATTATTATTGCTCGTTGGTTTATTTGTAGCAAGCGCTACTGCTAATCATGAGGTTCGAGGTTGACGGTATTGCCATCAACCAGGCACAAGGCCAGACTCCTACGCGGACTGTCGCAAGAGCTTCTTCAAGAAATCGGACCTCGTCGTGCATAAGAGGTAACTATTATTATTGCTCGTTGGTTTATTTGTAGCAAGCGCTACTGCTGATCATGAGGTTCGAGGTTGACGGTATTGCCATCAACCAGGCACAAGGCCAGACTCCTACGCGGACTGTCGCAAGAGCTTCTTCAAGAAATCGGACCTCGTCGTGCATAAGAGGTAACTATTATTATTGCTCGTTGGTTTATTTGTAGCAAGCGCTACTGCTGATCATGAGGTTCGAGGTTGACGGTATTGCCATCAACCAGGCACAAGGCCAGACTCCTACGCGGACTGTCGCAAGAGCTTCTTCAAGAAATCGGACCTCGTCGTGCATAAGAGGTAACTATTATTATTGCTCGTTGGTTTATTTGTAGCAAGCGCTACTGCTGATCATGAGGTTCGAGGTTGACGGTATTGCCATCAACCAGGCACAAGGCCAGACTCCTACGCGGACTGTCGCAAGAGCTTCTTCAAGAAATCGGACCTCGTCGTGCATAAGAGGTAACTATTATTATTGCTCGTTGGTTTATTTGTAGCAAGCGCTACTGCTGATCATGAGGTTCGAGGTTGACGGTATTGCCATCAACCAGGCACAAGGCCAGACTCCTACGCGGACTGTCGCAAGAGCTTCTTCAAGAAATCGGACCTCGTCGTGCATAAGAGGTAACTATTATTATTGCTCGTTGGTTTATTTGTAGCAAGCGCTACTGCTGATCATGAGGTTCGAGGTTGACGGTATTGCCATCAACCAGGCACAAGGCCAGACTCCTACGCGGACTGTCGCAAGAGCTTCTTCAAGAAATCGGACCTCGTCGTGCATAAGAGGTAACTATTATTATTGCTCGTTGGTTTATTTGTAGCAAGCGCTACTGCTGATCATGAGGTTCGAGGTTGACGGTATTGCCATCAACCAGGCACAAGGCCAGACTCCTACGCGGACTGTCGCAAGAGCTTCTTCAAGAAATCGGACCTCGTCGTGCATAAGAGGTAACTATTATTATTGCTCGTTGGTTTATTTGTAGCAAGCGCTACTGCTAATCATGAGGTTCGAGGTTGACGGTATTGCCATCAACCAGGCACAAGGCCAGACTCCTACGCGGACTGTCGCAAGAGCTTCTTCAAGAAATCGGACCTCGTCGTGCATAAGAGGTAACTATTATTATTGCTCGTTGGTTTATTTGTAGCAAGCGCTACTGCTGATCATGAGGTTCGAGGTTGACGGTATTGCCATCAACCAGGCACAAGGCCAGACTCCTACGCGGACTGTCGCAAGAGCTTCTTCAAGAAATCGGACCTCGTCGTGCATAAGAGGTAACTATTATTATTGCTCGTTGGTTTATTTGTAGCAAGCGCTACTGCTGATCATGAGGTTCTGGATTCGATTCCCAGGTCGTGCTAAATGTTATTGGGTTTTTCCACCAATTTAATTTATTAATTAAATTAAATTAAATTTATTTAACAACTAGCTGTCCCACGCGGCTTCGCTCCCGTCAACTGGCCACCTACCCTAACCCTACCCTTTCTAACTTAAACCGTTTACGCAGCGCACGCAACGGAAGCTTTCAAAAAGGAATAATTTTACCCGTTTTTGCAACATTTTTCATTTATGCTGCGCTCCTATTGGGCGTAGCGTGATGTTATGTAGCCTATAACCTTCCTCGATAAATGGAATATCCAACACAAAAATAATTTTTCAATTCCAACCAGTAGTTCCTGAGATTAACGCGTTCAAACAAACAAACTCTTCAGCTTTATAAAATTAGTATAGATTAGACAGTTTAACTCCTATTACATGGGACTTAAACATTACTGGCGAAATATGGGTGTACTTTTAGGTGCAATTCTGCCTCACCCTTCGGGGAGGACAAGCGCTATGTTATGTAATATAATATTCTAAGTTTATCATGGACATAACTGACATCAGTGAAGGTGAACGTTGTGAGAGGTAAGCATCAGGATACGGCATGTCCTAGAACCAAAAGTTCGATGACGTGACATCCATCATCCATCACCAGTGCAGGTACTGGGCCCACGTGCTCGAATAACACCCATTCCCTCTCTGACAGAGAGGTGTCTCAGCATTGGGAACATAGAAAGGCTGATGATGAATATTTATTGTCAGGTTCCACACTGGTGAGCGTCCGTACTCGTGCGAGATCTGCCAGAGAAGGTTCCTTCAAGCGAGCCACCTCAAGCGTCACGAGAGGGACGTCGACTGCACCAAGTTGTAAGTTAACTAAATTATAATAATCAGACACGTTACCTACTATAGTCTAGTCAACAGATGCTTTTTTGTTATGTTGTTTTTCAGCAGGCTTGGAATAATATGAACAAGAATTCGTTCGATTCGGAATAACATGCAGAAGATTTAAAAAAAAAAATGAGTTCCACTCGCAAAAATTGCAAGAGTTAGAAACAATTTACTGAAAAATAAAAAGGGGGCTTTGGGTTTTTGCAAATATCTCAAAAAGAGGTAATTTCCTATGAAAAGGCCCAACTATCAGGACCGTAGGACCAATATTTATATTTTCTCAGAGGGGTGAAAATGCAGCCAAAACGGGTACTCTGGCTTGCGCAAGCCACGGCCACTTGGGACACTTCAACATTAAATATTATTTTACAACCAAACCGCCTTTTTATTTTTCAGTTAATTGTTGTGTTGTGTGCATACCGACCTGGTTCAGGCGCTGGGGACACCCGTAAATCAGCCCGGCGGTGACCGTGTGGATGTTAAGTGCTTGCTGTCCGATAGGGGAATCCTTTACCTTCCTAGCTAGGACAGCTGAGGCCGCCATGGAAATGCCCAAGCATTCGACCTGGAACACCGTGTTGTAGATGCCCAGTGGTGTGACTAACTGGATGTTCTGGATCCGTCTGTGAAGATACACAGCTCATCGGGCGTAGCCCCTCGCAGCGGTTATCCTTGTGTCGTAGTATCCAGTTGGATACTATATTTTTTTTAATCAAAAATGAATTGCTTGGGTATCCGGTTGTTAATGGCTCTAGTTAGAGATAGTTCGTGGTTGAGTCCCTCGAGCAGAGCGGTGTGTTGTGTCTTTCTCTTACCCCAGAGATCCTGCGTCCTTAGTCGTACAGCTGCCATCGTCCCTTCCTGCTGTATAAACAGATGTAGAGGGGGGAGTCTAAGCATGGTAGCTTGTTCACTGCTGTAGTTAGTTTAGTGCGAGACCAACAAAACACAGCGCCATAGATGATCATGGGTCGAATCACCGCGCTGTACAGCCAGAGTATAATTTTGGGGGATAGGCCCCACTTCTTACCTATAATTTTCTTGCATTGCCAGAAGGTGCTGCAGGTCCTGTCTAACTTATTGTCTAAATGACTGCTCCAGTTCAACTTACTGTCAAGGATGACTCCCAAATACTTAACCTCGTTGAAGTTCTGTATTGAACAGCTAAGGCAGGCTGGATGGGTCTAGTGCCCTTTTCTGGGTGAACATGACCAATTCAATTTTAGTGGGGTTTACTGGTAGATCATACTCCGTGCACCACTCTACGCCTGTGTTTACCGTTCGCACAGCGGAGATCAGGAGCCAACCTGGCTCACAGAGTACCTCATTTAGGCGGCTGATGCGGCACAGCAGCGGTACCCTTCCGCCCAATTAGACTTACTGGGGGGCTTCAATGCCCACCACCAGGAGTGGCTCTTCCCATACCAGTGCTTTCGCTTGCGCTAAACCTTACCCAGCTGGTCCATGGGGCAACGAGTGTGCCAGATGTTGATTCCTACACAGCTAATTGCTTGGACCTTCTGCTGACAACAGATCCAGACCGATACTCTATGTCGATAACTTCACCGTTAGGTAGTTCCGACCACTGTCTGGTGAAATCTGTGTCCGTCTACTCCCCGCCCGATCCCAGCCCAAGAGGCACCCGGCGGGTTTGGCGGTGCAGGTCAGCAGATTGGGATGGCATGCGATCTTTCTTCGCTTGCTATCCTTGCTAGCCTACTTGCTTTTCTTCGGCTGATCATTCGTCGTGCACGGACGCTGTGACGGATGTGTTGCGTCAGGGAATGGAGTACTACATTCCGTTTTCTGACATAACGATGTCCAGCGTTAACCGGCCATGGTTTGGCGCCGAAGCGCTTAAACATGAGGCGTACCTGGCATGAGTCGACGCTCGATCGCGCAAAGCGAGTGACGTGGGTCAGAAGAAGAGAGCCTACAACAGGGCTGCCAAGTCCTGCATGAAGGTGTTGCTAGGGGCTCGGTTCGACCACATTGGCCGAATAGGGGTGAAACTTGCTTCTTACCCAGCAGGTAGTAAAACGTTTTGGTCCCTGTCTAAGTCGGTCGAGTAGAACTTCTGCCGTCCCTCACTACCACCACTGCTGAAACCCGATGGGTCGCTGGCTCACACCGCTGAGGAGAAGGCAAATTTATTTGCCTTTTTGCGGATACTTCGTGTCTGAATCCTGGTTATTCGCGGCCCCTCCCTTCTCCTGATGGGTGCAAGAGGAGTATGTCGGACATTCGCATCCATCAAAAGGATGTCCGTAGGGTGCTGCGCAACCTCGACGTAAACAAGGCTAGCGGCCCTGATGGCATACCAGCTATAGTTCTTAGAACCTGTGCGCCTGAACTGTCTCCGATCTTGACACGCCTATTCCGCCTTTAATATGGGACTGGAAAAGTGCTGAATGCTTGGAAGCAAGCCAACGTACAGCCCGTGCCCAAGAAGGGCAGTCGAGCTGACCCGGCCAACTACAGACCCATCTCTGTAACGTCCATACTCTGTAAGAGTATGGAGCGTGTACTTAACACTAAGCTACTGGCATACCTAGAAGCTAACGATATTCTTAGCGACCGCCAATACGGCTGCCGCCGAAATCGGTCTACTGGGGATCTTCTAGCGTATGCCATTCATATATGGAGTGAGGCCATCGAGAGGCACGGGGAAGCGCTTGCCGTCTCCCTCGACATCTCGAAGGCTTTCGATATGGTCTGGCACGAAAGCCTTATCGGTAAGCTTCCTTCATTTGGTCTGCCCGGTGGTCTGTGTGATTGGATTGCTGACTTCCTGAGATATCGGTCCATTCGAGTGGTAATCGATGGCTGCTCGTTGGACCAATTGTATATTAAAGCCGGGGTCCCTCAGGGGTCGGTACTCTTAGCAACATTGTTCTTGTTGCACATTAACGATCTGCTAAAACGCATCTTTGGGTATGCAGACGACAGCACTGTTGCTGAGAGATACTTGTCCAACGCACGGGCTACCGGGCCGCTGCTCCGGTCTCTCCGTGAGGCCATGGTGGACCGTTTGAACTTGTCCTTGCAAGCAGTCTCCGAATGGGGCGATGCCAATCTGGTCAAGTTTAATGCTGCTAAAATCCAGGCGTCTTTTTTCCGCTAAAAAGACCTAATTTCACCTGGCTCCAACTTTCCCTGATGTAACCGTGCCAATGACGGACCATCTGGAGCTTCTTGGCGTTACGTTGACCATACATTAAGGCAAAGGCTCAGCTGGCTGCCAAAAAGTTGGGGATCCTTGCGAAGGTGAGAAAGTACTTCACGCCTGAACAGCTGCTCAACTTGTATCAAACGCAAGTTCGATCGTGCATGGAGTACTGTTCTCATCTCTGGGACGGATCTGCCAAATACCAGCTTGATGCACTAGAGTCACTTGTAGGATTTTTTGGTGTTGAAGGATAACTGTGTGTGTATGGTTTTTCTAATGAGAACGCAGGAATTGAAAGTGTAAAGTTGATGACTGCTCATTAGTTTGGTGTTTTTGTATAGTTCAGATGTAGATGTATGATAATCGTACTTAAATAGAAGTTTTTATTTTATTTTGTGCTATTTGCAGATCTTTAATTGCAGATTTTGTAGCCCATCCCCAGATTTCGATAAGATAATTTATGTGTATTTTTTTTTTTATATTAACGAGTTGTAAATGTTGAAGCGGATTATTTTTGGGATGTTATTTATGTACCCGCGCATTGATCCCATTAACGATGTTATTTTTGATTTTATGTAATCAATGTGCGCTTGCCAAGTGAGTTTTGTCTTATCTAAGTTCGAGGTATTTTTCACAATTGCTTTTGATGATTTTAGTGTTGTTTTTGTGTAAAGTTTTTTTGATTACGCTAAAGTTCTTGGTTAGCCTAAAATTTTGATATTTGTAAAGTCGGTAGAAAAACCGCTACCGAACTGTTTTATCCGCGTGCGCTGGGGTATAGGCTAATTATACGTAAGTACCATGTATAACAAAGATATTGGTTTTTAGTAGATTTAAAATAAGTCTACGACACTATATATCTATCTCTTAAGCCTTCGTCAAACATAACTGCGAACCGAAAAGGAGACGTCAAACTAGGTGCGCAGCGAACCGAACTCGTTTTTTTTTAAATAAGCCACATTGAGTCATATAATTTATCCTAATATATAAAACACAAAAATAGACTTTACTTGTTATAGACTTTTAAACCATCTAACCGATGTGCCCAACCAGGTTTCAATAGATAGGCAATAATGCGAAGATGATAAAAGAACAAAAAAAAAATTGGTAGTGTAAGGTAGGTTGGTAGGGTAGGGTAAGATAGATTGGTAGGTAGGGTAAGGTAGGATATTTTAGGTAAGTATGTAGGGTAAGGTAGGGTAGGTAGGTTGATAGATACGGCAGGTGAGTAGGTAGGAAGGGTAGGGTAGGCGGGTAGGTAGCCAGTTGACGGGAGCGTAGCCGCGGGGGACAGCTAGTATTTTCATGTACACAGACTTTTCCCCGTAATGACACAAAAGAAAACAGAAATATTATTCAATATTCAACATTATAATCAAAATTCTGTAATTTAATCATTTCGATTGAATTGTTTCAGCATTATCAAACCGGAGCCTGGTCCATCGCTGCCTCAAAATCAGAAAGAGGCGCCAACAAAGGGACAAAGCACACAAACACGGAGTCGAAGCAAAGCGACACGTCGTAGCATATTGACACCTATCTCCACAACGTAATGCATATATACATGCATTACGTTTACGTAGAACAATATTCGATTACTGCGCGGCCAGTCGTGCGGTCTTAAGCGAATCATCGCGAATCAATGCGACAAAGGCTTAACTACAAATCCTTCTCTACTACCACGGGATCTGGACACGAAGAAAAAAATATGTGTTCAAATAAAAGTTAATAGGTGAAATTACGCTAGTATTATATTATCTGTGCTACTACTTATAGTAATCCCCAATGTTATAGTGCCGGGCTCAGGGCTGGCTGAACGTAGGTTTTCCGTCTGTTTAAGGTTCTCCTAGTCGACGGCACGAACTATTTTGTGCGCGAGGTTAAAATGCATGCTGTCTCATCCCACAACACGTGCGAAAGAGATAGATGCTGTGATGAGCAGTAAGAAGTTAGTTCTCGTACGAATTAGCACTTTTGCAAATTTGTAGCGAAATGAATGATGATTTAGGAAGAAAACGCGAAATTTTATGAACAGACCTTTGGGAGTCCAAACATCGTGAAAAAACGACTAAATGTATATTTTCAAAATAAAATTATTTGCATTGTTGAATTACTAATCTATCCCTGTATGGAGGCCGCTTTGCAATTTTCCTTCTTCTTATGGTATTTATTTCCGCTCAAAGATGCGTTAAAATTAGTGTTGAAATATGGAACTTTCGACGCTCATAACTTTCAAAATATTGTATTTTTTTACTTTTCTGTTTCCATACAGACAACAGGCTAGATAATTATGAAACAAATTGAAATCATTTTTTATTTTGAACGTACACCGTCAAACAGTGGAGTAATCGCCAGACTATGGTTGTATGGAAGAATTTTCGACCAGTGTAACCTTAAGTATGAGATTTAGTGTATCATGCTCTGCCGCAGAGCCACCATTTTAGAAACCGGTCAATTATATATTAAAATGATGTACGCCAAACGTACATAATGTACGTATAGCCGTTATCGCTGTACGTGCTTCAGGTAATGATAAAATAGACATTGATTGTGGCTCTGCTGCAGAGCATACTCTCTAGCAGAGCCCCACATAACATGTACTCCGACAAGATAAACGCTACTGTTTTTTGATGAGAACTGTTGTACGAAAAGAGTTTATTGCGTACGTGTTGAAAAATATCATTTATAGACAGTAGTTTTATTTATTTTAACTTTATTAAAAATTTCATAGAAAGCGCCTGGTTATTTTGGGTATTGTCAACGAGACCACTAGACGACACCACCTGGGGTGTCTTTTCACCTTAATGAAGTTCTAAACTCATCATATACATTTACCGTAGTCGGCTGTGGTGTAGTTACAAAAAAAAATGTACACGATACCCCAGCGGTGTCATTAACAATACATGGGTCATTTTACATACATGGGTTATTGGATGAAAACTGTTGTACGAATAGTGTTTATTGCGTACGCAATAAACACTATTCGTACCCCGCGCCCTTCATTGTTATTTAATAAGTAATTAAAGAAAATAATAATGGAATTGAACATAAATTGTCACTGAAAACTAATGTCACTAAGGCCGCTATCCTACTGGCGTTTTACGAGCGATGCGTCTGCGCAGCGTCGACGCTGCGCAGACGCATCGAATCTCTTTTATGTATATTTTTAACCACCTGTTTTATTTGTTCAAAGACACTGGCATAAGTTTTACAATAATCAATGTACGTCGTGATTTAACCAGTTGCCAAAAAATACAACGTTACCGTCGCGTTGATGCGTCGTTAACGTTGCGAAGTCTCAGCACTAACGCTTGCCACTGCGTTTTACGAGCGATGCGTCTGCGCAGCGTCGACGCTGCGCAGACGCATCGCTCGTAAAACGCCAGTAGGATAGCGGCCTTAGTGACATTAGTTTTCAGTGACAATTTATGTTCAATTCCATTATTATTTTCTTTAATTACTTATTAAATAACAATGAAGGGCGCAAAATGTTTGTCAGCGTGCTTAGAAGAACAAAAAGCAGCATTTAAGGACTTACACCGCTGGGGTATAGTTGACAATTTTTTTTTTGTAACTACGCCACAGCGGACTACGGTAAATGTATATGATGAGTTTAGAACTTCTTTAAGGTGAAAAGACACCCCAGGTGGTGTCGTTTAGTAGTCTCGTTGACAATACCCAAAATAACGAGGCACTTTCTATGAAAATTTTAATAAAGTTAAAATAAATAAAACTACTGGCTAAAAATTATATTTTCCAACACGTACGCAATAAACACTATTCGTACAACAGTTTTCATCCAATAACCCATGTATGTAAAATGACCCATGTATTGTCAATGACACCGCTGGGGTATCGTGTACATTTTTTTTTTGTAACTACACCACAGCCGACTACGGTAAATGTATATGATGAGTTTAGAACTTCATTAAGGTGAAAAGACACCCCAGGTGGTGTCGTCTAGTGGTCTCGTTGACAATACCCAAAATAACCAGGCGCTTTCTATGAAATTTTTAATAAAGTTAAAATAAATAAAACTACTGTCTAAAAATGATATTTTTCAACACGTACGCAATAAACTCTATTCGTACAACAGTTTTCATCAAAAAACAGTAGCGTTTATCTTGTCTGTTATGTGTGGCTCTGTTAGAGAGTATGCTCTGCAGCAGAGCCACAATCAATGTCTATTTTATCATTACCTGAAGCACGTACAGCGATAACGGCTATACGTACATTATGTACGTTTGGCGTACATCATTTTAATATATAATTGACCGGTTTCTAAAATGGTGGCTCTGCGACAGAGCATGATACGATTTAGTTCTGCACAGCCTGCGTTACAACGTTCAGAGCGGCCAACAAACATTGGGGATGACTGCGCTAACACTGTACTACACTGAGCCCCTGAGCAGTTAGCACCAAGACAACTGGACCTGTCGCTCCGACTCGACTCTTCGTCAATGTGCTTTGTGCCCTGAGCCCCTGAGCAGTTAGCACCAAGACAACTGGACCTGTCGCTCCGACTCGACTCTTCGTCAATGTGCTTTGTGCCCTGAGCCCCTGAGCAGTTAGCACCAAGACAACTGGACCTGTCGCTCCGACTCGACTCTTCGTCAATGTGCTTTGTGCCCTGAGCCCCTGAGCAGTTAGCACCAAGACAACTGGACCTGTCGCTCCGACTCGACTCTTCGTCAATGTGCTTTGTGCCCTGAGCCCCTGAGCAGTTAGCACCAAGACAACTGGACCTGTCGCTCCGACTCGACTCTTCGTCAATGTGCTTTGTGCCCTGAGCCCCTGAGCAGTTAGCACCAAGACAACTGGACCTGTCGCTCCGACTCGACTCTTCGTCAATGTGCTTTGTGCCCTGAGCCCCTGAGCAGTTAGCACCAAGACAACTGGACCTGTCGCTCCGACTCGACTCTTCGTCAATGTGCTTTGTGCCCTGAGCCCCTGAGCAGTTAGCACCAAGACAACTGGACCTGTCGCTCCGACTCGACTCTTCGTCAATGTGCTTTGTGCCCTGAGCCCCTGAGCAGTTAGCACCAAGACAACTGGACCTGTCGCTCCGACTCGACTCTTCGTCAATGTGCTTTGTGCCCTGAGCCCCTGAGCAGTTAGCACCAAGACAACTGGACCTGTCGCTCCGACTCGACTCTGCGTCAATGTGCTTTGACCCAAAGAGCATGAACTGTGATATTAAAATTAAAAGATGAATTAAGGTAAAATAAAATGCCTTTTTCACCAAAAAATTTTTTTTTATTTATATGTAATAATAAAAAAAAACACTACAAAATGGAAAATTATTTTCTTTTCGTAAATCTGTCTTTGGTGGTTTTTCGTTTTTCGACACAGACTTACGAAAAGAATATACTTTTTCATTTTGTTGTATTTTGATTTGAAAGTCGGTTTCTTTTTGTTTTGGTATATTTTCTTTTTTTGGTATTTATTCCATATTACCATGAAACTCATTTGTAGCCAGAGTTATTCTCATGGTAATTCCAATAAGCCTAAGCACGACTATTCAAAATCAAAGTCAACAATATTTCAACCAGGCCATTAAGTTTCATTTTTGAACGTCAACAACTTAAAAGTAATAATAATTGATTCTACCAGTCCATTCGGAAAAGTAGCTTGTTATGGAGAAGAACGGACAAAAAACTCGTTGCTGACTCGTAGTCACACCAGGCTTTCACACCAGTGTCACAAACAGGATTCTTTTTCTCGTTTGTCACACCACTGATTGTTCCACACCATTTATTCCTAACTATTGCTGGGTTTTTCAACCTTGCCGACTCGTAGTCACACCAGATTATCACACCAGTATGACAAACAGGATAATTTTTTTCCCTCAATTTTTTTCAATAAAAGATTAGAAAAAAGGTTAGATGTTGAAATGAAATATAAGAAGCTGTTTGTAAGGTATTAACAAAATCCTTTTTTTATTTGAAAGGCCCACTAGTGCCATTAAAGGTGACCGCGCACCTACGAGTATCTGTGCCGCAGTCATCGCATTTTATAAATCTTTATATGAAATATTGCAAACAGGTAAAATACCTAATTCAACAAAAACGGAATAGTGCGTGAGTCAATTTATTAAACAAATAAAGACACAGTAACTACAAATAGGTATTTATGTTAACAAATTTGATTTGAAACTAAAGATGCACACTAAAGCCCTATGGAGCAGGACTAGTATGTTTCCAAGCATCCTTATTTTTTTGAATATCAATCTAATTGTAATATGCTTGTTTACAAAGTGTGCTTTTAACAAAAGTTTTTAATTTTCAGTATTGTACAAAACATTTAATATCACTTGCGGGGCGGTTAAGTTCGGCAGTTTATGCTGTTAGAAAAATTCATCAATTTACTGATGTAGATACTGCGAGGCTGGTCTATTTTAGTTACTTTTTATAGTATAATGACTTACGGTATATTACTATGGGGAAGGGCTGCAGACATTCAGTAAATTTTTATTCTGCAAAAACGAGCCATCAGAGCGATATACAATCTTCGCCTGCGCGATTCTCTAAGGGAACTATTTAAGGTCATTTACATCATGACGGTACCTTGTCAATATATTTACGAAAACATCATGTAAGTTAGAAAGAATTTACTTCTTTTTAGTAAAAACAGCGATAGACATAATTATGTTACTAGAAACAGGGACCAATTAATTCAACCAGGTTTCAGGCTGGCTAAAGTAGCGTCATCTTTTATGGGATACAGTATAAAATGTTACAATAAAATACCTCTCCACATTCTAGAGCTTTATGAGGCAAAATTCAAAACTTGTATAAATACGTAAATCCCACACAATGCAGGCAGGCATATTACAGGTTGGGGGATTACATCGCTGATAAAAATGCTTGGCTCAGCGCTAGTCCTGCTCCTCAGCCACTAGGACACAAAAAGAAGTGATAAGCAGAAAAGTTCTGAAGTATTGTTGGACCTGCTGAAAACTGTATGAATATTTTTGTATTGTATAAACTCAATTTATTTTCCTATGTGTCGTTCGTTGACTTCAGTGTGCCCTGGCAGTTGATAGTATGTCATGCTCTCTCTAATGTCCCTCTGATAGTGGCACATGTGTTGGATCATTCAGTTCCCTTCATGATGGTTGAGCTGAGTGGTGCCGATCCATGTGTCATGTTCGTGAACGGGCGCCATCAGTTGGGATTGGTCATAACATAGATGCCTCGGCCTGTTTTTATTTACCTATTAATTGCATTTTTAATTGTTTGTTTTACTGTAGACGCTTTTACGTACGTTTCTTTTTTTATGTATTTGTCCAACAAGAACAATGTAACCAAATATTTGTTAAACATTTTTTTTTAAAAGAGTTGGTGTGGAGTTTCTTGTCCATTCTTTTCTATAACAAGCTGTATAATCAATGAAACTAAAAATATAAAAATGGACGGTAGGATCAATTATTATTACTTTTTAATTTAATTTTTTTTCGACGTTCAAAAGTGCCGCTTAATGGCCTAATTCAATAAATAAATCTTGATTTTTGATTTTGACATTGTTTTATTACGGAGTTTGATGGTAGGTACCATTTTCATCAAAACCATTTTTTATATTTCGACTATTCGAGATACTTATACCTATAACTCACTTAGCATTGAGAAGTTCCAATGGCCACTTGTGGTCTTCTAATCAGTTCCATTTCGCCAAATGTTACTTTTTTTAATGCAAATGATTGCTAAATTGATCAAAATAACAGAAATGCTATATGTATGCCTATACAATTTGAGGAGCTGCCCATGATTTCCATCCTCTCATCAGATTCTGATTGGGTGACAATGAAATTACCTCCGAAGTACCTTTCAAACAAAATTAACAATGAAATTTTCGATATCGGTCCACGATTGACGGAGAAATCAGTAAACATACACAATAAAAACGTGTGTGATTAGGGGTCCGTCTCGTCAGGAACGAAGTTAATCTAGCCTTAACCCCACCCATCCAAATCCCAACCTCACTAACAGCTATTGCCCCCCACCCAGCCATTTTTTAACCTTGCCAACAGCTGCTTTACCCCACCCATCCTTTTCTCGACCTCACCAACAGACGCTTAACCCAGGTGGAGTATCCTCGTCCAAACCTCATCATCTTCGCTTACCATACTTATCATGATGATCTGCACATCTCCCAAGCTGGCCACATGCTCGCTCGTTAGCGGACTGACCCCTCCACTCACGGAGAGAAACGAGACGGAGGGAGTCTGCAGCAATGTGTTCAAGCAATGCTTGACCTGACCTATCCAATTCCTAACCCCGCCTAGAACAACTTAACCCCATCCATCCATTTCTTTACCTTGGCCACAGCTGCAACTATTTTTTTCTAATTTTTCCAATCTCTATGGCGACGTTCGTTCCTTGACAGAATGGCACTTGTCTATTGCCTCTGATTACGTTTTCGATTGCTGGTCAAACTTGGCCAGAGGTCCTGCAAGGCAGGGAGGTTTGGAAGGAGAACGGGAGGCCTTTGCCTGAGGGATAGGCATTAGGCTAGCATATATAAGTAAACAGGGAGGAGCATTTCTAGTGGCCACACACCGATATGAGCTGCGACAAGTACAAATCGTGGGCGCGCCAAAAGACACCTGCGTTTTTGAAATGGTTCGTGCAACGGTTTATTTTAAAAATAGATTTTTGATTTTATGTTGTGCGGTTCTGAGAATGACTACTTGACGTTATTTAGGTTAAGACTGCGCCGAGCAAAAGATGCGCGCGGCAAATAGGTATTTACTGCAGCGCGCTAGTCGTGTGCGTCGTCACGCACACAATGACAAGTTCGCTCGAGCCCCGCTTGCAGTTGCATGACAAAAGTTGCTAACTAAAGATTTTTAAAATTTGGGTCGTTGTGTTGAGTGACTTGAAATGACGAATATTTATTATTTAGATGGTTTTATGTACATCTATAATTAAATAAATTTATAATTAAATCTTATAATCTATATTATATAAAAAATAATGTTTGGTTGTATTGTACTATAGTAATACAATAACCGTTCCCTTACTATGCATCCGATAGCGATGAAATTTTGGCGTTGTGGATTGTAGGCCCGGGTATTTTACTGGGTTTGTAGGTAAGCTAGGGGAGTAGCTGTAGATGGGTAGGTATATTGTATAATAAAACCAGACCGTAATAAAAAAACTATAATTACCTAATGCGTGTTTTACCATTTTACAAAAAGCCCAGGGAAACGTAGTATATTTATTATACAGGATGTAACGGAAAGATCATATTTTATAAATTGCTTTTGCTTCTGTAAATGAACAACTTTCTCCAGGGCAGTCAAAAACATTTTTCAAAAAAGAATTTAAATTTTTCATACAAAGTTGTCACCAGATGACCAAAATTTGTGTGGGGATAAGATAAAAAAAAATATAAAAATAACTGGAAAAGAGACAAGAAGTGTAATATCAATCACATTTAAAAACATGATTGTTATTTTCCACCACTGGTGCATAACGGAATAACGTGCCCATGCGATTTATTGCGCTTTTCTTTTGCGTTTTGTTGTTTCTTCAGTTGCAAGTGTTCGTTTCGAATCTTTTTTTCTCCTTTTCATTGAATATGTTCAACCTTCATGTCCAATTCAGTCCAAACTGCAAATATGTATGTTTTTCTTTGTGTAACATGAAGTTGTCCTTGTGCTTGGAAGTATCAATTATGGTTTTTTTTAGTTTAATATTTCCTTCCTTGTCTCTTTTCCAGAAATTAATTTTTAAATTAAATTAAACGATTTATGTACTCTGCGTTTTGCTGACGCCAATCTTTTGGTATTTCTCTTGGTATCGAGATGTTTTGTAAGTTTGTTAGGAGTCTTGAGTAATATTTTTATACTCGGGTATGCCAGTGGTTGTCTCGAATTGAATGAGACCACTGATGTGTGACCACATCTTCCAGCATATGTCTGCCTGCCTGAGTAATTCATTATTTTTCCGCCAATAAACTTCGCTATGATACCATTAAAATTTCAGTAATGTAGCTCTATGCACTATGCATCAAGCTTGTAGCATTATTCATCGGTCTGGAAGTGAATTTTAATATGTCTGAAAATATAAAGCCACCCTCTTTACTTTTCATCGTTGAAATCAGATTTTCTTCTGTCGATGATTCCCCTTCAGTCAGTTTTTTGAAATAATAAGATTTGCATGTGCTATGATTTCCAAACACGTGGCCCGTTCAACAAACCCTGCTTCAGATCCAGAACTTTTTGAGAAAAGTTTTGTCATTTTGCGCATATATGTATATGTTTTACAGCGCCAGTAACCAAACGAAGTATATTTTTTAACTGTTTTTCGGTAACTTAATGGGTAGCTTGTGTTTCTAGTCAGCTCAACTGCATCATGTGAAACCCACTTCTATTGCCATGTATTATGATCTCGTCTTTATCTTCAGTTTCTTCTTCTATCAAAATGATTGAATATGAATCCGTATGTTTTGAAGAATACTGAAATAAAATAAGAATATTGTAAGTAGTCAAAAAGTATGTCTTAGAACTGGAAACATACAGTCCCAAAACAGTAATAAAAACGGTACTGTAAACTTACAGTTATATAAACTATAATAAATATGAGAAGTTTCCATTCATCAGAATTCGGAATAATAAATAGCCTTTTATTTATAATCATATTGGGGGAAGTCCGAATTCCAGTAGTACATACAAAAACTAGACTTAAGGTCTCGTGGTGCACGGTGCGCAAGTTGCAAGCAACTTGCTGATTACTCTTTGATATTTCTTAAAAAAACAGTAGTATAGATACCTACTACTGTTTCTTGTGATAGATCAGAAATAAAATAAATTCACAATTATAAGAAAAATGTGATCCACCATCGTGTATTCTAAAAAGAATGTCAAATTTGCAATCAGCATCCCTAAAAACCCATTACACGATACCCATATCGAATGTTCGAGAAAAAGTTGCATCCGCCATCTTGGATTTTAAAAAGAATGTCAGATTTGCAATTGGCATCCCCAAAAACCTATTACACGATACCCATATCCAATGTTTGAGAAAAAATTGCATCGGCCGTCTTGGATTTTAAAATGCATGTCAGATTTGCAATCACCACCCCTAAAAACCGTTTACACGATACCCGTATCGTATGTTCGAGAAAAAGTAGCATGCGCCATCTTGGATTTAAAAAAGAATGTCAGATTTGCAATCGGCATCCCTAAAAACCCATTACACGATACCCATATCGTATGTTCGAGAAAAAGTTGCATGCGCCATCTTGGATTTAAAAAAGAATGTCAGATTTGCAATCGGCATCCCTAAAAACCCATTACACGATACCCATATCGAATGTTTGAGAAAAAGTTGCATCCGCCATCTTGAATTTTAAAAAGAATGTCAGATTTGCAATCGGCATCCCTAAAAACCCATTACACGATACCCAAATCGAATGTTTGAGAAAAAGATGCATCCGCCATCTTGGATTTTAAAAAGAATGTCAGATTTGCAATCGGCATCCCTAAAAACCCATTACACGATACCCATATCGAATGTTCGTGAAAAAGTTGCATCCGCCATCTTGGATTTTAAAAAGAATGTCAGATTTGCAATCGGCATCCCTAAAAACCCATTACACGATACCCATATCGAATGTTTGAGAAAAAGTTGCATCCGCCATCTTGGATTTTAAAAAGAATGTCAGATTTGCAATCGGCTTCCCAAAAAACCCATTACACGATACCCATATCGAATGTTCGAGAAAAAGTTGCATCCGCCATCTTGGATGTTCGGGTCAATCACCGAACAATAATAACCATGTCAGCGTAATTGCGACACCGCGCTATATGCCTTGAATATTTTATGTATTACCTAAGTAAAATAGTCAGTACGCTTTCGGATACCATATCGGGCGCGACTCAATCTCATCTCATTCACCTCATTAGTTTTAATCGTTATCCCATTTGAGTTACTGAAATATATCTATCTTTATAATCTTTAATCCTAGTTTATCTTTATCTCACCCCAACCCCGAACATTGGTCCTTCGAGCCATCGGAGCGGGTCCATTACGCGTGCATATATTAACAGTGCTGTGTGAGTGTCTCGCTTGGATCTTATTGCCAGACCCTGGTAAATAGAACTGATCGGATTTATATCCCGAAAAGTTCACCATCCTGCTGATCCTGATTGAACCTGTGTATACGAAAGCATCGCGTCATCTCATCGCGCTGTTACTCCAGGTTTGTTCTTGCAGCCATCGCAAGGACATTTGATCTCCAAAGAAGCCTTCAGTACAAGTAAGGTCTCTTTTATATCTTTAAAATGTCGGAAATGGATGACATCTTAGCAACTCAACAACAACTTATCGAAGGCGTAGATAAGCTCTTCATCAACTTCAAGAAGGATGGTGCAGAGCGCAAGACTGCAGACTACTTACGTCGTCGATTAGCTGTCTTGGAACAACACTTTACAGAGTTCCATAATAATCACATGACTTTGATATCTTTTGGTGATCAATCTCATACATATTTCAGTACTAATCAATATGATCAAATGAAGGAGAAATATAACAACATTAAAACTATTATTCAAAGCTATAACCCTCTCGCAAACAGACCGCAAACCCCGGAATTGAAACCTCCTTCGTTCCAACCTACGGCGGAATCTCAAACCTCGAACCTCGCATCTCACGCTGCTTCTAAAACCCCTGTTCTTGAAGAGAGTAAAGCCGAAAGTCTCTTCAAAAAGCAGGCTACCAATTTTAAGGCTTTCTTGAGAACATCTTCCAACATCAACCTTGATCTCGTCACGGAAAAATGGGAGTTTGAAGACATCCTGAAGACGATACAATCCCGTTGGGCAGCTATTGATTCGCTTCACTGGGAGCTGGACAACGAGTTTAGCGGAGCAAACCCCAAATACGAAGAGCAATTCACTCATTATGAGGAGTATTATAACAAAATCAAGAAAGACATCAATAAGAAAATGTGGTCCGTTGCGCATATTGAAAAATCTACTCCTAAAATGGAGATAGTCACCTTTGATGGAAACTACAATAAGTGGATTTCGTTCAAAGATCTTTTTACCGAAGCAGTGCACAACAACCCCTCTTTGTCAAATGCACAAAAGATGCAGTTTCTAAAGAGCAAGATCAAAGGTGAGCCCGAAAAATTGATCCAACATCTCCAAATAAGCTCCAATAATTATCCTATATGCTGGAATATCCTCAATCATCGTTATAATAATAAACGACTAATCTTTACATCCTACCTTAACAATCTCATGAATATCCCTGCAAACCAGCAACAATCATCTAATCATATAAAACGCATTCACGACACTACGTACGAGAGCGTAAATGCTATCAAAAATCAGGGAGTCGATGTGTCTTCCTGGGACCCTTTCCTGGTATGTTTACTGTCTCAAAAATTGGATTCAGATACGTACGAGGATTACCTACAAGCCTTAAAATCCCCACGAGAGTTGCCCGTCTTGGAAGATTTCCTTAATTTTTTGGAAACTAAATTTATGATGATGGAAACTTCACGTAAGAAGCAAGAAAATTCCACGCAGAAATCATCCCCATCTCAATCCAACAATAATAATAAACCATCATTTACAAAGGGTTTCAATTACAAACGAAATTATAACAATCCCAAAACGAATTACTCAACAAACCAAGTTTCGCAATCGTCAAAGTCCAAACGCAAAATTAACTATCGCAAGCAATGCCCTATTTGCGATTCCAATGATCATCGAATTCATGCATGTCAAAAGTTATTGGAATTGCAACCTAATGAACGAAAAAATGCTATTGATAACTTGAAACTTTGCATCAATTGTTTACATTATCACGAAGGCAAAAAATGCCTGTCCGAAATAAGATGCAAAGAATGCAATAAGGAACACAATACCATTTTGCATGAATCTTTTACGTCACATCGATCAGGGTCAAATGCAGCCACGATTACGAAATCACCATCTCAGCAGCCAGAAACTAACACAGTTGCATCGCTTCATAGAGAACCCTCAGAAATATTGCTTGCCACAGCAATAATTAACGTACAAGCAGTGGACGGATCTTACCAAAAAATGAGAGTTCTTTTAGATCAAGGGTCACAGACATCCATTATTAGGGAAAGCGCAGCTCAGTTGTTAAGACTACCGCGACGGAAATGTAACGGTTATATCTCTGGAATAGGCAATAAGGAAAACAACTGTAAGGGCATGATTACCATCAAATGTTCGTCGTTGGTTAGCGATTTCACCTTTGAAACGGACGTTTATATAATGAATAGACTCATAAATAACTTACCCAGCTGTACCTTACCTAAGCCAGACTGGCCTACTCTTAACCAAATAACTCTTGCAGATCCCGAATTTTATAAAAGTAGGCCTATTGATATCTTATTTGGGGCAGATATCTATTCCACTATCCTCATGGACGGTATCTGTCGATCAGAAGGTGTGTTACCCATTGCCCAACAAACCCAGTTGGGATGGATCTTAAGCGGCAACTACAAAACGTACCATTGCAATGTGACCCTAAATAATATCGAAGAGATTCAGCAATTTTGGGAAGTAGAAGACATACATGAACCTCTAGCGATATCAGAAGAAAATTGCATCGAGTTTTACCAATCTTCGACCTCCAGACGAGCAGATGGAAGCTACGTCGTTAAAATACCCTTCAAAGAAGATTTTGAGAACAATGTAGGCGAGTCGAAAACAAAATCGATTGCTCAATTTTTCCAAATAGAGCGGAAATTAAGTAAGCAACCAGCACTGGCACGTGACTATAAAATGTTTATTTCTGAATACTTAGAGCTCGGACATATGACACCCGTTGCGCCACACATACAGCCGGGCTGCTACTTATCGCACCATTGCGTCCAACGATCTGAGTCATCAACTACCAAATTGCGAGTTGTCTTTAATGCCTCGGCAAAAACCACGAGTGGATACAGCCTCAATGATCTTATGTGCCGAGGACCCAATTTACAACAAGACCTTCAGAGTCTTATCTTAAAATGGAGACAATTTAGATACGCTTTTACAGCAGATATAGAAAAAATGTTTCGCAAAATCTGGCTACATCCCAATGACCAGAAATATCAGAAAATTATCTGGCGAAACCATCAATCTCAACCCTTAAAAGAATACCAGTTAGCGACAGTTACATATGGCACAAAAGCCGCACCTTTTTTAGCCATGATGACAATGAAACAACTGGCCATCGATGAAAGACCAAACTATCCGCAAAGTTGCGCTCCTGCCATCCTAGAACACTCGTTTTACATGGACGATCTCATGCATGGTGAACACTCAGCGAGAGCAGCTAAACAGCTCATAGCAGAGATGATCAGCCTCCTCAAATCTGGCGGGTTTAATCTCAGAAAATGGCGATCAAACTTGCCGGAAATAATAGATAGTTCTGATGCACCTCAAAAGGAAAACTTTGACTTTAAGCAACCGGAATCAACCAAAACATTAGGTCTTCGGTGGGAACCAAAAAATGATCAATTCATTTTTCATCCTATAGAATTTATCTCTCGAGACATCCTCACAAAAAGACAATTCCTATCTCAAATATCTAAAATTTTTGACCCCTTGGGCTGGCTAGCACCAGTCACAATAAAACTTAAGATCTTGTTCCAAGAATTATGGAAATCAGACCTGGCTTGGGACAACCCTGTCCCTCAAGAAATTGCGTTAGAGTGGAATACTATTAAGGCCGATCTATCCCATATATCTCAATTTAAAATACCACGTTGGATTCAAACCAGGGAAAAGGATATCATCGAACTCCATGGCTTTTGCGACGCCAGCACAAAAGCATACGCTTGCGTCGTGTATTGCAAAATACAGAGTGAAAATGAAACTCACGTGACCCTTATTGCAGGGAAATCAAAAGTAATACCGCTGAAAAAACCACAATCGATACCGCGTTTGGAACTCTGTGGTGCTCTCTTGTTGTCAAAACTTATGCGAAAAATCATCTTATCCCTATCGAGCTACAAGGTACATGTTTATGGTTGGATTGATTCAACGGCTGTTCTAGGTTGGTTAAGTGGCGAACCGGAGAAATGGAAACCCTTTGTTGCGAGTCGAGTGAGGCCAATTACTGAAATAATCCCTAAAGATAACTGGAGTTACGTAAAATCCAAAGAAAACCCCGCGGATTGCGCAAGCCGCGGTTTACCTGCTGCTCAACTAGCCTATTATTCACTGTGGTGGCAAGGGCCCGACTGGTTACCACAATATAAGCCTAAAGAAACTCACAAGATGCCGATTTACACGAGTATCACTAACGAAGAACTCAGAAAAAAAGAGGCAGTAAATACGGTCATTGTTAACCCCGAAAATTCAATAATCAATCAACTATTACCAAAATACAGCACATTAAGGAAAGTTACTCGAGTATTAGCTTACATCAACAAGTTCATCGACATTGTTGTTTACAGGAAAAAACGAACAAGCTTTCTTACACTGCAAAATATAAAGACAGCAAGAGAAATGTTAATTAAACACGTCCAAAACGAATATTTCTACGAAGAAATATCACGGCTGAAAAAAAAATGAACCACTAAATAAGAAAAGCCAGATTCTTAATCTCAATCCCATACTAGACAATAATCAAATGCTCCGTGTCGGTGGCAGACTTAAACATTCGAATCTCGATCCAGATATGAAGCATCCCATCATAATCCCGAATCAATCAAAACTGGCAGATCTAATCATAGATGAATCCCACGAACTTGTATTTCATAGTGGAGTAAAAATGACTACTGGATTTATAAGACACAAATACTGGATTCTTGGAGGCAACAGAGTCACAAAGAAAAGAATAAGAATGTGTGTCAAATGTAAAAGAAATAATCCAATATCACAACATCAAATCATGGGTGACTTACCTCCAGCACGATTGATTCCTAACAGACCTTTTTACCACACAGGAATAGATTATACCGGATACATCCTTATTAAGGCAAACAAAGGTCGTGGCATTAAAACCAGTAAAGGATATGTCGCAGTTTTTGTTTGTATGGTAACTAAAGCCATACATTTAGAAATCGTCTCAGATCTCACAGCGTCAGCATTTATTGCCGCGCTTCGACGAATGTCAGCTAGAAGAGGAGTTCCTGGGCACATCTATAGTGATCAGGGAACCAACTTCATAGGAGCCAACAAAACTTTAAGACAAGAGCTTGCCGAAATCTCCTATATCTTGTCGGATCAAGAAGTAACCTCGACAATCGCTGAAATGAATATTGAATGGCACTTTAACGCTCCATCATGGCCATCTGCTGGCGGACTCTGGGAAGCTGCAGTGAAGAGCCTAAAACATCATCTCAAGCGGGTCGTGGGCGAGCAAAAATTAACCTATGAGGAATATATTACCCTACTATCCCAAGTCGAGGCTTGTTTGAACTCCAGACCACTGTGCCCTCTGACAGAAGACCCTGAGGATTTGGACTTTTTGACCCCGGCTCACTTCTTAGCAAGTGGCCCCAACTTAACGATTTTCGAAACAGAGCATGATCTCAGAACGCGGTGGCACTTGACGCAAAAAATCTATCAAGACATATGGGATAAGTGGAAGACTGACTACCTCTCGCAGCTTTCCACGAGATCCAAATGGCGACAGCAACATAAGAATCTCAATCTTAATGACATCGTTATTATAAAGGACGACAACCTTCCACCAGGAAAATGGAGTCTAGGTCGCGTAGTAGCTCTGCATCCAGGTAGTGACGGACAAATAAGGGTCGTCACACTTAAAACCAAAAACGGGCTCTTAAAACGCCCAGTTGTAAAACTGTCCTTACTGCCAACAAATAAAAATGATCAAGATCGAAATGCCCCAGAGGTTGATAATAAACTGCCAGCGGCGAAGAAAAAACGTCCTATCTCATTTTCAGCAATAGTTTTATCTTTGACATTATTTATGCTGTCACTAATAAATACCACTCAAGCATCCTACAACTTCACCCTGCTGGCAAACAATAGTGTCTACTTCGACAAAACATCTAATATGCATTTAATTAGAGATGATTGGCATTTAATAGTCTATTATGGCACAAACCCATATCAAGAAGGAATGGCGGCATTAATAAAGTATATCAAGTATCTCGAAACCTTATGCTCTACGATTAGAACACAAACACCTTGCGACGGCGTCATGTTACAACTCGAGCACGAGTTCGAAGAACTCAAACATTATGATAACATTGTCATGATAAATGACTCGTTTATGACTAATAAGAAACGTCGGCGACGCGGCTTGCTAGACGGAGTGGGCTACGTTGCAAACAGTTTATTCGGAGTGTTGGACCAACGATTTGCAGAAAAATATGAGAAGGATATAGACCTTTTAAAGCATAATGAAAACCATTTATACAATCTCTGGAAAAACCAAACGTCAGTCGTAGAAGCCGAATTTAATGTCATGAAAAGGATGGAGAATACTATAAACAAACATCACAAAATAATAAATCAAAGGCTTAATTCTCTCCAAGATTCCTATAAAAATCTCGCTCAGCAAGTGCAAAACATAACCATCGTCACAGACTTCTTAACCTCGGCTTTCACTGCCAACAACTTGTTGTAAACCCTACGACGAATCCAGGACACAATTTTAGATACAGTAACTGATATTTATAGTGGGAAATTAGATTTTCACTTGATATCTCCGAAACAACTCAGATCAGAGCTAAACATAATATCAGCACAAATATCTGGCGACTTGGTAGTTCCTGTCGATAACTTCAATCTTAAAGATCTTTACAGCTTGCTCAAAGTAAGAGCCAAATACTCTAGCAAATACCTGATAATAGAAATAAAAATACCCCTGATTGAAAGGGATATTTACGAGGTATTCAGTCTTATCCCGGTTCCACGCATTGTGAAGGATAACAGGATGATGAAGGTCGAAACTATCTCTGAATTAGTAGCCATCAATATGAGAAAGGATTCGTACTTAACTATCACAGACACAGATCTGCAGTCATGCGTATTACAAAACCCTGTGACTATACTGTGTCATATCAGAAAGCCTATTCACCACATGAAAGATGATCATAGCCTTTGCGAGACGATCCCAGGCACAAGAACTTGTATAACTAAAACTACCTCGTGCAAGAATGACTGGAGAGAGTTAACATCAGAAAACAAGTATTATTATTTATGTTGCAATGAATGTAACGTCAAACTTCTGTGCGAAAACCAAGTCGAGGCGGTTAGGTTATCAGCTGCTGGTCTGTTGCGTGTTGGAGAAGGCTGTTTAGTAAAAACAGAAAACTTTATGATGTACTCAAACAAAAGATTGTCTAGTAAAATTAGTACAACGAAAAAGATTATCTCACCTGAAATATCACCAATTAATCACATAATACATATAACTATGCCAGAAATCTCATATGAGCTTAATCCCAATAACTCAGATAACCTCAAGCAATTTGAATTCATTAAGAGAAGTCTTGAGGTCATGAAGCAGAGTGAACCTTTGAGCACTAATATCTCCTACCACGACGTCCACCAGTATACCGCTATATATCTCATCATAATGGGCATCTTGTTAATGGTGGCAGCTTACTGTTTTAAATGTTGGCGTCAAAGGCAACGTAAAGAAAATCGTTCCACTTCTGCAGCAGAGCGGTCTACAGCATCTGCGGCGACGGCGTTGCCATCTCCACACAACGTTGCTGATAGTGTTGTGATTGAGTGTAGTGAAATTAGGGAAAATGGGCAATCCAGTAGTAAACCAGTGAAAAGTGATCCTAAGCGACTAGCGCTATCTAGTGAGTGCTTACAAAAAAAGGAAGATAGAGGTTCTTCACCGATCTTTCGAGTGTTCTCTCTTCCTGATTTACACTGTAGCGACTCTGTTTAATTCGTAATGTTACTTTAATCTCACCTTTTAACATAACTAACCCTACATAACTATTTTAGTATTAGTTTAACATTGTTTTCACCTTGTTAATATTAATTTCACTACCCATTTAACTATACCTACTTACTAACCTCATCTTTTTCTCCCTCGGGAGCATGTTCGGGTCAATCACCGAACAATAATAACCATGTCAGCGTAATTGCGACACCGCGCTATATGCCTTGAATATTTTATGTATTACCTAAGTAAAATAGTCAGTACGCTTTCGGATAGCATATCGGGCGCGATTCAATCTCATCTCATTCACCTCATTAGTTTTAATCGTTATCCCATTTGAGTTACTGAAATATATCTATCTTTATAATCTTTAATCCTAGTTTATCTTTATCTCACCCCAAACCCGAACAAAATTTTTTTTTAAAAAGAATGTCAGATTTGCAATCGGCATCCCTAAAAACCCATTACACGATACCCATATCGAATGTTTGAGAAAAAGTTGCATCCGCCATCTTGGATTTTGAAAAGAATGTCAGATTTGCAATCGCCATCCCTAAAAACCCATTACACGATACCCATATCGAATGTTTGAGAAAAAGTTGCATCCGCCATCTTGGATTTTGAAAAGAATGTCAGATTTGCAATCGCCATCCCTAAAAACCCATTACACAATACCAATATCAAATATTTGAGAAACAACTGAAAAAATCGATTACCTACATGCGCCATTATGTTAGATAAAACATTTTTCCAAAAAAATCTAACATAAAACTTGAACATAACCGGTGAAATGAGTGTACCAGGATCTACTGTACACATCTTCGTACCTCTCTCTTTAGAGCGTACCGACGTGATGTTATGTTATGAACATATGACAATAAACAGACATGCGATTGCAACAATCCTGAAAGATCAGCCGTAATTATTTGAGGAGTTCTGTGGCAAATCTCCAGAATTCTGCAACAGATCTTCACCAAATTTAAATGGAACGTACTCTTCCAAACAAAAAAATAATTTCCAAAATCGGTCCACAATTTGTGAAATCGATAAACATACACAAAAAAACAAACATACAGCCGAACATAAAACCGCCTCATTTTTGAAAATCGGTTAAAGAGGAAATTAAATAAAAAAATTGAAATACATACTTTTTATGAGAACAGCATTATTTTGACTAAAAAAATTATTTAAAAACAAAAACAGAAATATGTATTTAATAGTAAAAACATAAAAAGTAAATGTTAGGTATGCATAAAAATTCCTACACAAAAATCAAAAAATATGACTTACCTTATTCAAATATTTGCGGCAATGTATACGTACACAATAGATCGCGAATTATCGTTATCGGCGCGTCGCTCCACGATGAGACGTGACCTCTCTCCGAGCTCTCGTGGACGACTGAATTGACGACAGGTGCACGTTGCGTATGATTCAAAACAGCGCGACAATTAAGAAAAAAAAGAACACAAAAATAACCAAATGACATTTCGAAAATGTTAAAACACTAAATTGTGGTATGACCATTAGAGATTAATATGAATTAAAGATTGTGAAAAAAATCAACAGTTTACTTATATATATATAGTTTTAATCATTAAAACACTAGCATGCTATTTTAAGATTTTTGTCCATCTTTACGTATTTTTGTTATTTAAACCAGACAATATTTTTTATTTTTGCCAACATAGAATCGTTAACACATTCATTGTGGTGTTCATTACATATTTTTTATCGCAATTATGGTAATAATATTGATTATATCCCTATAACTGTGACGGTCGTTTTGAATTATTTTGCTCGGTGCAGTCTTAATAGAAAAATTATGCGATAGATATAGAGAAATAATAGTTATTGGTGATTTTAATTTGTATTCGTGTCCTGTAAATGTTATTTTTAATAGTGTGTCTTATTGCGAGTTCATTCAAAGCAACACAGTATCCAACCATCTGGGTCGTCAGTTGGATTTGGTACTGAGCACAGGTTTTGGCGGGGAGGTGTCGGTGTTGGCGGCCGACGAGTCCGACGACGCGCTCGTGCCCGTACACGCGCGCCCCCCGCACCCGCCGCGTCCGCCCCGCCCGTGCCTTCTGCCTTCTGCCGGCGGTAGTCCCCCAGCACGTAGTGTTAGGCCGCAGTGGAACTATAATCGGGCTGACTACGAGATGTTATATTCTATGCTGACTTCCATTGATTGGAGTATGATTTATGAAACGCATGATATGGAGGATATGTTGAATGTTTTTTATATGACTGTGAGGTACTGTGAGAGACTGTGTGATATTTTAGATAGATGTGTACCACGCAAAAAGGCTAAACTTGAAAATTCTGGATACGTTTATCCCGAATGGTACACCGCAGAAATTATAAGAGATATAAAGAATAAAGCTAGACAGAATAAAGCTAGACAGAATAAAGCTAGACTTAATAAAACTTACTAAAAAACAAAGCTGGATAGGGATTATTCAGAATTTTCAAAGTGCTGATTCGAGCTCGGTATTAAAAAATCAATAGATAATGAACACAAAGAACACATGTTTAAAAAAAACTTTTTGCAAAAAAATACTACCGACTTCCAAATACAAAACTACAAAGTGAAAAATAACTTAATTTTTTGAAGTCGGTGTCTTTCGTAGGTACCATTCTTTTGCGTTATGGACACCGACTTCAAAAAATTAAGTTATTTTTCACTTTGTAGTTTTGTATTTGGAAGTCGGTAGTATTTTTTTGCGAAAAGTTTTTTATTTTTTACTTTTTAGTTGTACGTACCTAATAGGTAAGTTAGTAAGGGAATTATTTCGCCAGAATAGATTTCATGAAACTTGAACATAACCGGTGAAATGAGAGGTTGCTTACCCCTTAAGAGCGAACTGGCGTGATGTTATATTATGAAATGTTATAAACAACAAACAGACGTGCGATTGCAGCAATCCCGAGAGATTTGCCGTTATTTATTGAAGAGTTCTGTTGTATATCTCCGAAGTTCTTCATCAGATCTTCACCAAATTAAAATGGGACCAATTTCGGAACATACTTTTTCAAACAAAAAAAGATTTTTCAAAATCGGTCCACAATTGACGGAGTAATCGGTGAACATACACAAAAAAAAAAAAAACAAACTTGAAGTCGAACATAGAACCTCCTCCTTTTTGGGAAGTCGGTTAAAAATTAAATACAAAGTCAATTCTCAAAAGATCCAAAATTATTCTGGCAGTATAGAAAAAAGATCCAAAACAATTAGAAAACAAGCAAATTATCATAAAGAATGGTAAACATCTTTCGGATGAGGAGTGTACTCGACAATTTGCGTCATTTTTTGAGTCTGTGTACAATAAGGAGAGGCCGCGGCTGGAGGTGCGGACGGCGGTGGCGGAGGCGGAACCGAACAGTGCGCGAGTGCACATTGAGGCCGAAACGCTCATAAACCTCAAACCAAAGCGCTCATCTGGGCTCGATGGCATACCAGCTATTCTGTTCCGAAACTGTGGCAGGGTGCTGGATGAACCTCTGCATCATATCAATACATATAATAAATCTGTAGAAAATTCGTTTTTGTACATCGAATATATTTCCAAAAATAATAGCCAGGGTGTTAAAGGAGAACCAACAGAACCCATTTCCAGCATTTTTGGATTTTTGTCTGTTTATTTGTGCACGTGTTAGAATCATTCAGGAAGTCTATATAAAAGTATTGATATCTACCAAGATAGCAAGCTTTGAATGTCAAGATGGTTATTGGTTATTTACTGAGTATCATAGTTCCAATGTGTGTGGTGTGTAAGGGAAGGGTTTTAGGAATAAAAGCACAGAAAGACAAGACTAGGTAATTATTTAAATAAGGCTTGTCAATTAATTTATATTGAGGCGCAAGAGAGCTTACCGCCCGTTCGCTAAACTAGTTCTGGTGAAGAAGAAGGGCAAGAAACTCCACGGAAGCTTTGTATAGTATAGTATATATCTTTTACAATCATATAAATACCGTATATTACAATAAAGATCTAATTCTATTATTATCATTATATGATGAATCTTGTAACATTTCATAATGTTACATAATCAAAACAACAAGGGTAAGGCAAAGCACATGACTAGACCTTAAATCAATTTAGCATCATTAGGAATAAAGGCCATTATATGAAATAGATACAGTTTCAACACAACCATTAGTAATAATAAAGTTATAATATCAAATGACTTATATTTGCCTTGCGTAGCCGATCTTACACCAAATATTAATGATTCAGGAAATATAATAATATATCTGGCCTGTACTGTAATAAAGTTAAGTCAACTTCGACGTCGAGTCGACTTGTCTCAATACGTCCAATGCTGGAAAATGGTGCGATATCCCCACCATTTTCCACACTGCTTTAGATTATCTCACAAGTAGGTCAATAATCAATTCTTAAGCACTGAAACCTTTTTAAAACGTATCGGAGGGCGTTGCCGTGGCTAAATTCTGGGCCAGGCAAGGCATTTAACTAAAAAGAGTCTGTTTGTCATCGACACGCTAAGAAGAAGAACGTATCAAGACAATTAAGGAGTTTAATATCGCCTATTTAGTTATTCTTAATTAATATTCAAAAGAATATTGATACTAACTGACAGTCTTTTACTAATTGTCTCAAAGTACTTATAATACTAAAATAGCAATATAAAATGCAGGATACTTCACAATGATCATTACAAATTACATACTATTTTATAGGAATATCATGACTGTGGCTTAAATGTAAATTTAGAGTTATTTCCTGTACTTTTTTTATTGTTGTGTAATAGTTTAATATCGCCTATTAAATTATTCTTAATCAATATTCAAAAGAATATTGATACTAACTGACAGTCTTGTAATAATTATACTTCGGGTCTCAACCGAAGACGATTACAAATTTACTTGCAGCAGTACATGAGAAGGTGCAGGGCTCTTTGCCACACTTCTAGATACTCAAAGCTAAAAAAAAAAATAAGAACCAAAATCATGACGCAGTGTCCTGTCTCGCTCCCACCGCCTGCACGCGGCGTTTTCGATCCCGCTCAGTGCTGCCAAATTAGCGCTTTCAGCGCCAGATCTAGCGCTTTTTTTTGTACAAAAGCGCGTCCTAGCGCCTAGCGCTAAATCTAGCGCTTTTTGAAACTTTGGACTTTCTTTAAAAAAATAGTAAGTTCGCAAACTATGAAAGTCTAAACGACGTGTTGAGGCAAATTTCATCCATAGATAAATATAAATTCAAGTCCAAAACTGATCATGACCAACCTGACCAACCATATAATTCGCCGGCAGAAGCAATTGTAGTAGCATCAGACGATGGTGAATTAATTTATTTCCTTTAAATAATGAAATAATTATAATACACGTTATTATTTTATTTTATTATCAATAAACAAGTACTTTATCTTATTATCTCTTGTATATGACATATTTTGTCACAAATTATTTGGCGTTTTGCTTGTATTTGACGCCGCATAAAACGTATTTTTTTTACAGCGGCCATTTAGCGCGTTCTAGCGTGTTTTTAAAGAGCTAACAGCGCGTTTTTGCTTAGACGAGTTGGTAGCACTGATCCCGCTCTTTATTCATTACGTGTTTTCGTGTTGTCGGAATCACACTGTTTCAATTTTTTTTATGTTTTTTTAGTTTGTTTAATAATAAAGAAACATCGAAATTTAAATGGGAAAACGTAAGCGTTCGCGATCTAAGGATAGTGATGATTATTATCATAGTATGCGAAAAAAGGTTAAAAAACTCGAGCGTAAACTGCAAAGATACCGACGAAGTAGTTCATCATCTTCGGATCGTTCTTATTTTGAACGTTTATCTGGTTATAAAGACGCAAATAATGTTGAATGTCTGGACGAACAAGGTATGTACCTAAAGGGCTTGCTGATTACTAATCATTATTACTAGACCGTGTCCCAATCTATTTGCATACAATATTTTTATTTCGCTATACTTACAATTAAAAACTTAAGAGAAAAGTACATTGAGATAATATGTACTAGAGAATGTCATGCTCCGCAGCAGAACCACTTTGACTATATTATGTTAAAATTACAGGATAAAATGTAGATAATGTCTATATTTTTGTAGCTTAGTATTAAAAATTGTATATTGTTAGTTTCTAGGAAAATATCAATTCAAAGTTGTTATGCTACAGAGCATACTCTCCAGCAGAACCACTTTAAAATAACGGTTATTTCACGCTGATTATGCTCAGGTCATGATATAAACAAATGTATATTTATTGTATATCAGTATAACATCTACAATTTTAGATAAATACTTACTGATTTTTATTAACATGTAAATGTTTTATTGGAATGCGCCTGCCATGAATTTCTTAGCAAATAACAAGATTAAGAGATACATACATATATATATATATATTTCTTTACGATAAATAAATTAATAAATTGTATATCAAGATAACAATTATTCATAAATTTTTAATTTCGTATATAATTGCACACAGACTGCTCCTCATCAAAAGACGCGGCATTTAATACACTGCCATCTCGTATTTTCCTTAGAAAGCTTTTTATTTGTTCCCTGGACGTTTCACTGAGAAGCTATCCTAAGTAAAGGACATGCTCCATTTTGACAAGACTTTAAACTAAACTTCGCTGCAGCGCTGAAACAGTAATTAGCCAAACAAAACAGTATAAACACGCAGCGCTAGAGCGCTTTTAAGGTATAGTTTTCTCGCAATCAAAAAGACGGAAGCGCCGTGATTTTCATGGCGCTTACGCGTTTCGTTCAACATTCTGCAACAACTTGTCACTCATATAGACTAAACCGCTGACCGACTACAGAAGCGGTACCTATATAGTTTTATACCTAAAAAGCTTCATTAGAATTCACATTTTAAACAAAAAAAAAAATTGTTGAAATAACCTTAGTAAAGTAATATTTTATTAATATTATATTAATAAAATAGTACATTAATTTAATATTATATTTATGTACTATTTTTTGGGACATTCTCACAGCACTATTCCCAAATCACTGCAACTCCTGAAAGCCAGAATCAATAGTGGGGACCACCAGAAAAGCACCGAGGCAATGAAGCTCGACGAAATCCCAGAGAATGAATTTAACTGTCTTGGATCCCGCAATGAAATTAATCAGAAAAGAATAGTGGAGGAGTAGGAAAAAATAAAAAAATCCAGTTCCCTCCATATCAAGTAGGAGACAGAACAAACAAGTTCAGTAGGCACAAAGGGTCATTTACAACTGGTGTAAGCCCAGTTACCTAGCACCACGGATAAAATTAGCATTAATATTTATGGGTCATAACATTGTGAGGTGTTATATTTGATTCCGATAATAATAATAATAATTTACTTGTTAAAGTTACCATGTCCTGTGAGAAATTGGGCAACACAGTGATCCACATCCAGCCACGTCCTGGCCAGTCACACGCGAACAGATGGAAAGAATTGGTGGAGGTGTCGTCCCTTGATGGAATTATCCCACCTACATTGCCATGCGGATAAAAGTTCCTCCCAGACGTCAATATGTGGTTCAAATAATCCAGAGATTTTCTCACGGTCACTCCGCGTCCATGGTTTCTCGTGCTGAATAGTACATTGCAGCACATCGTTGCACTTCAAGGTTGACCGGAAGTACGCCATCAAGTACCGGTAAGGTCTCAGTACTAACCGTCCTGTTTGCTTTGCATAAGAATATCAAAGCTAAAAGCTGACTTTGAAGTAATTTACGTCGTCCCATTATTTAGGTACTAGCTGTCCCCCGTGACTTCGCTCCCATCAACTGGATGCCTACATACCTTACCCTAGACACCTACCCACCTATAATACCTACCAATTTGTTAAGCTATTTATTTGAATAACCACAGTCAGTTCCTTTCTGAATATATGCTAGATTGTTATTTTCCGCTATAAAAACCAAAGTCAGCTAATTCTACCTACACTTGTAACACCAAAAAACTTGAATATTTTATTATTATGATTTAATTTAATATTTTGACATTTTTAATATTTCTATTTTGACATTCTAGAATGTTAATTTTAACATTTACATGACATTTTAAAATAATTTGAGTATATGACATGATATTTTAGATTTATTATTTTGATTTGTATTGATTTCTATTATTAATTAAATTAAATTAAATTAAATTAAAAATCATTTATTTCGGAACCAGTCCATATGCATACCATGTGAAATTAAAATGATTAGATACATTAAAAATTATTACAATTGGAACAACATTACAAAAATCATTAAAACACATTATAAATTACAATTAGAAATACATTACAAAGTCATTAAATACATTATAAAATTCACAAAAACAAAAAATATTAAATACACGATGTTCATCTTATTCTAAATTTAGGTTTGGATCCGGAGTGCTCAACATGCAGCCTGGTCCAGTACCGCATTATTGGGCAATCCAGATCCAGATCCATCCTCCATGCAAACAGCTGCAGGTAGCCGTTGGAACTGCCTCGTATGCGTCGCACCAGAGAAACAACTCTCTTGCGCATAATCGCCGCAAAACCATCTATATTAGCGTCCGCGAACATACCCGACGCGCTACAGTAGCGAGGCAGCTTCATCAGCGTCCTGAAGGCATTATTATATAGAACGCGCAGGGTGTCGTACGATTTTTTCGTATACTTAACCCATAGGCTGCACGTGTAAAACGATTGGCAAAATGTCCTAAACAACGTCGCTTTTACTTCCGCAGTACAGCGCGCGAACCTACGAGCCAGCATATTAGCCCTAACAGACAAAGCCCTGCGCTCCCTATCTATATCAGTATCATCTACAAGCGACTCGGTGACCCAGTGGCCCAGATACTTGAACTGCGAGACTCTTTTAAGGACACTGCCATGCAGCATGACCTGTGGGACAGTGTCATAAGTTTTTGATCCCGCCTTAAACACCATGAGCTCGCTTTTAATGGTGTTATATCTGAGCCCGTGGGCCCCCGCATACCGTTCGCAGATCAAAATTAATTTTCGAAGGGCACTGATCGATGGACTCAGCAGCACCATATCGTCCGCGTAGCTGATGTTGTTGACAGTAATACCATCAATCGAACAGCCCACACCGGCGCCACTGAGTTCACGGATCAGATGGTCAATATACAAGTTGAAGAGAGTCGGCGAGGTTAGCCCGCCTTGCCTTACACCACATTCCAACCTGTACTCAACCGATAGTGACCCCGACCACCGCACAATATTGCTCTGTTTGCCATACCAATACTTTAGGAGACTTGTGTACTCAGGAGGTAGATCCGTATCATCCGACAACTTTTGCCACAACCTGTCGTATGCAACAAGATCAAATGCCTTAGATAAATCTAAGAAGCAGGCATAGACAGGTGTGCTTCTGTCGGTATAGTATCGGACGGTATGCTTGAGATTCAGTATGGCCATTTCTGTTGACAAACCAGGGCGAAAGCCAAACTGTGCATCATGTAGCTGTAGGTGTTGCCTTAACTGAATATCAATAACACCGTCCAACACTTTAGCAATGACTGTCGCGAGTGATATAGGCCTATAGTTACTTAATTTAGAGGCGTCTCCTGTCTTGCTCTTTGTTATAGGGACAACCAAAGTTTTCATCATTGCTTCAGGGAGGTATGAATGCCTTAAGCAGAATGTAAACAACATAGCGAGCACCCTCGGCAGATGAACACCCGCATTCTGCAAGTGTTCTATACTGAGCGAGTCATGGCCCGGGGATTTTCCTCGCTTCATGCCTCTGATCACATTGGCAACCTGTTTCGCAGTGATCCGAACAAGCGGTTTCACCAGACCAGTACCTTCCGCCTCTGTACTGGTCGACGCGGGTACCAATGGAGAAAGTGCCCCAAAATGCTCTTTGAATAAGTTGGCAATTTGATCGGCGTCACTAACCCCCTCCACACTAACTGGAACACTCGGCCTCGGATTCAATTTATTGGTCTCCTTCCAAAACTTACTAAAGTTTTTTGTGGCATGCTGTGATGCAAGACTGTCCATTTTTAACTGATTTTTATTGTCCTTACACCACTTGAGCTGATGTTTAAACCAACTTCGCGAGTTTCGCATTCGGTCATAAGTCTGACCGGACCTATTTTTCCCCTGGGCGACCCACTCATGAAACCGAAGCCTAGCCTCCTCATATGCCTTTTTGCAATGCTTGTTCCAGCCTGGCACATACCTTTTCTTTTTATTTGTAAGTATACTACTTCTAGAGCACGCCACCGCAGCGTCTCTAAGCACATTCACTACATTACCATACAATTTATCAATTATTTGTCTGTGGTCCACTTTCTTACACATTACATCTGCGCAGTTATGTAATTTACATGGAAAGTTGATATCACGCAGCTTAGTTGAACAAATGTACAAATATTTATTGAGCTGATCTTTATCTCTTTCACCCCATATAGCCTTATCCGGCAATGAGCCTCTCACCTGTACTTTAGGTACCAAAACATTAAGGTCACATAAGATTTCGACAGCGAAATGATCGGAACATGACACCTCATACCTTATACTTGTGCTCAGAACAGTTTCTTTAGCAACTTCAGTAATGATGACATGGTCCAACCATGACGTAGTCCCGTAAGCATTACTAAGGAATGTATATGTACCTGAATCTAGTCCCAACCCTTCTATGTCTGCACACGTCCACCGTTGCTCAGCACAGAACTTCAAAAGCTCATTGCCAAATAAGGCGCCTGGATTAGCGTTGAAATCCCCTAGTATATACACTGTGTCAGTACCACTAGTCTCTATAATAGCACTAACCTCGCCGAGGCAACTCACAAAAATTTCAAAATTGTCAAGACTATCCGTTGGCATATATACCGACATCACTAAAAATTCGCGATCATCAAGCACAACCTTAACGGCCACTATCCGCTCACTCTCACAGTTAACGACCGAAACCGATTGAAACACACTTTTACGCCATAGAAGAGCCACTCCACCATATGGCCTGCCCTTCAGCATACCCGACGAAGTGTCTACTGAAGATTTCCCGGTGTACGCAAAATCTTGATCTATTTCTCCCAGATATGGAATGTCGTCCGGTAGTAGCCATGTCTCCTGTAATGCTAAAAAGTCTGCCGTGTGACACAGCGTCCTGACGTACTCAATGGAGTTCTTAACAGAATAACAGTTAAAACTCACGAACCTAGTTCTGTTTATTCTCTTGCCTGTGTTGTGATCCATTATTCTTATTTTTAAATTCAATAAATTTTCTAACAGTTATGCCCTCGGGCCATAAAGTGTCATCTAGAAAAAGTGAGAGCTTCATACTAGGCACCTGCATTTTATACGAACTGTACCTACTTCCTCTGCACCTTCGCTTTTATCTTCTGCAAGGTGACATGAACTCGGGTTTTTTCTAATATGTAGTCAACAATGTCCGTCTCTGATGTGCATCTGTCAACGTTATTAATGAACAAAGGCACCTGTATAGCAGCAGCTTTGAAATTTTCACTGCCTGTATTTCGGGCTTTGCCTTCCAGAGCCCTGTCGATCCCTACGAAGTAAATAAAATAATAAAAAACCTAAAAAATAAAAAGAGCTATGGAGTAGATGAACTTCCCCCATTTCTACTTAAGCAATGTGCAGACGAACTAACCCTACCATTTTATAAGTTAATTAACCAATCGTTTGAAGAAGGAACCTTTCCCAAACAACTTAAAAATGCACTGATAAAACCCATACACAAGAAAAACTCTAAAACCGACCCTAACAATTACCGCCCTATCGCGCTGTTACCAATTGCGTCTAAAATCTTTGAAAAGGCAATGTGTGACCGCATATACTCTTTTTGTGAAAAATATAAAATACTTGACGACTGCCAAAACGGTTTCCGTAAAAACAGATCTACAACGTTAGCAGTCTACAAATACGTACAAGAGGCTCTAACTACTATTAATAATAAAAACTATGCCATAGGTATGCTGCTCGATATGACCAAAGCCTATGATAAGGTGCAATTTAAAATACTACTGGACAAGTTACATGGGATAGGCATACGAGGAAAAGCTCACGAATGGCTTGCATCATATCTAAAGGATAGGGTACAACTGGTAGAAATCGAATATTTTGATAAGAACACAAATGAAATAATTAAAATGAGATCTGACAGTAGAGTAGTTAACGCGTCAATTCCCCAAGGGAGTGTAATAGGCTGCTTGTTGTTTCTTATCTAAATAAATGACCTTCCTAAAATTATAAATGGACCATGTGTTCTATTTGCGGACGATATCTCTCTGCTCACCTCATGTCAGAGCGATGACAATATAAACACCAAATTGAACTCCCTTCTCTCAACAGCTGTAAACTGGATGGATAACCATAATCTAGAAATTAACTACACAAAAACAAAATTAATTACTTTTCATCCCCATCAAAAACCCCCATTAAAAATAAATTTCCGAAAACACAAAATACTCACGCTTCCCTGTTTATACATCCTAGAATTATGTAAATTTGTCAGAAAACATCCAGATTTTTACACAACTTGCGAAGAAACACAAACAAGATTCAATTTTAGACACAACAAAAACAAAATAAACATACCTCAATCCCGACTTAAAATGCACTCAACCCTTTAGACTCAGCCCTTTAGTAATGTCCATAAAAATTTATAACAAACTGCCAAATGATACTAGAGAAATAAACAAAACAAATATATTTATTAATAAAGTGAAACAATTTATTGAATCCAAGTCATATTACTCAGTTAAGGAGTTTTTTAATGACAAATCGATTGCAAAATAAAAAAAATTCCCTCAATTATCCACCAAAAATTACGAAATATATATAATAAAATGGGTAAATTGCTTGAAATAGGTACTTACAAAAGCCAAATATAATAAATAACATTAATAACATAATTTAATCTTAATGAAAATACCTCAATCAATTTTATAATAATTACTTATTTACTATTCCTATTCAATCAATATATCATACCTATGAACACAGACATAATTATACATCCAATTTGACATTTGTAATATTTTTATTAATTTTATCTACTTCGGTTTCGTTATATTCGAATTATAAAATTGACAGCGGTTGCATTATGATACCCATAACGACATCGGGTTGCATTATGCGAATCGTCATAAATTCTAAAACACAAGCAAAGACATTCTGAACATACAGCCAGGTCCCTATAATATTACTTCGAAATCGAGACAATGTAAATGATGTTTTTAATTAAAAAACTTTTTGCAAAAAAATACTACCGACTTCCAACTACAAAGTGAAAAATAACTTAATTTTTTGAAGTCGGTGTCTTTCGTAGGTACCATTTTTTTGCGTTATGGACACCGACTTCAAAAAATTAAGTTATTTTTCACTTTGTAGTTGGAAGTCGGTAGTATTTTTTTGCAAAAAGTTTTTTTATTTTTCACTTTTTAGTTGTACGTACCTAATAGACAAGTTAGTAAGGGAACTATTTCGCCAGAATAGATTTCATGAAACTTGAACATAACCGGTGAAATGAGAGGTCTGCTTACCCCTTAAGAGCGAACTGGCGTGATGTTATGTTATGAAATGTTATAAACAACAAACAGACATGCGATTGCAGCAATCCCGAGAGATTTGCCGTTATTTATTGAAGAGTTCTGTTGTATATCTCCGAAGTTCTTCATCAGATCTTCACCAAATTAAAATGGGACCAATTTCGGAACATACTTTTTCAAACAAAAAAAGAATTTTCAAAATCGGTCCACAATTGACGCAGTAATCGGTGAACATACACAAAAAAAAAAAAAAAAAAACAAACTTGAAGTCTAACATAGAACCTCCTCCTTTTTGGAAAGTCGGTTAAAAATGGAACAAGTTTAGAACAAAAGTATCGTATACTATTTGGCTGTTGTGGCTACAAGATCTTTGCCTTATACCTAATAAAGAATAAATAAAAATAAAGTGGACGCGCGAATAATTTTCTGAGTGAAATTTTATTTCAAATTTTATTAAAAATGTCTTCAACATCAAGTGAAAAGTGTGAAAATACTCCACCAGATATAACAAATAGAGCAGTTGCGGCTACAAATAATTTACTACCAGAAAAATCAAGACATGTAAGAAAAATGAAATATTTAAACACACTTCCTGAAATAATTATTTGTCTATATTTGTGTTTTATTCCTTCCTTCGTAGATAAAATCTTGTATGCAACTGTACGTTATTGGTCTTTTAATAACTCGTGCCCACCTATTTCGGTACGCGCTACGCTTGTACCGAAAAATGGCACTCGTATTAAAAGACCGTCCATAACGTAACAGTTGCATAAATAGCTATTTTGAAACTATGTAATGCCTTAAAATACTACTGAAGAGGGCCACCTCTTCCTCTCTCCTAATTTTTGCTGTGCCCGACGGGGTCCATATTGATATTTTACCATGTCTATACCATCTTTGTAATACATATGGAATGCAATAAAGTATTGAGTATTGTTTTTGGTTCGCTTGTTTTTGGATGGGTGACGCTGCCAGGGTAAGCAACACTTACCAAAACCACATTTTTTGGGTTCGCTTGTTTTTAGATGGGTGACTCCGCCAGGGTCGCCAGGGTAAGCAACACATACCAAGGTCAGTCTTGGGATGGGTGCCAACTTTTTTTTGGATTGCTTGTTTTCGGATGGGTGACCTTGGTAGATGTTGTATAACCTAGTGTGGTGACTTTATGATGTGTGACCAAAATTTTTGTGGTGATGGTCACCCATCCAAAGACTGACCTTGGTAACTGTTGCTTACCCTGGCGGGGTCACCACCCGAGCCGCTTCAAGTTAAACACAAATCTATCCAGAAACTGACCTCGATAAGTACTAAGTACAGGGTACAGTTAACATTAATGCGTGTTATAGTGTGTGTCGGTAGTGCATATGTGTAAGTGTGTGTGTGTACGTAGGCGTCGCTCCGGCCGCGTAGCATGTAAGCTAGTTTTTAGGCAGACTCTCCTACCTTGTTCATTCGACAACATGTACTAAAAGTTATTATATTTTTATTATCTGAAAAGTTGTTTCTTTATGAAAGCTCGCCGATTGCCCAATAATCATAATGCGCAGTCGACAGGATAAAGTTGAAGAAAAACCGCGTTTTTCAAAAATCAAAATCAAAGACATTTGAAACCGTGTTCCTACTGTGGTTTTCGGCGAGAAGAACGGAAGTGGCTTCAATCATGAAGTTGTGGACCTGGGCCTTCATCACATCGTAAGTCCAGATTCTTTTGATTGTTGGTGGATTTAATATATCTTTTATTATATTTTTTTAGAGAACTTCAGAAAAAGTAATAATTTTTGTTTTGTTTATTTTTGTATTGAACACACAACAGATCTCAATTTTTTATTTTGATTGAATTTTATTTTTTATACTGTGTATTTGTGTGTGTTGTCGTTGTTTATAAAATATCGCAAGGCGAATAATATATTTTGCAAAATGGATTTGCAAAAGTTATCTTGTATTAAAACCGCTTTAATGATTATCCCTAAATATGATGGGAACCCGAATCAATTACACAGATTTATAGAAACATCCGAAACTATATTAACACATAATAAGCGGGATATTTACCATGTTTACTGTTTGTAGCGAGTTTCCGATATTTCGGTGCTGTTACAAGCACCATGATCACGGATAAACTGAAGTCATTGCGGGTGGGTGTTTATGAGGAGACAAAACGGTCTACCCTCTTTCTTGTTCGTTTTTTGCACTCGGTACCGCTACCATTGTCACTCACAACTCGATTCTGTTCTCGACAAACGAAACTCACTGTGTCCGCTCGCGAACTTTTTACGGCACTTTTTCGGGGTTTACACAGCTGGACCACTGGATTCCAAGCTCTCGACAGTTGAAACCCATCCTCCCGGTTGAAATTTTTATATTTGGTAATTTCGATAGCTTCCCTCACCAGTCTAGGGATATAGTGGCGTTCTGTCGAAATGACCTGAGGGTTATGTAACTCAATCCAGTGGTTTAATCCTGATTCCAAGAGATGTTGACCCGCAATGACTTCAGTTTATCCGTGATCATGGTGCTTGTAACAGCACCGAAATATCGGAAACTCGCTACAAACAGTAAACATGGTAAATATCCCGCTTATAATGTTAATATTATATTAACACAATTTTATGACAGAGTTCTGCCCCGGATTGTTTTAACAATTCCATTATTTTACACAATATTTTAAACAAATTGGAAGGCAAAGCCGAGGAAATAGTTAATATTAACGGTGTTTCATCATGGGAACACATAAAAGCCGTATTGCTAAAAAAATTTGGGGACCAAAGGGATGAAAATTCGCTGAACCGTGATTTAGTTAATATGAAGCAAGAAAACGAATCCGCTCAGGAATATTACAACCGTTGCATGAACATTTTGAACACTATTATTAATTACGTAAACCTTCACGAAACAGTTGATGCTGTAAAGGATTGCAAAAGGAACTTTTTCCAAGCTCAAACCCTTAAAACTTTTCTAGCAGGGCTTAAGGAACCTTTTGGCACGACTATAAGAGCCATGCGCCCTGTAGATTTACCCACAGCTCTTAATTACATTAAAGATGAAGAAAATATTGGGTATGTACAGAAAAGTAACAATTTTTCCATGGTAAATAACAACAAGTCTTTCCAGAATAATAATAATAATTCTAGAAATTTGCCTTTTCCAAATTTAAACAAACCCTTACAACCTCATCAAAATTTCAACTTCAATAATCCACAACCTTTCAAACCGTTTACACCTTATTTTAAGGGAATAATAGTAATAGTTTTGTCGCATCGAAACCTTATTTTAATAAGCCAAACTTTAACAATAATACCTGGAATAGACCACATAACCCATACCAAGCGTTGCAGCAAAACTTTAATAAATCTAATACTAACAATAAACCGGATACCCAATCTAAACCTGTACCCATGAGTGGAATATCCTATAATTCCGCAAATATTCCATTAAGACCATCAGTACCTAATTTTCACAGTACACAGTATCCCGAGGCAACAATGTGCAATCAATTCGAAGAATTACACATGCTCGAGACTAATCCAAACAACTCCCACGCCGAGCACAGTTGCGACGTACCTTGTATTGATAAGGATGATCCGTATGCAAATTATTCCTATGGGAATAATAATGAATATAATGAACTTGATAATGACAATGCACAGTATTTGCCTAAACAGGATGATCCAAATTTTCACCAGGGATCGAGTGCCAACCCCGAAACTTGACGGAAATAAATATTCATACAAAAAGACAATTGCCGTTTATCGAAATTAATGAGCCACCCCTTAAGTTATTAATCGATACTGGTGCCAATCAGTCATTTTTGTCTCCGGAGGTAATTGAAAAACATTTTCAAAATACACCCTTAATTTATGAACCATTTTCTGTAACAAACTTAAATTGTACCACTGACAATAACTACTCGATAGAAATACCAAGCTTTCCTGAATTCAATAAAAATTGCCCCTCAAAGTTTTATATTTATAAATTTCATAATGTTTTTGATGGTTTAATTGGCTATAGAATGCTGGAAAAATTGGAAGCAATCGTTGACCTGCACAATAAAAAGTTAATTACGCCGAACGCGGAAATACCTATAAAAGTTCTAAATTCCGGAATTAATAATCTTTTTGAAGCTTTAGTTAGGTCAAATTCGACGATATGTGTAAAGGTACCCGTTAATATTCAGCATGACGATATATTCATACCCGAGACTTATATAAACAATTGTTATATTCCCGCGACGATAACACAGTCGGAGTCGGGTTACGCATACCTTGAGATAGTGAATCCTACTAAAAATGATATCATCGTAAGCTTAGTTTCGCCACTTAAGGCGCAGACACTTCACAATAATTATGATATATTTAATTTTGAATCTATCAATAAAAATGAACAAGACATTGATTCTTTGGTTCGCACTGGTCATTTAAATTTGGAAGAAAAGTTTAATTTACTAAAACTATGCCGCAGTTACAATGACATATTTTACACCGAAAATAGTCCTTTAACTTTCACTAACCAGATTAAACATCAAATAAATACTAAAGATGATATTCCTATTTTTACACGGTCCTACAGGTATCCTCATGTTCACAAACAGGAAGTAGAAAAACAAATAACTGAAATGTTACGTCAAAAAATTATAAGACCTTCAAATAGCCCTTGGTCTTCACCTATTTGGATAGTACCGAAAAAACAAGACGCCTCTGGCAAAACAAAATGGCGTTTGGTGATTGATTTTAGAAAACTCAATGAGAAAACTGTGAGTGATAGGTATCCAATTCCAAATATCAGCGATATTTTAGATAAATTAGGCAAAAGTCAGTATTTCACTGTTTTAGATCTAAAATCAGGCTTTCATCAGATTGAATTACATCCCAAGGACATCCCAAAAACCGCCTTTAGTATTGATGATGGTTATCGCGGTCATTACGAATTTTTACGCATGCCTTTTGGCTTAAAAAACGCCCCATCGACTTTTCAACGGGTCATGGATAATGTTTTGCGTGGGCTCAAAAATGTGACAGTTTATATGGATGACATAATAGTATACAGTTCATCATTACAAGAACATATCTGTTAAATACAGGTCTTCGGGTCCCAAGCCAGGAGTTAACGCTGGGGCCCATAGCAGCGTTGGGAACTCCTGGACCCTGTCTAACCGTATCCCACGAAACTGCCGTAACGCAGCAGTGGAAAGCTAGGGATTTGCTCCCCATTGCGAGATATACTGGTACCTATCTCACAGGTGGCACAAGGGTTGGCGTATATATATTCGTACTTACCTTAGATTCCTGCGGTAGACTCCTGGGCGTCGATCAATCTCGTGCCGTGAGGTTAGGGATAGGCGAATACATATATAATAAAGGACAATAAAGGGATAGACTGACGGCTGTCTGGACCGAAGAATCCGGCCGGCGTCCACCAGGCAGCACGTTTCCCGCAAAAGCACTTCGCTGCGCGTGAAAATAAACTCTAAACCCACTTTAGGGGCGCCCCACAACGCCGATTGCGAACGGCGGGCGCGATTAACAAATACAATGGGTGAAACACATCTCGATTCGATATGTTTCGACAAAAACCCGACTTCCGCTTGTTCACATTACAAATTTTCTCTATCGACTGTTAAGTGTCAGCTGTCAAAATCGTTGACAGCCCACTGACACGGTGTTGCAAGTAAATACCAATGATCGGGACGGAACATCCCCCCGTCTCGGACATAAGGAGTTATGTCCGCTTATAAATGGGCAAGCGTGCTAAATTGCCACTGCTCGCTTCAAAACCGAATCTCCGACCATGACCTCCGCAACTCTGGGAACTCCGTCAGACCCATAAATCAAATCTACAAATCGTCCACGACGCCAATATAAAGAAAGGCAACAAATTAGGTTCTTTAACAAATACAAGGTCTCCAACTTTGGGAGGGACAGTTTCGTCAGACCACTCAACGCGCCGCTGCAGAATATGCAAATATTCCAAAGACCAGTCAATTGCGAAGATTTAATTTCCCTTTTGCGCCATGGCAAATATCAAAGTTTATCCTTATTTAGATAATTACAAATATCATTTAAATATCTATCAGCGCCCTTATAATTAGTACCGTTATCAGAACGGATCAAAGATGGTAGTCCTCGGCGGGAAACAAATCTACCTAGCGCTGCAACAAACGCATCTGTGCTGAGGGCAGTTACAAGTTCCAAGTGAACCGCCTTGGAGGCCAGACAAACAAACACACACAAGTAGGCCTTGACAGCCTTGGCGTTCCGAAGTTGAGAAGTCTTCACCAAGAAGGGACCAGAGAAATCGGTTCCGATCGAAGCAAATGGTCTGCTCTCCGTCGCTCGGTCGGATGGCAAATCACCCATTATGGGTTGAGTGGGAGCAGCCTTCAACTTATAGCACTGCATACATTTAAAGATGATGCCACGAATAGTGCGTCTGGCCGACAAAATCCAAAATTCACGCTGCAAAATGGCTACGAGGGCGTTGCAACCGGCGTGTGCGTTATTAATGTGTCGATCGGACACCAACAATTTCACCCACGCTCCTCCTTTAAGGAGCAACAAAGGATGGCGAGCACCATAAGGCAAGTTCGAATTCCGCAATCGTCCTCCGACTCGGAGCAAACCAGATTGGTCTAGAAATGGATTGAGCCTTTCAAAGCTGAGCATTTCTTCAGGGCTTCAATAGTCTGGTCAAAGTGGTCAAAGTGCTCGACAGCACGAACCAACAACATCAGGGCCTCATGGCGTTCATAAGACGACAAAACTGAGGCTAACAATTTATTATTAGGGTTCCGTCCGTTACGTATAAAACGCCGGACCCAAGCGGTAACTCCTAACAATTTCGACAAAGAACTGTATCTGTCCAAAGATAATCCAAATTATATGCAGGTTGCGTTTCAACAATTCCAATACGCAAGCCTGGCAGAACCTCTGGAGAGGAGAACCTATTCTGAGGCCAGGACGACTTGCAATGCGTCAACCAGTCTGGTCCCCACCAAAGAGAATGGTCAACAAGGGCAGGAGCCTCGCAACTACGTGACGCGCAGTCTGCGGGGATCAATTCTCCTGGGACATGTCTCCAGATCAGTTCAGTCTCAGAGTTCTGAATCTGTGAGACTCTATTCGCTACAAAAACCTCCAAAGTATGAGCTGAGGTGCGACGCCAACAAAGGACTATGCCATTATCAGTCCTTGGTCCTCAATCCGCGGGGCGGAGCCCTTCAACACGGGACCCGTAAGTTCAAAATCAAAAACCGTCGGTACAACTACTAACCCATTCGTCTGCAGAACCCACTTGGTCCCGGACAAAATCAAAGCCAAAACATCCGCACCCATATACGGGTCCGGGTACCAACCACTTCGGGTCGGCAGGAGTTAGGTCCGACGTCAATTTCACCACTGCAGGGCCAATGGTTACCTGCGGGTGTCTGCCCAAAATATCATTCAAAACAACGGCCTTGGCCAAGGTTCTTGGCCCACAATGCAAGGGGTAAAAAGGTAAATTTCAATTTATCCCCGTTGACCAACCGCTTCAATACCACCCATATGGTAGAAGGGTGGAATCACGTGGGAGACCCAATCTCTCCACTAAACAAAAGGATACAAGACAGCCTTGATAAACCGAATCCAAAAGAGCACGAACTAACAAAGATTTACTCTTCGGACCACAGATCATTACAGGGACAGCTGGCAGAAGGACTGCCTCTGGCTGGGCGGCTGTAGTGGAGGAGAGGGAGGCGACTACCTAAAGTTGATAACCTCTCTGGGGTTGGTAGTCGTCCTGAAAAGCGGACGCTTCCTCCAATTGAGGAAGGGGTGGAGGGGTGCCCCCGCCTTTGCGAGGTATACCCCGTCGAGGATCCACCTGTGGTTGGTGGGGATGCGCTCCCCCGCCTATGGGGGAGCGTCCGGCATCATTAGGGCCACCAATACCATTTTGGTCCGGACACAACACGCAGTGGTGTCTACTTTGACAGTGCGGGCAAGGATCCGAACTCTCGCAATCCCGCTGCAAATGCTGTCCCAGACAAGTGTAGCACCACTTGCGGCTGTAGGCGATTCCAAGTCGGTCCTTTGTGTTTCGTTCTAGGAACTTCGGACAGGACGTGACCATATGGCCATCCGTGTTGCAATATAAGCAACGCATACTGTGATCCTGAGTCGCTACAAATTTATGAGGCTGGCGTCGTGGCTCACCCAACCCACAAGTGGAGGGGCGCGCACCAACACGACGCTGGTCCGGAGTTGAGCACTCTGGGGCCCGCGAGGGACCTTCAACAACAGAGTTATCCAAAAGACGACACTCCTCATCCAAAGACTTCAACAAATTATCAAAAGGGGGGAGGTGTGTGGCATCATCGCCACCATATTTCCCATGTGCAAAACCCCTCAACTTAGCGGTTGCCTCAACAATGTCATCAGAGAAACCGTAAAACTGCGTGAAGTCTACCTCAACCGCAGCGGCTAACTCAGTGTCCTCGGTGGACAATAGCGCCAAACACTCCGCAAAGCATTCATCCACCCTGGCTTGACGGGCTGGGAGTTCTCTATAACGGGCCAACAAAGCCTCTGATCTATCAGATCTACTTATTAAAGAGGCCACCAAGGTCACTCATCTCAATTCCGCTCTAATCTTACAAGCAAATGTATAGGCAGTCATACTTTCAAAATGCAAGCAACGGTGATTAAATATTATTAATACACAAAATGTTCAACAATTTAAATTAATTATATATGTGTGTAACCAAAACAACAGTTTGACAGTAATTCTCTTACCAAATTAAATATCAAATCATAAAGTCTGTAAGAGAAACAACAAGTTAATTCAACAAATAGTACTGAACCCTGTTACATTTATTTAATTATTTTCCAGTACAAATTTATTATGGAACCCCAAATATCAATTTATAAATTATCAAAAACAAGCGGGTATGGAACCCCAAATATCAATTTATAAATTATCAAAAGTGGGTATCTCAAGAAAATAAATTATCAACACACAAGAGGGTATTCAAAAAAAACAAAATTATCAACACAAAAGTGGGTAGGTTGATTTTACAATAGAATTAAATATTCAATTTACTTTAATAGTTAAAAACAATGACTTTAACTTGAATCAATTAGAATATTACTGTCAATATCAAACAAACTAACCAATTTTCTTATACAATTGGCAACAGCACACTTTACAACAAAATCTTCTGTAGCGGCACTGAGTATGTTTATAATGTAAACAAACTTACAAACCCAAGATAGAAGGTTCAAGGTCCAAAAATAACTATGATTCAATTAAATACAATTAGGGAAGACTATTTAGTCTACACCAAACCTATATTGTATACAACAAATAAACAAATTTCAATACAAAACTGTAACCTTCTATCCCGGAGTGACAATATTAAGTTGTGAGTTGTACACTTTATTTCAACAAATTGGAATGTAACTGTGGGGGATTTCTGCCCCTAACAAGACACAACCAACTCTGAGTGACTCAAAATGTACCACCTTCCAACCCAGTATTCTCAACATTAAAAAGCAAACCGACAAATAATACAGCGTTCACTGTGAACGAGTGTCCTAGCATATACTATGATCGTGGAATGAACCCACGCTCTTGCTACCAAATGTTAAATACAGGTCTTCGGGTCCCAAGCCAGGAGCTAACGCTGGGGCCCATAGCAGCGTTGGGAACTCCTGGACCCTGTCTGAACCGTATCCCACGAAACTGCCGTAACGCAGCAGTGGAAAGCTAGGGATTTGCTCCCCATTGCGAGAGATACTGGTACCTATCTCACAGGTGGCACAAGGGTTGGCGTATATATATTCGTACTTACCTTAGATTCCTGCGGTAGACTCCTGGGCGTCGATCAATCTCGTGCCGTGAGGTTAGGGATTGGAGAATATATATATAATAAAGGACAATAAAGGGATAGACTGACGGCTGTCTGGACCGAAGAATCCGGCCGGCGTCCACCAGGCAGCACGTTTCCCGCAAAAGCACTTCGCTGCGCGTGAAAATAAACTCTAAACCCACTTTAGGGGCGCCCCACAACGCCGATTGCGAACGGCGGGCGCGATTAACAAATACAATGGGTGAAACACATCTCGATTCGATATGTTTCGACAAAAACCCGACTTCCGCGTGTTCACATTACAAATTTTCTCTATCGACTGTTAAGTGTCAGCTGTCAAAATCGTTGACAGCCCACTGACACGGTGTTGCAAGTAAATACCAATGATCGGGACGGAACAATATCCTTAATTTAGAAGCCGTTTTCCAACGTCTTAGAGAATCTAATTTTAAAATACAGCTTGACAAAACTGAGTTTTTAAAAAGGGAAACTCCTTTCCTAGGTCATATTGTAACAGCCGACGGCGTAAAACCGGTTCCAAATAAAATTAAAGTCATTCAACAATTTCCTATACCACAAACTACCAAGGAAATTAAGTCCTTCCTTGGCTTAGTTGGTTACTATCGGAAGTTTATACCGAATTTTGCCCATCTTGTTAAACCACTAACATCTTGTTTAAAAAAAGGAGCTAAAATTCAACTTACCCCTGAATACGTTAATTGTTTTAAACATTGTCAAAATTTACTCATTAATGATCCTATTCTTCAATACCCTAACTTTGAAAAAGATTTTAATTTGCGTACAGACGCCTCAAACGTTGCCCTAGGCGCCATACTATCACAAGGGCCTATAGGAGCTGATAAGCCGATTGCATATGCATCGCGGACTCTAAACGATACCGAAACAAAATACAGCACCATAGAAAAAGAGCTGCTGGCTATTGTATGGGCCACCAAATATTTCTGACCGTATCTATATGGAAGGAAGTTTTACATTATTATGGATCACAAGCCTCTACAGTATTTGATGAATATAAAAGAACCCAATAGTCGTTTAACGAGGTGGAGGTTGCGTTTAGAAGAATTTGAATATAACATCATATACCAAAAAGGAAAAAGTAATACAAATGCCGAAGCTCTATCTAGAATAGAAATACACAATAATGAAATTGAATCTACGTCTTACAGTGATGACGATGACTTACCGTTATCAATGTTTGTGAATCAGTCAAAAAAAGAACCTAACACTGAAATCGATGACGATAGCACCATCCATACTGAATTAGAAAACCCTGTCTTAGAAATCCCTATCTCTGATCTGATAACATAAAAATGTAAATACCTTTGATAATCAGCTATTTTTAGATTTCGTACATCATTCGCCCACAAATACTAAAACCGTTAATATCTTTCCCGGAAAAAAAAGAATATTAGCTCAAATAAATGAAAATTATTTAGAAAAAAGTATTGTTACTTTATTCAAAGAACAGCTAACACCAAATATTAAATATGGTATATATCTACCAGATGTTAAATTTATTCCATTGATTACAAAATCACTTCAAAGGGTATTTCAAAATTCCGCTTATAAATTGTTTTTTTGCTAGTCTAAAACCGAAGATGTAACTTGTCCAGATAAACAATACTTAATAATTAAGAACTACCACGAAGGAAAAAGTAATCACCGTGGCATTCAAGAAATTGAACAAAGAATTAAATTACATTATTATTGGCCTAATATAAAACATCAAGTCACAGAATTCGTAAATAATTGTAACATTTGTCAAACTTGTAAATACGAGAGAAATCCAAGTAAACAAAACTTTCAGATAGTTCCTATACCTGAAAAACCTTTTGAGGTATTGCATATTGATACTCTTACCGTAAATCGACAAAAAATCTTAACAATTATAGATGTATTTTCTAAATACGCTCAAGCATATCCTCTAGAGTCAGTAACAGGAATAAATGTGATAATATGTGTATTGGACTGGCAGTCGTCTCGCTCTTGCACGTATAAGTTAGCTCCCGTATATTTGTCACTATAAAATAAAAATGGCTGATAAAAGTGCCGAAAAAACCATTCGCGAGTTGGCGAAAACTGTGCTGTGCTTGCAAAGTAAAGTGGTTTCGATGGAAAAGTTTCTTATTGAGCAAAATCAACTAATAAAAAAGCTAGTGAACAACTCAACACAAGCAAAACAAAATATCACCGAGGGTACTTCGGTGCTGGAGACGGCAACGCGACCAATACGCGAAGCCCACATTCGGGCCGCATCAGCCATCGCTGCGAACACTGCGAACGCTCGGAAACGGACTCCCAAGCCCGCTCCCACTACCATTGGTCACGAGGCGACGTCATCAGCGGTGACCCCTACTCCGAGTGCGCCGTCAACGCCACAACACATTGGTATCGAGAACGCTTCTACCAGTGCGCCGGCAACAGATAACGACGCGCCGAACGCGAATGAGTGGATCGAGGTGAGACACCGGCGTAGTCGACGTTCACTCGAGAATGTAATCCGAGGTACGGCCGTCGCTGAGTTATCGACGTTGGTAGCCGCCGAGCGTAAATCGTACCTACATTTATATTATGTTAAAGTTGGAGTAACGGTTGATCAAGTGACCGCACATTTGAAAACAATATGTTCCGAAGATTTCTGTTCGGCTGAGGCTTTGAAACCGCGCGGTGATTACGCTTCTTTCAAGTTGACCGTACCTACCAAGCATGTTAGTGTGTATATGTCCCCGGAGAACTGGGTAGAGGGTGTGCATATAAAGCCATGGCGCAGTGGGTTTCGAAAGCAAAACCACAAAAATTCAGAAACCTAAAACATATAACATTTTTTATCAGAACATTAGAGGATTGCGTTCAAAGTTAGATGTATGCAAACTAGGAATTTTGAATGAGTCAGCTGACATATATACGCTAACTGAAACGTTTTTGATGAGCAGTGTACATGACGCGGAAATATTTCCCGATGGTTACAGTGTCATAAGAAGAGACCGTGTCAATGATACTGGTTGGGGTGGAGTGTTGTTGGCAGTGCGGAGTCAATACACTGTGAAACAAATTGTTGACATTGACGGCTACGCCGACGACATTGAAGTAGTGATGGTATCAGTTTGTTTAAGAAATAAAAAAAAAAAATGGAGCCGTCACGGGACGCCTGGTAGATGTGAAACATCGACGTTATTTCGTAAAAGTAGTATGCAGAAAAGAACAGATTGTGGTAGGAACTAAAAATGAGAGTAGATTTTACATTTACTGGCGCTCAATACACACCAAATATACGCGTGCTAAATGCACAGATAAATGCATACTTTAATTATAAAAATATAATTAACTTACTGATGACTTGATAATGTGTCATAGTGTGATTTTGCTTTCTTTGCAGGAGGCTGATCACTTCCACTCTCTAAATTATCACGGTCAGACATTTTATTATCAGAACAGAAAAATGATTTATTTACCAGAAAAACACAGGTTATGAGTACTGTAATAAACAGAGTATACATTATAGGTATCCGAGCTCAGTGGAGCGAAAGAGATGGCTTAACGCCGGATCGAGTGAGAGAGAAACGCACAGTCGATTGCGCGTGGCGACGCGTCGCCACGCCAGAAATCGGTCTCACGTGCGCCTATAGATGTTTCACATCAAAATATTGGTTTGTGTTGTCTACATTCCTCCCAGTTCTAATGTAGATAAATATCTTAATACTTTTATGGTATTGGAAAACCTAGTTAGAAAATACCCAGATAATGACATTATAATATTAGGCGATTTTAATTTGAATTCTTGCAATCAACATGTCAAAATGGAGTTTGCTCATTTAGTTGCATTTTGTAAATTGACGCAGTATAACAAAATTAAAAATAAACACGGTAATATGCTGGATCTGGTTCTGAGCAGCCTGGGTATTGAGCATTTGCTTATCAGAGGGGATACGGAGCCGCTGGTGCCCGAGGACGCGCATCACCCCGCACTCGGGGTGACGCTCAGTGTGCCCCGGCCTGCGGCGCGCACGCTTGCACCTTGCTTACTGCCACCGCCCGCGCCTACGTTGCATGACTCACCACCTCAGTGGAATTTTAGAAAAGCTGATTTTGAGCAGTTATATCAAACTATTGCGGACATAACATGGGATGAGATCCTTGAAACGAATGACGTTGACAGAGCCGTGGATGTCTTTTACCAAAAATTATATGATTGCGTGCGTTTTCATGTTCCTGTGAAAAAGCAAAGGAAGTTTGGCTCGAGGTACCAATATCCAACATGGTACACTCCTGACATAATTCAAAGTATACAGATGAGGTACGCCTACCTAAAAAAGTCTAGGGCAGTATTAAACAATGAGTACTACAAATCAATGTTCAAATTTTATAGGCATCATGTTAAAACTTCAATAAAGCTTGCTTATGATAGCTACATCAAGCGAGCAGAGATGGAAAAATTTCTGGTCTTTTATTAGGGAACAGCGCTCAACTAGACATAGCTGTCCAGAGTACGAATATGAGGACAAAAAGGTGACTGGTTTGGACGCCGTAAATGCTTTCGCAAAATATTTTGAATCGGTTTTTTTACCAGATACGCCCTTGCTGTCTCGCGAAATATCTGAGCAAGGGGAGTCAGTTGTGTCATCATCCCGCATTGCGCTGGACAGCATAAGTAGTAAAGATCTGCTGCATGCTGTCAAGCGCTTGAAGCCCCATTCATCCACCGGGCCAGATGGTATTCCCCCGTTTTTTGTGAAAGACTGCATAACGGCTTTTGAGATACCCTTATTATTTATTTTTAATCTTGCTGTTCAAAGCGCAATCTATCCATCGCTTTGGAAACTTTCTCGTGTGACTCCCATACACAAGGATGGCTCAAGGTCGCACATCTCAAACTACAGGCCTATCGCTGTCCTATCGGCCTTCGGCAAGTTATTCGAGTCTATATTGAACCGACACATAACCAGACAGATCGGACCGCTACTGAGCGATTGTCAACATGGGTTCAGAGCCGGTAGGTCAACTGCAACCAACCTAGTCAATCTTGTAGATTATGCTGTCACTGAGATGGACAGCAACAAGCAGGTAGATGCAGCTTATTTTGACTTTAAAAAAGCTTTTGACCGTGTCGATAATGACGTGCTATTGCATAAATTTTCGGCCATAGGATTTACGCCTAAATTATTAAAGCAATTCTGTAGCTATTTTGGTAATCGAAGGCAATATGTTCAGCTCGCCGGTTATCGGTCTGAAACGTATGTAACGCAGTCAGGAGTAAGTCAGGGAAGCACTTTTGGCCCAACCCAATTCCTTGTCATGGTGAATGACTTGCCGGAGGTCATTCGGACGGCGAAGTGCCTCATGTTTGCTGATGATCTAAAGATCTACTCTAGTATAGGGACTGCGGCTGATTGTGATGCTCTTCAGCGGGACATCGACAATGTGGTAGCCTGGAGCAACCGCAACCGCTTGGAATTCAATACATCTAAGTGTAAGACCATTACATTTTCTCGCCGGCGCTCCCCGCATGTATATACGTACAGTGTGTCGGGCACCCCGCTGGAGCGCGTCACAACAATCCGCGATCTCGGTGTAGTGCTGGACACCGGGCTGACTTTTAATGACCACATAACCACTCTGTGTAAACAAGCACACAAATCTCTCGGGTTTGTCATGAGGCAGTCGGCTCGGTTTACCGGCAAGCATGCAATTGTGGCACTTTACTTCGCATTTGTCCGCAGCAAACTTGAATTTAATTCGATTATGTGGGATCCACACGAGTTAAAGTACAATCTCCTGTTGGAGCGGGTGCAGCGGAAGTTCTGCCGGTACCTTTACAAAAAAATGTATGGGTATTATCCCTACATGTATCCCTCTCTGTTCGTATCAGGAATGGTGGGTATTGATACCCTCGAGCTGAGACGTAAATGCACACTCCTTCTGCATTATTTCTTATTACTCAACGGCAAAATTGACAATCCTACGGCGTTGTCTCGCTGTGGATTATCCGCGCCGGCTCAATACACGCGACTGCGCTCGCGTCCGCTTTTAGCGACATCCAGAGTCCGGACTCGTACCGCACAATATGCAGCATCAAATCAAGCTGTTTCATTGCTCAACACCCTGACTGCTCAGCATCCGGATGTGGACATATTCCACTCCAATGTGCGTGTGTTTTTGAAGAGTTGTAAAGAATGTTTTAGCGACTAAATGAGTTAAGAGCGGACAATCCGACATAATTTTCATACAAACGCTCGTACGTGATTATGCCGTTGTAACACATATATCTTTGATTTTTTTGAACTAATAGGTATCTTGTGCACTATATCTAGGTTTCTATCGAAGCAGAAATTAAAAATTTGGAGAAACCAATTCAGTAAAAGCCTCCAAAAATCTGGATTTTTGAACAAATTTTACCTGAACTTTGGCCGTTCATAATATATTCATAAATTGTAAAAGTAAAGAAAATATTTCGATAGAAACCTTACAAATTTAATGGAGATTTTAAATGATAAATTTTTATTTCACAAACTTATAAGGCTTATTCAAAAACACGTATTTCCCGGAACAAGATTTATGAAATTTTCGAACACCATTTTTAGCTCAATGTTATCGCGTTCTCACTTGCTTGTTAGTCAACAGGGGGTATGAGGTGCGCGGGGAGACGAGTTGTGCGGGGTCGGGCGGGGTGAGACGCCGGAGTTGAATGAAGATCGCCGCTCGCTCGGGTACTACCGTAGTAGGTAATGAATTTGTTGAGTACTGCGCGTACGTGAGTGTGCATCGTATCTATTTCATTTATTTACCTACTACAACGATCTTGCTTTTTTATACCGGACACTAATTTTGCTTTCAAAAAGATTTAGTACTTTTATAAGAAACGAACCTGGCATTGCGTTAGTGAATACGGACCGAATTTGTTTTGATGTTAGGTTTTGAAGGTAGGGTAGGTAGGTAGTTTAGGTACCTAGGTTGGGTAGCTGTAAGCTAGGTTAGTAGTTAGGATAGATAAGTAGATAGGATGGGCAGGACCTACTTACCTACTCCTCTACCTACCTGGTAGATAGGGTAGGTCGGTAGGTAAGTAGGGTATGTCATATGTGGGTAAGTAGGGTAGGTAGGGACCCTCGAAACATCTGCCAGATGCTTGCAATACTTCCTTGAGTATCGGTATATAATTATATATATTTTTATCGCTACTCAGTACTGATATCTGGCTGCAACGCAACGTTGCGAGATCGCACATCACCGGCGCGGGCGAGCGGCGCGCGCGAACTTGACGCGTGACGGAACGGCAACAGTGCAGTGTGCGGCGTATATTTGATTTGATCAAAAGCAAGCAAAAGCATCGCATTCGCAACCATTCGATTCGCAACAGTTTCTTACTCCGCGCGTTGAAATTCCGCGTGACATCACGATCCCAACTCCTGAACTTTGACGAGCTTTATCTTAATCAATAATTAATGATTTAATCATAGATATTTTATATTTCTATGGATTTAATAAATAAAAAAACACCAATGTCCAATATGTTTCGATAATCTGTCTGACGGACTAATTAGAATTATTATTTACTAGCTTTTGCCCGCGACTTCGTTCGCGTGGAATAGTGACTTCAACTCTTGACCAATAGATGGCGCTGTATGTCCGGAATAAATTTTATTTTATTTTTTGTAATAAAAACTATCCTATGTCCATTCTCAAGTTCCAAACTATGTCTGTACCAAATTTCACACAAATCGGTTCAGTAGTTTAGGCGTGAAGCAAAGACAGACAGACAGACAGACAGACAGAAAGACAGACAGACAGACAGACAGAGTTACTTTCGCATTTATAATATTATAGTTTGGATATCAGTCTACACCGAGTTACCGACAAATGGTTATGTTTTGTAAGTACCTACCTACAAAACACAACCATTTTCATTTGAAAAATACGCAATTTCACTCGATTTTGACGATGAAGTTTTGGTAGCCAGTTGTCCTAATATATAAAACACAAAAATTGTTTCTACCTATGTCCGTTACAGACTTTGAAACCATTCAACCGATGTGAACTAAACCGATTTCATTATGGCAATAAAACGAATATCGTTGTAGACAAATAAAAAAAAAACAGAATTTCTTTTTTTACCAACTTAAAAAAAAAGGAGATAATCATTTCAACACGTATGTATGTAATATTATTGGAACTGCACAATATTCACATAATATGTTACTCTATCTGGGCTTCTAAACACGTGAGCAAAATGTCATAAGTGTATGTATGTTTGTGTAGAAATGCGTGTTCTCCAAAACGACTTATCGGGTCGTGATCATTCTTTTTGTGTTGGATTGAGAATCTCTCAACTTAGGGAAAAGTGCAAGTTTCACTAAAATCGGTCCAGTAGTTTTCAAAATATGGAGCATACAACCGAACTCCTTAGCAACAAACAGCACGAATGAGTAAATTTAGTTATTACAAGTATTTTTGTAGGTATTTATTTCTCTCTTTATACTTTTAGCACACTATCACTAAAATGAGCAAGTTCTATAAACATAAATGAAATTTGGCACACATGTTTAGAAGCCCACATAGAGTAACATATGCGAATATTGTGCAGTTCCAATAATATTACATAAGTATATACGTGTCAAATTGACGACACGGTTGGCGAAGTGGTTGAGCGATCGACTGCTGTGCTGCGTGTCACGGGATCGATTCCCGCACTGAACAAATATTTGTATGGCCTACAGTTGTTCCGGATCTGGGTGCCTTGTGTATATGAAATGTTTGTAAACGCACCCACGATACAGGAAGAAATTCATAGAAACAAAAAAAACACCCTTCGTTTGCCCCAGGGTGGAGGACATCCATAATGACTATAAAAAGTTAAAAAAATATGTTTGTTTTTGGAAAACGGAATCTTCTCGATAACCGGGTTTTATGTATTTTTCTATAAAATAAAAAAAATGTATATGCCAAACTGTATTCAGACTACTTTATTTGATCAACCGCCTGTACGCGTAGGTACCTACGTACAGTGTAATTATACTAATAATTTAAGCTGCCTCAATACTGACTGGATAGATAAATAATAATGTGTTCTGCTTGTGCTATTCCATAAGCAGAATTAATTATATATAATAATAAATTATATATACCTTTACTTATGTAGGAATCCTACATAAATTAATTACGAAAAAACTAATATATTTTAAATAATTTCCATACAGTAAAAACTAGCGCACGTACGGTACGGTACCTAGATTGGTAAAAATACAAACACGCATCCACTGGGCCAAGAGCTACGTTCGTACTAAATGTAGGTTTAGGTACTTACATGCAAGGCAATTTACAAAACTAGAAGCGCGCGCTTGATCCGATATTATTATCATGGATGAATGGGCCGGTCGGCGACCGGTGGCGATCGCCCGCGAGTGAGCGGCGGAAGTTACCGAATGACAACCGAGCGTTCAGGCGCTATCTCTCTCTTTTCGCTTTGCCTCTTTTTCAAGCATTGCGCTGGATGAAACAACAAGCTTTTCGACCGTGCTCGCGTTGGCGATAGACGGTTCGTCAAGGGTCCTCTTAATTGGAAATTGTTGAATTATTATTATGAAATTGTTATTTTATTACTGAATTTAAATTATTATTTTTGATTTTTTATTATTGGACTGTTATTATTATTTTATTGAATTATGTTTTTGTTTATTAATGTTGGTTTAATTGATTTGCCTGTCTGTGTTTAATCTGGGTGAATTTTAAATTATTAATATAATTTGACTTATGTAATTCTATAAATATTGACTCTCTGCACGTGTTGGGTAAAACTGTGAGTGCAGAGAGTAATTGCAATAAATAAATAAATGCATTGTCTATTTTTATTTCACACCACGGAGTACCAATTAGCATTACCACAGATCAAGGAACCGAATTTAAAAATTTACCCGTACAAGAATTTGCAAGCCTACATAAAATTAAGTTACATTTTATCAGTGTAAACAATCCTCAGTCAAATGGAGCTATTGAAAGATTCCATTCCACTATATTAGAACACATCCGTGTGTTATCTGTTACTCAACCTACCTTATCCACTAACAAGCTAATGCTATATGCTGTTATAGGATATAATAATAGTATTCACTCAGTAATTTCACAAAAACCTATTGATATCATTAATGGGCATTCAAATAGTCGTGACCCATTTGATATAAATTTGGAAGCTACTTATCTTCAGAACTATGTAGTTAGGCATAAGGAAATTACCAAACAACTATACAATGAAATAAACAAAAAAATACTCTGTAACCGGACTAAAACTATACAGAACACTAATCAAGACCGCGAAGAACCCATTTCTTACGAACAGGGAAAGGCGTTATATATAAAAAACCCGCTAGCCGTTAGGCATAAGACAAAACCTCGTTACTTAGGTCGTAGAGTTAAGAAGAATTTAGGTTTAAAGGTCATAGACGATAAGAACATTGTCCACCACAAACGTATCGTGAAGAAGCCTCTAAGATATCAAAATGTCTTGTTGCAGGATTCCGATAATAATCCGGGCTGAACAAGTCGTGACTACGAAGTTAGTGGACAACCCTGGGATACTCCCCTTTAAGTTAGGTAGTGCTAAGTTTATTAAAACTGAACATGCGTTCATACATTATTACGAGTTAGATAGGATTAAAGATAGTATTAGAACTATAGAAGGCTATTTAGATACTTATATAGAGTACATAAAGTCAGCCGACCCAATTTATTTTGGCGATCCTTCATTAGTTATTAATCAGATCCTTATTAGCATGTTAGAAACAATTCATGATAAGTTCAACACTATGTATAAACACCCGAGAAATAAACGTGGGCTTATCAATGGTTTGGGTTCCATCATAAAAGGTATCACCGGTAATCTCGATCACGAAGACGCATTATTTTATAGTAAAGCCATAAACATTTTGCAAAATAATCAGAATAGTTTGAAAGATAAATATAATGCTCGCATTACCTTGAATAAACAAATTTTGCAAACTATCAATATGACCTTGTCTACTATTGTATCAAATGAGTTCAAAAAACATATTAAACTAAATGAAATCATGTCTAATGTTAATATGACTAATTTTAGGATAAGAGATTTTATTAAAGTAAACAGTTTGTTTAATTTGTTAAAAATCAATTTACAAAATATTTTGAATTGTATTACAACATTAGAAAATGCTTTGAGTTTTTCCAAATTATCAGTAACTCATCACAGTGTAATCAGTTCACAAAATATTAATTTCATGTTTAATATTCTAAGAAACCAATATGAACCTTCTGAGTTGCTTGTACATGAGAACACTGAGATAAGAGACTATTATGATATTATTGAGTGTGGTTCCTACTATGTAGATAATGTAATTGTATTTATTCTGAAGTTCCCTATTTTGCATTTAGATACTTTCACTTATTATCATCTATTTTCTACTCCAACATTTAATAATACAATATTAATTCCACCTAAACCATATCTGGCAATGAATAGTAATATTTATCACTATATGGATGGAGAATGTAAAAGGTTCCAGGAAATATATTATTGCCCAGAAGCCGACCTAATAGCCACTTCGAAACCAAACGATTGCATTTACCAACTGATATTGAAACAAGAAATATGCAGAAGCTGCAGCTTGGTTCGATTTAAAACAGGAAAAGAGATAATTCAAAAGTTGGACGATTTTCATTATATTCTGTCATTTATAAAAGAAACAAGGATCGAGTATAAGTGCGATCAGGAAGAGTACCAATCTTTACTCGGCACTTACTTATTTGAGGTGCCTGAGGGATGCACTGTTTCGACAAAGTTAAACCACATAAAGAATTACAAAAATCTGATAAAAGGTACACCTATAAAACTTTTGTCTTTTCCGGTATTTAAAATCAATATTGAAAACAAAGAAAAGCCGTTGTTATTGGAAAATGTCCCACAAGGACAAATCAATAAATTACAGAATTTAATTGAGAAGGAGAATATTCTAAACCTGGATGCCCTGCAAGATAAAAGTTATCACTATTGGACCGTACCTATATATACGGTACTGTGTATTATTGGATTGGTTGCTGGAATATTATATTCAATAAAAAGACGTAAGAGGAACCAGGAAACGTCAGCAGTCCAAGCAACAGACGGAGGCCGCACTCAACCCTTCTTCTTGGGAGAAGAAAGGGCTTCGAACTAGTGCGGGGGGTGTTATAGTGTGTGTCGGTAGTGCATATGTGTAAGTGTGTGTGTGTACGTAGGCGTCGCTCCGGCCGCGTAGCATGTAAGCTAGTTTTTAGGCAGACTCTCCTACCTTGTTCATTCGACAACATGTACTAAAAGTTATTATATTTTTATTATCTGAAAAGTTGTTTCTTTATGAAAGCTCGCCGATTGCCCAATAATCATAATTTGCGCGTGAGGAAGGTTCGATTCCCAGGTCAGTAATTTATTTTATTTTATTTTTATTTACCTAAATACAAAATAACTATTTTTGATAATTGTGTCAAGTTTTTATAATGTAATTAATTTAAAAAGTTTGTAACATCCTTTTTTTTTTAAATCTTGCTAATTAAATAATTAATCTAAATTAACATATTTTTTATAACTCAACCCATACGATAGTTTTCGCCGACCCCTATTATCTTTTTATCGTAATATAAGCCTTTAAAATCATAATATTAATTTTAATCTGCGAATAATCGACCAATTTCCAACAATTATAAATTAGGCACGTTGACAAATAATAATCTCTGATTAACATTGAAAATGGTTCTCAGAAACCCAAAACTGCTGTAACATGTGGTTAATTCGAGGTTTTTCTAAATTGTGACAAATTGTTAAACGCTTGTCACATTTGGGTGTTGAGAAACTGAAAGTAGTATTAACAGGCGATTAATCGTCGATTACGTTAACAGCCCGATAATTGAGACCTGGGAAACTGGCAGTTAATGGCCTAGATGAAATAAATACATTTGACTTTGACTTTGATCAGGGTGATATCTTTGTCAGTGTAGTCCTTTAGGCAATCTACCGAAATCTTCCGGTATCTCCCAAATTCAGAAAGAATTTGGCTGGCGATAGACGAACCGGTAATGGCTAAGTGTTAATTACTTATTTTATACTACGTATGTAAATCTGAATTAAGTTTTTTGGGTTCCATAGTGAAACGACAATAAACACTTATAGTTTCGCCATCGTCGAAAGTCCGCGTCGTCGAATCCGCGGTTTATCTTAGAGACCATTGATGCTATGCAGAAGATATACATTTATTTTTCAAGTAATCGTAGAGTTTTGAGTGATGAACATATGAAAGATATTTTTGAAATACTTTGCCCCACATTAGGAATTTCTTCCTGTATCGTGGGTGCGTTTACAACCATATAAACTCACATACACAACACCCAGAGCCGGAACAACTATCTGTAGGTTATACAAATATTTGTTCCGTGCGGAAATCGAACCCGCGACACGCAGCACAGCAGTCAATCGCTCAACCACTGCACCAACCGTGCGCCCAATTAACCTGATTGATTTATCCTAATTTCATTTCATTGAAAATTGGATTACATCTTATGTAATCGTACGAGCACTCAGGTCCTTTTTTAGGCGCAACTACTGAAAGGTAATACCAATAGGTTATTTTTAATAAAACTAAAATAAATATTTATTCTAATATTTTATTAGCGAGTGAGGTTTTCACATATTACAGAGTTTAATAAAAAGTTAAAGCTTATACTAATATTTACTGGAATTACTTATTGATATAATAACATTAGTAACACCGTCCACCACCACCGACCATCCATCTTCACTATCGTCAGTCAAACCAGAATGACCATCATATTCATGCTTTGTAGTTTCTATAAGATTATAAAATTGAAGAGCTTTCAACTTTAATTTTTTGTAAATACTTGAAAGAACTGGATCCGATGATAGTAGAAAATTGCGCAACAATTTTTCATTCCATGACAAACCGTTAAATATTTCAGAATTGTCTTTCTCTCTACACCTCCTGAAGCTACCATTCCTGAACTTGATGTCCATTAGCTCAGTTAAGTATTCGCAAAGCATATCAATTGGTATTATAGCCTTTTTTCACCAAAGTATGGCCCATGTATAAGGAGTTTATGAAAAGGAGAAGGCATGTGATACCATGGATATAGTTCCATGTAACGCTTGGCGGTATCAACACAAAACTCGCGGAATTTAGGAACTATTATCTTCCGTCCTTATGAAGTACAACGTAAAATCACACTAAGTTGGCTGAACAGCTCAAAATCTATCTTTGTCAGTTCAGAAAATAATATAATCAGTGTCTTCGAAAAATTGTTTTGCTGATCTACCCTTATATTTGGCGCATTCTTGAATTTGTTCCCATGATTCGAGAACGAAACGCTTCCGCCGTAAGCCTAACGAAATATCATGCTTCTCGCACATAACATTAAATTTTGCCTTCTTGCTCTTTTCTTGCCATGTCTTATTCTTGGATTTGTAAGAGATTTCTAACAGGCTTTCCATTGAACGAATATAAGCATGTAGAGAGCTTAGGCCATAGTAGTGCATATCTTTATTTGCTTGTTGCCTTTTTACCCACTGCAAATAAGGATTCGTTTTTACAGCATTAGCCTTGCATATTTGGCACACGGAAGATACTGTCTCCTTATTAATTTATGATTAAACGAACTTACCCTAAGTGAAGTTCTATCATAATTATACGAAGTGCCTCGTCCGAAGAGATTAGTACCTGTAATTAATGATTATTATTTACATGTAGTACCGGCTACGGGAGCTACTCAAATCACTATGTTTTAGAGACAATATTATTTTTTATTTTTTCCTTTCCCTGGCAGCTCTGTGTCGGCTGTCAACTTGTCATTTAGTTTAGAGTTATGCATGATGTTTTATAGATATTTCCAGAACGCTTCTGGGTTATACCTTAGGGTTGGGAGGGTGTTACTAATCTCTTCGGACGAGGCACTTCGTATAATTATGATAGAACTTCACTTAGGGTAAGTTCGTTTAATCATAAATTATACTTTGTGCCTCGTCCTCGAGATTAGTACCTGTAATTAATGATTATTATTTACATGTAGACTTTGAGAGTTAAGTTCTGGAATTATCACATACACTATGATGAATTTGTGAAGAAAAAGCTTTCTTTCTTTAAAATTCTTAATTATATTTTTATAGACTAACCATCATGGTTGTCCATAGGTTTCACACATAGGTTCTTAATCAGTTCATTCAGATATGTTCTTAATTATTTGTTTTGGCAAATTTATTATTTACTTTTTTATTCTCATTGTTATAATGTTTATAGATTAACAATCTGAGTTGTCATTAGATATCAAAGGTTCATATTCGGTCATTTTCTTAATTATTATTCTTATCTTAATTATCTTTATTAACAAAATATTTCTTGCCATTATTTATTGTCATTAAGTATTAAAGTTTTTTATAGACTAACAATCATAGTTGCTTTTAAGTAACATAGGTACTTAACCAAAATGTTTATATATATTCTTAATTATCTTTTTAACAGAATATTTGTTGCCCACTTAATATCAATATTAAGGTTTGTTTATAGAATAACAATCATAGGTGTCATTGGAAAACTAAAGTTCTTAATTAACCATTCAGTTAATATTATACATATATCTGTTTTAACAAAATACAGTTTTGCTTTTTTATTACTATTGTTAGTTTCCTTATATACTGATACTCCTTCCTTATAAGTTAAAGTTGCTGCTTGTTGTATTAGTTAGTACATGTTAGTTAAATAAGATATCTTTAATCACAGCTAAAGATTTATTTTGCTAAATCATTTTGATCCTTTACACTAAAGGTCTTTTATAAAATTTCCAGATGTACTTGAGTTGTAACTCCAGCCTGCTGTTTTTAGTATCTCATAAATTGTCACACCTGGCTTTAGAAGTAGCAGCGTGGCGTGTGCTGTGAGCTAAATATACGTGTACCTACATCAATACTGCTAGTCTTTAAAGTACACTTAATCCAACGACTGATAGTCTGTTTGGACATTAATGTGGTATAGTTTCTTGGTGCCTAAAATAATTCTTATATGTTTATTAATGTAGGCTACAAGGGTTTCAGCTGGATATATTACTGTTCTTTGTCTGAAGTATTGATTGATTTAGTTCATATATAAGAGATTTATTGAGGTCTGAAATTTTGATGGTTATATGCATTGATTCTATTTCTATACTTTGATTTTATTTTTGACAGTTGTTCTAGAGATAACATCTCATTTGTGTACCAAATTCCTAATACTTCCAGAATCTGGGATGTTTCCCAGGTGGCATTGTATTTTTGGGCAGGTTATTTTTGACAGTTGTTCTAGAGACAACATCTCATTTGTGTACCAAATTCCTAATACTTCCAGAATCTGGGATGTTTCCCAGGTGGCATAGGTAAAAGGTAGTCTGAACACGCCCATAAAATATTTTCAGAGTACATTAATGTTTAAGGTATTGTCAGTGATAATGCCAATTTGTGACAGTTAAGCATTTGTTATATTTTTTACTAGAATTAGAAAGTTCTGTTAAGAAATTATATTACCGTTGGTGTTCAAGATGTTATTATTATATTTCTAAAAAAATTATACCAGTTAATTAAACATGTGTCAATTGTTTGAAAAAGTTTTCTGATAGAGATGCTATCATAATTTCTATTGATGATGGTAGTATGCTTCGTCATAATAGACTTCACTACCTACACACTAGACTCTGACAGCCAGAGTAAGGTTGGTATAGATTTTTCCCTTGCTGTGAGATACTTTATTATTTTCATTAGGTTTAAGTATGATCATCTCTAAATTATGAGAAGTTCCCAATCGGCCAGAGTTGGCCATAGTGATCACTATGATGCCCTTAGCCTTATCCATTATGATTTTTCGTAGATATTTTAATATGATTGAGAATGGTGGAAATGCAGAAAAGAAAATTGGTTACCAGTATACTGTAAATGGATCCATTGTAAAGGCATTCGGGTTGGTCATATTTTTTGTTAATGTGACTTGCCAATACGTAAATTTCAGAATTCCAAATTTATCTTTCAATTATTAATCATATGCATTTTCTTTTAGTTCCCATTCTACATCAGGATGTGACTTCTGCAATACAGTATCAACTACTATGATTTTCAGTCAACCTAATGTAAGGAGCGAAAATTAAATATAATGGTTTTCACACCAATGCCGCTGGCTAAGTTGAAGAGATGAGGGTAATGAACTCCACCCATTTGATTAATATTATATACTATATTGCTGTTGGGTTGTTTATACATAAGGGTATTTCACAATTATTGAAAAGTTTACCAAATATTTAGAAAGACGAAGAATGATGCTAATAAATCCAGTTAAAGTTCATTTGATATTCATATTCCTTGTCTGACCACTGGCCCCTAGCAATCTCATCCCCACAGTCAGCCCCCCCCCCCCGAATGAATGGCATATGGCCACCATTCAGGGAATTATTGTAGGGATATCTATGTATTTTTCATAATTTACTTCACCTTGGAGGTTTAGGATTTTACACATTCTAGTTTTTTGGTATATATAAAGCCATCCATATTCAATAGTAGGGCACGCTGAGAGCAGTAAGTACCTAGTCCTACAAAACATATAAATTGTCAGATTTCATAATAGATAAGTTTTTCTTATCTGTAGGTAATGTTACATGACAGTTATAAGTCTTTTATCAATAATATATATCCCAAAAATATACCAGTATTAGTGGGTGTAAGTTTGTTATTTACTAACTTGTGATTAACTTCTTAGTGTTTTCAATATTTTCAGTCAACAATTAATGGCCACAGGATCTTGGGAATTTGTTGGCAGATTTCATGACTTTTGTGAAAATGTAAGTTGCAGTGTTTTACCCAAATGGTAGTAGACCGAACTTATACAATTTCCAAGAGGGTATTCTAGATATTTGCTAGAATTTTTGTGATATTTTATAAGAGACTGCATCTTTAATGTATTTTATGTATGGCCATGGAACTATCATTTGATATCATATTTAATTCTGTGCAAAAGTCTTCAACTTTGAAACGACTTACATCAATGTACTTATTAAGGCTTTATTGCCATTGGGTTTTTGTCTTAAGAAAAACTTGAGACAAATTTTCCTTTTCAAGGCTGGCACTTAGATATTGCATCTTATATTGTTTTTGCAGCTGGGCTATCTTAAAGTGTTGTGGATACCCATGAAACCCTCAATCCATGATAACATGGTCTTATCATCAGTGATAAATTACCACTATTTATAAGAATTTATAAGCAACCAGGGTACCTTACTGAGTTTAGCGGCGTCGAGGTTGAGATGTAATGACCACTTAAAGGGTATTGTACGGCTGACTCAGGCTATAGACAGGCTCCCTGTTCTCCTGTCGTCCTTGTGGCGCTGGTGGAGCTTTCGAGTATTTTGCTTAGAATGTGTTGGGTTCTTTCTTGGCTTTGGGTGCTGTTGCAGCACCTGATTTAGAAGCCGCTTTACCAGCTCAATGAGTTTCAGCAAGTGTTTACCCGAACAGATATTTTTCTATCTTTGTGTTTTGAACTTGTCCTTAAGGTCCTTTTTTATTGAGCCGCAGCTAAATTTGCATCTAGTAATTGAGTCACAACTCACAATGTTGAACTTCACATAAGGTGCGAGTGGTATCCATTATTCAACTTAATAGATCTGTATCATTTTCTTTTGTATCCAGTAATTTGGATAATGTTGCTCCTAGGATGGAGATGGTGCTTCTATGGCCTTGTTTATCAATAATTTGGCCATTTTGCTGTATAGCATAAGAGCTCCAAGTTTTGTCACGTTCAATGTCAGCGGTTATTTTCCCTGCGCATAGAGCTGTAGGGGAAATACCCGCCTGTGGTTTCTATGGAAGCAGGCCTCATGTTGCAAGATGTTCCAGACAGCTGGCCACTTCCTTGTGGAGTTCGGCCCCATCACCATACTCTGTGTTCAATGTTGGGTCAACCCAATAAATTTTGAGAGCATCTGTGTGTTTCTGGCCTGGAATTGTGAGGAAGATCACTACTGTTTGTGGTTATTTTGGTATTTTCTTGGTCATATTCGACTTTAATTGTTTCCATTTCATTTGTGGCATCGTCGTCTAGGACTTTGCCTGGAATGATTACAAACCATTGTTTTACTGCCGGTTGATAACCGAGTTATAAAATCTGGTGGGTGTAGCAATTCCAAAGAATTGAACGAAACCAGTGAATTATTGAATGTTGTGAGACAGTCCAATGTTCTGCTCGATTGCATTCGTTAGGTAAAAGAATTAAATTATCTTTCATGATCTCGTAAGTATGCGGTGGGACAGCCCGATGGCTTGCCCGAATTGCATTATTCGTTTGAGAATTATTGAATGTTGTCAGACAGTCGGATACTCTGCTCGGATAAGGTAAAATAATTAAATTATGATGATCTCCTAAGTATGCGGTGAGACAGCCCGATGGCTTGCCCGAAATGCATTATTTGTTTGAGAATTATTTAATGTTGTGAGACAGTCCGATTTTCAGCTCGAATACAGTCAGTTAGAAAAAAGAAATACATTTCTTTTGATTGATAATCTCGTGAATATGCAGTGGGACGGCCCGATGGCTTGCCCGAAGTGCATTATTTGTTAGAGATGCAAGTTTAAGCCGTAGGATTGGTAAAATAGTTGTAGATATATGTACAACTAAATCAAAATATAATTTTACAGAGTTAGGTACCTTGTGGGTCTAAATATGGCGTCGACTCTTTGAGACGATTTTGTTTTACTTCGTTTATGTCGAGCATGTTTTAAATTGTTTCCAGGTTTTTCATTTTTCACCTGATTCTCTCGTATTCCTCGGTTGACAATGATGTGTCCTTTTTTGGCATTTTCCAACTTTTAAAAACTGTTCTTTGTATTTAAAAGTTTAGTTATGTGTCGAGTAGCACGCACTAAAACCGCGAATGACAAGTTGACAGCCGACACAGAGCTGCCAGGGAAAGGAAAAAATAAAAAATAATATTGTCTCTAAAACATAGTGATTTGAGTAGCTCCCGTAGCCGGTACTACATGTAAATAATAATCATTAATTACAGGTACTAATCTCGAGGACGAGGCACAAAGTATAATAGGAAGATATTCATCATCAATCATTGTCAACATCATCTGGTGAGTGACAGTCATTCCATCAGCGAGTGTAGTTGGCGTTAAGGCCTCAATCTCAGCTTCAATTGTAGCCAATTCTGCCTGCACATTTTTCTTATTGTCATTCATAAATTTAAATAATATAGGTCGGCAAAATGACAGCGAGGTTGGTTGTTCATTCTTTCATATAGTTGAAGTGTATACTCTCCTTTAGATTAACAACCATATATGTATGCCCCTTTATATTAGGTATCACATGTTATGCTGACATAGCTTTTACTTCGTTTTACTCGTTTCTTACTGTAACTAATTCATTATACTATTGGCAGCCAACCTGACTTATTATTTCTACATCCCGTACAACTCCAAACATCTCATGGCGATCCTGCCAGGATATCCTTGGGTTTTAGTATAATCGCCAACTACTGCCTCTTGCCGCGAAATTCGGTTACTTGTAAATTAAACCAATAACACATTAGCCATCGAAGTTTCTAAAGGATGTGCAACTCAAAGGTGGAAAAAGATGAGGTATTCATCACACAAAACGCAGCGGGCAGCAACCAGGCCACTTTGAAGGATGTTGGTCAGCACATGGAGCGGATGAATATTGTGATGTTCGCGCTGTTGGCTATACTCACCATTGCAATGGCCTACTTTGTGGTGCGTTTATATAAACGGTGCCATCGGCAGTGGATCCAGGAAGAGATTGGTCTCCGAGCTATGCAACGTATCCGGGCTTCTATCAGAGGACACAATAACGCCGAAACAACAGCCTAAAGAACCGTGAGTTACCTGCCAAGATCATTTCAGAAAGTGTTTATCCGACTTTTGTGAGTGTTTTTTTTTAAATTTCAGTGCGATTAAATCTCTCGCGAGTGATAAAATTAATATAATTATAAGTTATGGACATTAAAACTAGAAAACAATAAGTAATATTTAAATCTAAAAATAGAATGGGATCATATTTCATTACGATCTGAGTTAATTATTCTATAATCGTGTACTTTTGCTCACGTAACTCGATACTTCGCAGCAAAATTGAAACGTAGGACATTCTTTAGCCGCGCTGCAAGTAACTTTACACTATTGTTTTGACATTTTACTTTTAATTATAAAATACTGCAATGACTAAATGGATCGATTCTATTTTTAAATAATGATAGATGCGTTAATTGAGAATTATGATTTATTAGAGCAAATAAGAAAATATCTGATTAAAAAGGGAAAAGCTAGATATTTAGGTAAGGTTGCCGAGATAAAATTAAATGAAGCGACAAACATTATAGATAAATGCAGTAAATTAATTTTACTTTTAGAATCTAAGAAGGATCCGCAGATTATTTCATCAGCGGCAGATATTTTTAAAAACATAAACAAACTATACGATAATATAAAAACTTTATGTACTTCTCCTAATATTGACTCTGTCAAAATGGAGTTCGATTTGAAAACTGCTTGTAACTTATTACCCGTTATGGACGATTCGGAAAATGTGACGAAACGCTTGATCGATGGTATCGAGATGTATTCGGATATGATCGGCGACACAGATAAGGATTTATTAATTAAGTTTATTTTGAAAAGTAGACTATCAGAGAACGCGAAGTTGCGAATGGCTTCAAAGTATTCAACTGTTACAGCACTTGTCAAGGACATGCGTACGCACCTTTTAACTAAAAAATCATTTACAGCAATTCAATCACGTCTGCAAAATGTTTCACAAGGTCAACGTTCGATTGATGAATATGGATCTGAACTCGAAAAACTTTTCACGGACTTGACAATTGCTCAGGCAGATGGTGACCCTCCCAAATATGATATTTTGAAACCATTAAACGAAAAAATGGCAATAAGAAAATTTTCAGAGGGTTTAAAATCCACTAAACTTAGCACGATAGTTACAGCTCGAAATTATGGCTCATTAAAGGACGCCATTCAGGCAGCTAAGGATGAGGAGTGTTCGATGTTGCCGGGTGCGAGTCCAAGCAACGGCAACGTCATGCATTATTCTGGTAAGTCAAGTTCACACCACAGAGGAAAGCGAGGTATGTATAACAATAATTTCAATGGACACAGACATGAAGGACATCGAGGACGAGGTGCGCAAGGACGAGGTCAGTCAACGAATAGGTATGCAAAGGGGAATAATTATAGTAATCGCGGTAACCGTTCAAGATTATACCATAATTCAGGTTTCTTTAGAGGCGCAAAGCTTAGAAATAATTATCCGTTACAGAATCGTAGTAATACGCGTCAAATATATTCGGCTCAAGCAACTGATACTAACGACAATAGCGCCCAAACCCAAACTGCTCAAGTAGTAGACCAAGCAGATAAGTTTTTTCGTGACCCACCCAGAAATATTAGCTTTTAATGGACAAACTAAATTAGTTTCATTTAATTTAAATAATAATCAGTTTTATTGGCTACTGGATACCGGAGCTTCTTTGTCGATTGTACGAAAAGAATGCTTACCACCAGATATTTCAATTTTTGGACATGATATTTTAGTAAACGGTATAGCTGGTCAAATCCGTTCACTGGGTCAAGTTTGCCTTGCATTGTCATCACCGCTGTTAAGTGACGTATTCACTCATAACTTTCACGTGTTTAATAATCTACCTATCAAGGCTGATGGAATTATCGGATTAGACTTTTTAACTAAATACTCGTCAAATATTAATTTAGAGGCAAATGATTTAACTTTAAATATAAACGGAAAGACAATCAGAACTAAAATTTTTGATATTACGGAATGTCAATCTGAATTTTTGAGTGTTCCGGCGCGAAGTGAGTCTGTTCACTATATAGACTTAAAATCAAGTTTAAAAGAAGATTATGTTGTTTGTGCAAGTGAATTAGCGAAAGATTTGTTTTTAGCTGGTGCAATCGTAAGGGCACATAAAAATAAAATCCCATTAAAAATTTTAAATGTAAGTGAAAAACATATTCGTATTCCTGTTATAACACCGATTATGCAGCCGTTGTCTGAATATGAATGCTACTCATTTGATAAACATAAAGCTGATACAAGTAGGGCTCAGACTTTAAGTAAGTTTTTGAAATTACAACATCTTAATTTAGAAGAGAAAACATCAATTGAAGATATTTGTAAAAAATACTCAGATATTTTTTACTTACCAAATGATAAACTAACAATAACAAATATTTATGAACAAAAAATAACGCTAAAACCTAATACTAATCCAATATATATAAAACAATATAGACAACCACAGCAATTAAAACAAGAATTAAATAAACAAATTGAAAAAAACTGGGGATACTTGCAAAGGTGAGAAGGTATTTCACGCCAGAACAGCTGCTCAGCTTGTATCAAGCGCAAGTTCGATCATGCATGGAGTACTGTTCTCATCTCTGGGACGGATCTGCCAAATACCAGCTTGATGCACTGGAGTCGATCGAAAAGCGGGCCAAGAGACTCATCAGCGATGAGGCACTGGTTAAGTCAAAGCTCCAGAGCCTTGAACATCGTCGCCGAGTTGCCAGCTTGTCGGTTTTTTATCGGTTACATTTCGGGGAGTGTGCGATGGAATTGCATGATTTAATTCCACCCAGCCCGTTCCATCATCGGACTACCAGACGTACGGCGATGCGTCATCGATATATGGTGGACATCCCACCCATACGCACTAAACGTTTTGGGAATACTTTTATTATGCGTACAGCTAAGGAGTGGAATTCCCTGCCGGAGTCTGTGTTTCCCGATAGCTACAATCTAGGGGTCTTTAAGTCAAGAGTGAATAGGTTACTTCTAGGCAAGCGTGCTCCACCATCGACCACATCATCGCTTACTATCAGGTGAGATAGTGGTCAAGCGCGAGCCTATATTAGATAAAAAAAAAAAAAAAAAAAAAATTAAAACAATGTTAGAAAATGATATTATAGAAGAAGCACAAAGTGAATGGTCTAGCCCAGTTCTACTAGTACCCAAGAAAAGTGACAATAATAATGAAAAGAAGTGGCGTTTAGTAGTCGATTATCGAAAACTGAATGAAAAAATTCAGGATGACAGATTTCCACTACCAAACATTACTGAAATTCTAGATTCTCTTACAGGAGCTATTTTATTCAGTCATCTAGATTTACATTCAGGTTATTATCAAGTTTCATTAAATCCAGAAAGCAGGAAATGCACAGCATTTAGTACTAATACTGGCCAATATCAGATGAAACGTCAGCCGATGGGGTTAAAAATTTCCCCAAGTGCTTTTAGTAGAGTAATGACTGTAGCAATGTCTGGTTTAACTTTTGACAAATGTTTCATATATTTAGATGATTTGATTGTTTTTGGACGTAACCTAGAATCCCATAATCGCAATCTAATGGACATTTTCGAAAGACTGAGAAAAGTGAATTTAAAATTAAATCCCGCAAAATGTCAGTTTTTAAAGAAAGAACTTTTGTATCTTGGTCATGTTGTTTCTGCACAAGGTGTCATGCCAGACCCAGATAAAATTAAAATCCTGAAAGAATATCCCGTGCCTAAAAACGCAGACGAGGTTAAACGGTTTGTTGCATTTTGCAATTATTATAGAAAATTTATACCTTGTTTTGCTGAAATTACAATGCCTTTAAACAAATTGTGCAGAAGGAATGAACCTTTTATTTGGTCACAAAGTTGTCAAAATTCTTTAGAAAAATTAAAACAATCAATGACAAGTCCACCAATTTTACAATACCCAGATTTCACAGACAACAGTAAATTTATATTAAAAACCGATGCATCAGGAATAGCAATTGGCTCAGTCCTATGTAATAAAAATATGAAACCGGTTGCTTATGCTAGTCGACCATTAAACAAAGCAGAGAGAAATTACCCAACAATTCAAAAGGAATTGTTAGCTATTGTTTGGTCAGTCAAATATTTTAGACCATACTTATACTGCAAACATTTTGTCATAGAAACAGACCATAAACCGTTAATATATTTATTTGGGATGAAAGACCCCTCAAGTCGTTTGTTAAAATTTAGATTGACACTAGAAGAATACGACTATGAGATAGTGTATGTCAAAGGAAAAAATAATGTCGCCGCAGATGCATTGTCCAGAATTGTGATAACAGCGGATGAATTGAAAAGTATGAATAATGATGTAGTAACAGTGTTGACAAGAGCGCAAAAGAAAAGAATGAATGATATGACGGATGCAAGTAAAACAGATTTGTCTAAGAGATCCTCAAACTCAAGGTTTGATCAGCCAAGAGTTGTGGAAATTGTAAAGAAACCTACTGATTCTGTAGAAATGAAATTAGTAGAAGGTGCGCATCTAAATAAATTAATTAAAAACAATAGGATATCCTTGAATGAAGAATGTTTTGCATACGAAGAAAAGACAAAGAATTTATTTATAAATCTTGATTATCGTTCACATTTTACGCGAGTCGAATTTGTGTCGAAATTGAGTAAACTTTGTAAGAAATTAAATATAAATGAGTTATGTATAATAAAACATGAAAATAATGCTAGCTTTATAAAAGACTTATTTCAAGAAATTGAATCAATGAATACTTGGTCCGGACCACGAATTCATGTTTTAAGAGGAGTCAAGAGAATTACTGATGATGACGATATTAAATTCATTTTACATGACTTTCATTTACTGCCCACTAGCGGTCATGCTGGTGTGCGCAGAATGATAAATAATATTAAAAGACAATTTTACTGGCCAGGAATAGGAAAAGACGTCGAAGATTTTGTATCAAGGTGTGACAAATGCCAAAAGATGAAACATGGTAAACCTATTAAGGAACCCATGTGTATAACTACTACGGCATCTTATGCCTTTGAAAAAATATTTTTAGATATTGTAGGTCCATTACCTCAAGATTACGAAGGTAATGTATACATACTGAGTCTCCAGTGTGAATTGAGTAAATTCGTGGAAGCATATCCACTTAGAACTAAGGACACTATAACTGTAAGTAAAGCATTAGTAGATAACTTTATCCTTAGATTTGGACTACCAAAAACAATTGCAACTGATCGAGGTGCTGAATTTATGTCGTCAACAATGGAACAGGTTTGTAAACTTTTAAACATTAATAAAGTATCATCAACTGCGTACCATCATCAATCTATCGGTTCGTTAGAAAATTTTCACAAAAATTTAGGAGCTTTTCTCAGAATTCAATGTAATAATAATCCACAAACTTGGTCACATTGGTTAGCTTACTGGTGTTTTAGCTACAATACCACTGTTCATTCAGCAACAAAATATCAACCTTTTGAACTTGTATTTGGTAGACAATGTATTGTTCCTTCTAGATTATGTAATGATGTTGAACCATTGTACAATCAAGACAATTATTGTAGTACACTTAAGTATAAGCTTCAACTAGCTAATAAAGACGCTAGAAATAATTTAATATTAAGCAAATGTAACCGCAAAGATAATTATTATGATAAATATTTGAACCCAATTCAATATAAGAAAGATGACTTGATATTGATTAAAAATGAAACGGGTCAAAAATTAGACCCATTATTTGATGGTCCATTTACTGTTTTAGAAGATATGGGATGTAATGTTAAAATTAGAAAAAATAACAAAATCGACATAATTCACAAAAATCGAACCAAGCCTTTTGTATCCTAAATTCTGATTTGCAACAAAAGGTAAAAAAAAAAAAAAAAAAAAAAAATACAATATTATGCTATTTTTTTTTCTAAATAGCCGGAGGTGAAGTGTATACTCTCCTTTAGATTAACAACCATATATGTATGCCCCTTTATATTAGGTATCACATGTTATGCTGACATAGCTTTTACTTCGTTTTACTCGTTTCTTACTGTAACTAATTCATTATACTATTGGCAGCCAACCTGACTTATTATTTCTACATCCCGTACAACTCCAAACATCTCATAGTAACACCCTTTGATTCGAGGCTTAGAGGCACAACACATATGATAAAGTTATAAACCAGCTCGCTGTAGTCGTCTGTTTGGATCTTTTCATTATGACACACACTGTGGCTGGAAGATCTGTCGAAGCCCCATTGGCTGGTCAAAATGAGCTGTTCATTGACATCAACGAAAGGGTTGTATATGGCACTTATGAGCCTTCTTGAGGTCAAGTCCATCAAGGCTTGCAATTTAATTTTAGCAGACCTTCCTGTAATTGTTAAATCTTCTGCGGCTGGATAGCAGTTAACTTTTTCTTGAGCCAGCAATTCGTATCTCGGAAAGTTTAATTCTTCACTCATAGTTTTCTGCATTGTGGCATATTGCCTTCTCGACAGATTTGCTGCAACAGCAATAGCCAATGTCTTTACAGGTGGTACCTGAAAATGAAAATGTCTATCAGTAAATTCAAATCTATATTGTATTCGTAGTGTACACACAGGTAGTAAATGTAAATAAAAGAAACAATTAAAAGCCAAGTCAGAAGTCTGTGGGGTGTCCAGAGGTGGCTTAGTTAACTCTGGCACTAGAAGCAGCCTCACACGGAAAGAAGAAGAAGAAAGAAACAATTATTGATATATTGTATTTTAATGTTTTATATGTGTGTTATAACATCGCCTTGGAAGTCTCTGTAAAGGTGTTATAATAATTAATGAGTAAATAAATAAATAATAATTATGAAGACTAGCGGACAAAGCAAAAAATAAATTATAAATTTAATTAAGTACTTTACAATACTCATGTTGGTAAGCACTCAATGGAAGGACTTATGAAGAATTGAGGACTATCTATAAAAAAATAAATACCTACTCCATAGTAAACCGTAGCAGAAGACTCTTCAACTTTATTTGCCCTCTTTGCCAACTCAGCCGATGACGACTATTATTCTTGTAGTGACGGCAGGGCGGTGAGCTGAGCCTCAAACTTTACACTTTGTGGTCGATCTATACTGTAAGAAGCTGCAAGGAAAATACAATTTTTGTTAGTAAACTTGTATCTTATTTCATTTTTTTTGTTTTGGATATGTTTTCTTTTAAACTACTAACAACACAAATATAATATTTACAGATAATAATAAACGTCAAACTATAATCTATTATCGTTTCTATTTTTCAAAAAACTTGATGGGACTTGAATTAACTAGGGAGAAAAGTAGGTCAAACGGGAATGACAGTTGTTAGGACATTTTAATTTTGTGAAGCTTACGGTACTAGTCATGGGATTGGGCATTCAGGGGACATAAGAAGAATATGTGGTCCAGAGTACCATTGTCGAGACAGAGAATTGTAATTTTATGTAGGAACACTGTACAACAACACTACAGTGGCCGAGTTTGATTCTGTACAATGTTTGTCGATCAATCTTATTGTAGTCCAAACTAGTGAGTAACAATGAGTTGTAATAAATAAGTTATCTACGTCATAACCATCATCATCCCCTGAAAAAAATAATTAGTTATTGCGAACTTTTTTCTTACTAATAAAAAAACTAGTTAAGTATTATTAAAATTATAATTTATTTTGCAAAAATATTACAAAATTAAAGTTTTGTTAAGCAAACTTTAGTAATTAAACTTTATTAACCAGTTTTGTTGATAGTGAGAAAAATAAACAAAGTCAGACCATTTTTTTAGTGTCATTACCAATTGTTCTGTGTTAATGGTAGGTATTGATTATAATGTGTGAATGTTAATGGCATACTGTTTGTTTATCTTTTATAAATTACGATTATACATGATGTTAGGTTTAAAAAAAAACAATTTAGTATTATAAAATACTAAGGTAGTATATTATTGTGAGTATGTGATTCTGTTGTGATAAATATATAATATTTAGCAATAAATAAGTAAGTAGAACACTGGTAATTAAAACTACTTAGTCTAAGTATCCCTGACCAAATTCAAGAGGTCTATAAGATATTAACAAAATATTAAATGTTATTTTTGTTCCAATCAAGTAATTTTTTTAAGATATTAGTATAAATTATGTAAAATGTGTTGTGGTTGGCCAGTGACCGATACCTTGGGTTCAAAGCCGGGCAAGTACCAAAGTAAATTTTACAAATGATAATCTTCTTTCAAAGTATGTACGTTACCCCAGCAAGAAAGTGTCTCCTAGAATGATATAAGTGGAACGTATAATTAGTGCGTTATCTGCTGTGAATGTGCATCATATAAAAAAATAGTGGGCGTTGTCGTTTTGGAAAAAAAAACTATTTCTGCTGGAGTAAAGTTGTGCCAACAGGAAAATTCTAAACGAATCATCGGAGAGAGAAATATTGTGCAAAATGTGATTGTTAGTTTGGGTTTCGAATTGTAGAGGTCGGTAAAGTTAAGATGCAGCAAACATACTGGGCTTTTGGCCTCCTCCTCTTCGCGGCTTTATCTCATTTATCTTTTCCTCTTTTTTATTTTCTTAAACCACAAAACTAACTACACATGGATAAAGATTTTCAGCAGGTCAATCCATGGTTGGGTAACCATATTGACATAACAAGAACCCTCGGTATTTCGGCAAGTACGTTAAGCCTTTGGTACCAGGATGTCATTCGTGGTTCTTTGAGAGTTGTTCTTGTTAGGGGGTCGTGAGAACTCGTAAGACTGATGATGAAACCGACTACCGCGTTACCAAGGTAATACACACCTGAGTATTTGTTATTAATTTCAACTTGATACCTCCTCGCTGTGGCTGTTGAAAATTCATTCAACCAATCACAGCACATAACGCGTGCTTGACAATTTGTCACGTTAATTCTCCGATAATTTTAAGGTGGGATACTGAAGGTAAATGATGGAAATTTCTCAAAATTTCAAAAAACAGAGATAAGGTTGTGAGTATTGTGAGCATTTTGTGCTTTACCGGCAAAATTATGCCATGTGTTGTACACATTTTACTTATAACTTTTCTAACGAATCCATTGGCATTGGTCAACACTTTCATTACTGAATTTAATTCTGATACCATTAACCTAAGCAACTCTTGCGATGTGCCTCTTATAGATAAATCGACGAGCGAGATAATTCCCGATGAGAGCGAAACCTGCGCGAGAAGATATAGTGGAATTCATCATCAAACAAATGAACGATAGGAAAAGCCCAGGTTTTGACAGGATACGTGCTAAAGATGTTAAGTATGCTTCAGCTAATTTAGTCCCAGTCATTACACACTAGCTGTCCCACGCTGCCTTCCTCCCGTCAACTGGCTACCTACCTACCCTACCCTACCTACCCTATGATTGTTGCGTAACTTAAATCGTTAACGCAGCGCACGCAACGGAAGCTCTCAAAATGGAATATCTGTTCCCGTTTTTGCTACATTTTTCATTAATTTTGCTCCTATTAGTTGTAGCGTGATCTTATATAGCCTATAACCTTCCTCGGTAAATGGGCTATCCAACACAACAATTTTTCAATTCCAACCACTAGTTCCTAAGATTAGCAAGTTCAAACAAACAAACAAACTCTTCAGCTTTATAATATATTAAGTATAGATTTAATCAATTGCTGCTTGCAGACTGGTATCCATATCGACCATACGGGACGATATATTGATAATGAGATAAATAATTTTATGCAAATAAACGGAATAATTAACAATAAACAATTTAGATTTCAGAAAAATAAGAGTACGACACTATTGTTGAGAGAATTTACCGATGAAGTAAATAGACACTTAAATGAAAAACAACATGTCTTGATGTCTTTTAATCGATTTTAGCAAAGCATTCGATATGCTCTGTAGCGATACACTGTTTGACAAGTTGTCATGAAATGGGATACAAGGGCCACTATTAGAATTATTATAAAACTATCACACAAACAGATACAACACGGTCAAAATAAAAGATGAGTGCAGTGCTAAGCTCCCTTCAACGCAAGGAACGGCCCAGGGTTCAATTATAGGTCCGACAGAATACATACTTTATGTTAATGATATGAGTAATGCTATAAACGCAAATTCTATATACCAATTTGCAGATGACACGTCGTGTATTTTGGTCGCTAATAAGAACATCCAAGCTGCTCAGGAATCCCTACAAAGTAGCTTCGATCAAATGTGTAAATGGGCTCATGACGTAGGACTGGTAATAAACGCATCTAAAACTAAAATTGTTCACATACATTCATCACACAATAAATGCTCCACTATACCTACAGTTACAGCACACGAACACAATTGCCTACATAGCTCGCCAAAGACTTGCAAAAGCCCGATATTAGAAGTAGTTAATAAACACATTTATATCTGTCTAATAGTTGATAGCCGATTCTGTTGGGTACCACACAAAGACTACGTAGCCCTAGCAGACTCGGTTATCAACTACGGACTCAGCAGTTATGGGCAAACTTATCATACATACTTGACAGATATCTAACGACAAAGAATATTCAAAGTAATTATGCCTAAACATATAAACAAGAAGTTCGAAAATAGTGACGAAGATCTTTTTAAATACTGTAATGTTATGAATGTGTTCAACAAAGTGGAATTACTTACTGAAGTAAATAGACCCGAACTGCTAACCGAAGAAACTAGATCTGACTTTCTGAGAAATATACCACTTAAAAATAAATACAGCTTAGCAAAATACAATTATGTGTACGGGATGTGCAGAGCATTGGTAGCCCAGTGGTATCGGCCGCGACTTACAAGTTGTAGGTGTGGGTTCGAAACCAGGCATGCGCTTTACTTTGTGTAAGTTATTTCATCACCACTGCTCTCAAAAACGGTGAAGGAAAACATCGTGAGGAAACTGGCATGTCCTAGAACCAAAAATTCGAAGACATGTGACATCCGACAACCCGCACTGGGCCCGCGTGGTGGATTACGGCCCATCCCCTCTCACAGAGAGGAGGCCCGTGTCCCAGCAGTGGGAACATTAATAGGTTGATGATGTGATGTGATGTACGGGATGAGGGTTGCAGAGTACTTGGTACATCTTTTTCTTAATAAGCTTCCAGAAGACTTGCAAACTTTATACAAAAAGTGTTCGAAAGGTTATAAGTACAAATTAAAACGTTTCCTACCACAGTAAAACGCGCCAATTAATTTATCATTTAACAAAAGTTATCAGTGCGTTAAATTAATAACTCGAAGCATTGTAATTTGTAATTTTGTTTAAAATAAACGGCTCGCCATCACACAGTTAAACCCTGTGGGGTTTAAGTGGTGTGGCTAAAACCAAATGTAAAATCGGTAAAAGTAAAAGTATTTTGGAAAAAAAATATAAAAAAATAAAGATATCTGCTTTATATTTTACTAGCATGAGTGTGCGAATGAATAAATTATTTTTTTTGTTTATTTCATACAAATCTTGTCTTGGTAAATACAACAATAAAGTAGATAGCTAGATGCAGTCAAAGTGTGAAGCCTGGATTGATGCACTTTCTACGTTCGGTTAATGTTGCCCACGCATGGTTGGTTGTTGGCTGTGAACAAATTCAGATCCATTAAATATCTCCGAAGTTCTTCATCAGGTCTTCATTAAATTTAATAAAACGAATTCGGGAACAATCGGTTAACATTTGGCGAAGATATCGCTGAACATACATACAAAAAAACAATTCAGATGAATTGAGAACCGCCTCGTTTTTTGAAGTCGTTTAAAATGTTAGATCGATTTTTGCATTTTTCTTCTTTCGAAAAAAATAACGGTATCGTTTATTCATTTCGTTGAATACTAGATCATATAATCCATAAACATAAATCAAAACGTGAACCCTGTATTTTAAAAGAGAAAACATACTTCTTTCGTTTTGTTGTCTTAGACAATAAATTCAATCTTACGTTTCTTTTTTGCGATAACGTTGTAAATACCAATGGTATTTTACCAACCATTTCTCTGCGGACCTCCAGGTTCCGCAGAGAAATGGTTGGTAAAATTCCCATTCCGCCTATTGTGAGTTGAGCTTGCCTTTGTACATGAACAATCTAATAACTATTTATTATTATAACATAGCAAACGGTGATAAGATAACTATTTCCGGTGTGCAATAAAGCATTAAAGAAAGAAATAGCTATACAAAGGCCAATGGATACCATTCTAAATGAGCATAACGAACCTTCTTTTGCTGAATCAGCGATTGTTTCGAATTCTTTTGTTATAATTATTATAGCTGCATTAACTAACGTTCGACAAGACAGCGCTGCTATACCATGAAAATAAAAACGTGCGCGGTTTTGGATTTACTCTACCGCAGTTGACTATTGAAATCCGCCGCTACCGACCTCTTTAATTCAATATCCTAGCTGACAAAGTCATTAATAAAAAAAACTACTGTACGGCGATAGTGCATTAAATGCACTCAAAATCAAAATCAATTTTTTTATTTCACATAGGCCTACATGGGCACTTATAAAACGTTGACAAAATGTGCACGGTTCGGGTTGGTCGTTTCCTATGGAGAAGAACCGGCAAGAAACTCCATGGTTACTCTTTTAAAAATGGTTTAGTTTTACAATATTTCCATGTTACAGCATTAGTACTTAGATATGGGGGGACAACGTAGGCCCGAATTATGACAATAAGTCGTAAGAAACTAAAAAAAAAAATATTATATAAAAAGTTAACAAATGTTAACTAGCATCTAGAAGGCCTACAATGTTCACACATTCACAAAACAATCGGTAAAAGAATCTATACAAAGGTAAAAAATAATAAAAATAAGTATAACAAGACTAAATTTAACATGTTGCACAAATTTTGTTATCAGTGCTGTAACTATTCTTAGCAAAGGGCTATAAAGATGATTGAAAACCATTGTAAAAAGTGTAATTAAAAGAAGGAAAGAAAAAATGAGATTGAGAATAGTTAGAGACATCCACATATTTGTGCCGTTTACAAGTTACCAGGGAAGCTGCCTGCGCAGAAGGAGCTAAGGCCAAATGTTTTTATCTTCAACGTAGTCCTTGATTTTATAATATGCTTTTTTAACAAGGATACGTTTGATGTAGTTTTTGAACCTTCCATCGGTCAGTTCTATAACTGACTTTGGCAACTTGTTATAAAAGCGTATACTGTTTATAAGAAAAGACTTGCTAGTTTTCGTTAATCTGAATTTGGGTATTACAATTTCGTGCTTACTGTGTGTATTTAAATTATGGAAGTCGCTTCTAGTTTTGAAAAGCCCCCGATTTTTACGGACACACAAAATAAATTCCAAAATATAAAGTGAAGGTAGAGTCAGTATATCGATCTCTTTAAATTTTTCTCTGAGGGACTCGCGAGGACCCATTTTATAGATTACGCGGATTGCCCTCTTTTGTAGTATGAAAATTGAGTCAACGTCTGCTACTGATCCCCACAGCAGAATGCCATAAGACATAATACTGTGGAAATAAGCTTAGTATACTAACCTAGCTGTAGCTACATCGGTTAGCTGCCTTATTAACCGACTTCCCAAAAAGGAGGAGGTTCTATGTTCGACTTCATGTTTGTTTTTTTTTTTTTTTTTTTGTGTATGTTCACCGATTACTCCGTCAATTGTGGACCGATTTTGAAAATTCTTTTTTTGTTTGAAAAAGTATGTTCCGAAATTGGTCCCATTTTAATTTGGTGAAGATCTGATGAAGATCTTCGGAGATATACAACAGAACTCTTCAATAAATAAAGGAAAATCTCTCGGGATTGCTGCAATCGCATGTCTGTTTGTTGTTTATAACATTTCATAATATAACATCACGCCAATTCACTCTTAAGGGGTAAGCAGACCTCTCATTTCACCGGTTATGTTCAAGTTTCATGAAATCTATTCTGGCGAAATAGTTCCCTTACTAACTTGCCTATTAGGTACGTACAACTAAAAAGTAAAAAATAAAAAAACTTTTTGCAAAAAAATACCACCGACTTCCAAATACAAAACTACAAAGTGAAAAATAACTTAATTTTTTGAAGTCGGTGTCCATAACGCAAAAAAATGGTACCTACGAAAGACACCGACTTCAAAAAATTAAGTTATTTTCTTTTTATACAATGATAAAAAGGTTTTATACAATGGCCATACATGAATTTTATTATCATCATCACTACCTCGTTGGTTTACTGCTGAGCATGAGGTTCGATTCCCAGGTCAGGCAAAGTGTTATTTGGGTTTTCTGTCTGGAAATTCTCAGAAGCAGTCCGGAGTCTGGCCTTAACGGTTAACGACTTAACATTTGGCGAAGATATAGCTGAACATACATACAAAAAAACAATTCAGACGAATTGAGAACCGCCTCGTGTTTTGAAGTCGTTTAAAACGATAGATCGATTTTTGCATTTGATTCTTCTTTCGTAAAAAAATTACGGTATCGTTTATTCATTTTGTTGAATACTAGATCATATAATCCATAAACATAAACCAAACGTGAACCCTGTATTTTAAAAGTGAAACCATACTTCTTTCGTTTTGTTATCTTATACAATAAACTCAACCTTACGTTCCTTTTTTGCGAAAACGTTGAAAATACCAATGGTATTTTACCAACCATTTCTCTGCGGACCTCCAGGGCGCCTATTGTGAGTTGAGCTTGCCTTTGTACATGAAAAATCTAATAACTGTTCATAATTTTAACATAACAAACGGTGATAAGATAACTAGATCCGGTGTACAGAAAAGCATTAAAAAAAGAAATAGCTACGAAAGGCCAATAGATACCATTCTAAATGAGCTTAACAAACCTTCTTTTGCTGAATCAGCGATTGTTCACATTTATATTTATTTATTTGCTCAAATCTATTATGTAAATCATTAATGCTTTCCATTTAAATATATCGCCATTAATGCACATCGAAAAACTTATTGGGTAACAAGAGGTATCAAGGCCTGCAGTACGTAACCTTTTATGGCAAAACAGGAAAAAGCCAAGCGAGGTAAACAAAACTAAACTGACCCAATATTCAAACAGATATAAGATAAGTCGGTGTTCCTGTTTTGGGATCTTCGTTTTTTGACACCGACTTCCGAAATTGAAGTTATTTTTCACTTTGTAGTGTCTTTATTTGGAAGTCGGTTGTATTTTTTGTTAAAAAGTTTTTTATTTTCCTTACTGCATATGCAGCCGAACTTAACCTACCCGAAAGAGTTCTAATGTGCGCGCCCCACTGCAATTTTGAATCGATAGTAATCCCTAAGAATACAGTTTCCGTTATAACTTCAAGATTTTTGTCGTCAAGATTTAAGTTTAGGTCATGTTGTGGTACATTTGGTAAAGAGAACTTTAGACATTTTGTTTTTTTCTCATTCAGTAAAAGATTGTTAGCTGCGAACCATTTTGAGAAAACAATTAGACTTTCGTTGACATTTATGTCATCCGTATCTTGCCTATCTATTTTAAAAATTAGCGAAGTATCATCAATTAGCAAATAAAATTATATCCGATAATTTGGCCATCATAAAAAGGAGATCATTAATGTAAACAAGAAAAAGGAAAGGGCCGAGAATTGATACTTGGGGCACGCCCATCTTGACTAGAGACCCGGAGGACGTCGCGCGTCGCCCCATTAACATTTACCTTTTGCTGTCTGTTTGATAAATAGGAAAGCACGAGATCAGCAGATTTTCCACGAATTCCGTAGTGGTGTAATTTACACATCAGTGTGTTGTGGTCGACGCATTCGAAAGCTTTTGAGAGATCACAGAAAATGCCAATGGCATCCTGGGACCTCTACCAAGCCTCCAAGATATGGCTGATGAGTTTTACTCCCGCGTCCGTTGTCGACCTACCTTTCGTGAAACCAAACTGTTGACTATGCAGTATCCCATTTGAATTGAAGTGAGACAACATCTGTTCCAGCATGATTTTTTCAAAGATTTTACTCAATGCTACTATCGTCACGATCACGCTGCCTTTTTTCCGTAGTTAGTATAGGATGAACAAGGGGATCGATGTGTCAGTTCCTAGATTGCTCAAAATTTACTGAAGAGATCCATTGAATATCTATGAAGTTCTTCATCACATCTTCACCAAATTTAAATGGTTTATATTCAAGAATGTATTTCAGTCAAAATAAGAATCATCAAAATCGGTAAGCAATTAGCAAAAATGTCGCTGAACATGCATAAACAAAACACAATTCAGATGAATTGAGAACCTCCTTTTGTTGAGGGCTGCTAAAACGATAGATCGAGTTTTTCCTTTCGAATCAAAATCACGGTATACAAAATATAAATTCCCTATTCCATGACCTTATCAAGATACACCTTTTACCTTAAAAATAATTCAATCTAACGTTTCTTTTATTTTCAAGCTTGCCTTTGTATATGAACTGTGTAATGACTGTTTAGTACCTGTAACGTAATGAACAGTGAACAGAAACTACTTCTAACATGATGAGCAGTGATTAGAGACTATTCATTACCAATAGCATAATGAGCAGTGATTAGAGAGTGTTTATTACCTTTTACATAATGATAAAAAATATATCAATAAAGTGATAACGTTATAAATATTGTCCTAATCACACCACCCTTTGCCCGTGATTAGTATGATTGTGGACTAGGAGATCAGTTACCAGTTCCTAAATTATTTTTACTTAGTTAAGATTGCAAAAGTAATCGGTTTTGGGTATATTTCTGACCTAATAAAGGCTTAATCATGTACCCCAGGAAAATAACTGTAATTAGAGGCCAATCATTAAAAAAAGTCTTAGTTAAGTACTTTTACCAGAATTATGTTCATTATAGTAGTAGTAATATTATGTGTTGGTACCTAAAAATTCCATAAAAATACCATCGGAACAAAAACAAAAATCTTTTAAGAAGGTCCTAAACAGTGTTTTTCTTAATTCTCGTTAAGTTTTTATTTTACAGCAATTTGTGCTCAAGACAAGTTCATTTGTTGTTAAATTGTGCACAATAATGTCTTACATAAGATTCCCTAATGGCCATGAGTTTTCGAGATTTAAGACAAAATATTTTGCTTTTTAACCGACTTCTCAAAAAAGGAGGAGGTTCTCAATTCGACTGTATTTTTTTTTATTTTTTTTTGTTACCTCAGAACTTGTTACTGGGTGAACCGATTTTGATGATTATTTGAAAGCTGGTGCTTGTCATGTGGTCCCATTTAAATTTGGTCAAGATCTGATGAAGAACTTCGGAGATATACATCAGAAATCTTCAATAAATGACAGCAGATCACTCGGGATAGCTGCAATCGGATGTCTGTTTATTGTTTACATCATTTCATAACATAACATCACACTATCACGCTTTAAAGGGGTACGCAGGTGTGAACAGTTCACCCTGGTATACTCTAAATCCACCGTTTTTGTTTAAGTTTCATGTTTCTGGGTTAATCTATTCTGGCTTCACTTTGGAGAATTGGTCCATTATGTACCCACAACTAAAAAGTGAAAAATAAAATACTTTTAACAAAAAATACCTACAACCGACTTCCAAATAAAAACACTACAAAGTGAAAAATAAATTCAATTTCAGAAGTCGGTGTCAAAAAACAAAGATCCCAAAACAGGAACACCGACTTCCGAAATTGAAGTTATTTTTCACTTTGTAGTGTTTTTTGTGTTTATTTTCAGTACAAAATCTGTGCGTACCATACACATGAGGTCGATTAGATAATATTGCTGTCAAAACATGAAAACATACCAGAAAACATCACTAAGAATGTTAAACACAACAAAATATATTTTGGCTTATGTCTCAAAAACTAATGAAAGATTAAAACCATAAAATGAAAACTTTTAAAAACCCAAGACGCTTGCAATTAACAAAAATATTTCAATTTTAGAGTATATGGCACATTAAAATCTTTTTACGTACGTAAATAATTGTAGTTTTCAATTGATATTCTTCTATTCCATATTCAGGGAGGCTGCACTTCATTGGAATAACAGTCTCCAACGGAATTTCTTTTGTTACTTGCCTCCTTTTAGTAGGGTGGGATTTAAAATTTAATTTTACTTTTTCTATTACATTTTAATCATTTTCGTTTTGTTTTTATGAAGTCATTAGGTCACCGGTTTTGTTCATTTGTATCGTCGCTGTATTTCTATCTCTCTCGAACTCAACCCCACCACGCGGCGTGTGGTTAACTGTGCCGCTTCGGCGCCTGCGGTGGGCGAGCCTCGCTCGTGCGTCAAGCGTGGTAATTAAAGCTCGAGTCTTCTCTGTATGAGAAGAAGGCTTGGCCCTGCCGTGGGACAGTAACAGACTGGTATTATTAATTCATGTACGACATATATTATAAGTGATTTTCATTAAAAAATATTTAATAAATAATAATTACAAAATATAATTGAAAAAAAAAAAAACAAATAATCACCCGTTTGCAAATGCGAGTTAGCGATGCCATACATATAACTATAATTCCAGGTTTCCTCACGATGTTTTCCTTCACATTTGTTAACTATGTCCAACACAAAATTTTGAAATTACTTTTCAATTGAGAAATTCATATTGATACTTCCCGGATATGAAACCACGACATAAAAAATAAAATAAAATAAAATATCTTTATTTCAGACCTATATCAGTCCATAAGTTGTTAGTGGTTAGTAACAGATTGTGCTTAAATGCTATGTTAGTGTTATTAGTACTTAATTCTATTTAAAATAAACCTATACCTATTTCCACCCAGTGTCTTTGGATGGGACAGTCTACTCTGCCAACAATCATTTTCAGGATGCCGTTCCGAGTGCCACGCAAGCGTTGCAGCAAGGAAGCCGCTTTCTTACGCAAGATAGCATGAAAGCCGTCCGTACGAGCTGCAGCAAACATTCCCGATGCACTGCAACGTCGCGGCAACCGCAATAGCATCCTGAAAGCGTTGTTGTATTGTACGCGCAGGACGTTGTAGGCTCGGCGCGTATATGACACCCACAGGCCGCTCGTGTAAAAGGACTGACAGAACGCCTTAAATAAACTCACTTTGACGTCTGCCGTGCAGCGAGCAAACCTACGGGCGAGCATATTGCTCCTCACCGCCAACGCCCTGCGCTCGCGCTCTATGTCGCCATCATCTCGTAGGTCATTGGTGACAATATGACCCAGGTATTTAAATTTATTCACCACATTAAGTACTACGCCGTTGAGATATACTGGAGGTACACGACGGGGCTTTTGCTTAGGTGCCGTAAACACTAACACCTCACTCTTTTTTGAGTTGTATTTAAGGCCGTGGACCTCCGCATACGTCTCGCAGATCCTAAGCAGCTGCCTCAGTCCGCTCATCGATGGACTGAGCAACACCATGTCGTCCGCGTAACTTATGTTATTGACACATATACCGTCTATATGACAGCCGACATGCGTGCTGCTCAGCCGCTCGATAAGCTGATTAACATATAAATTAAATAGCAGGGGCGAGCTTAATCCTCCCTGTCTTACACCACATTCCAGCATTAAAGCAGGACAGACGAGGTCTTAGCTACTGGGCCACTACGACACATTTTACATACCTAAAGAGTTTATTCTAATCTCTAAAAAAAATAACTCGATAAAAACTTGCCAAAAATAAAATTAAACATTTTGTTAGATATCTCCTATTATGTATCATGTAAAATTACACTCATTTTATATTCAATAGGTTTAATGAAATTCACAGTGACAGAATGATGACATGACATAATCCAAAAACGAAGTAAATATATAACAAAGAAGGCCACATACATAGCACCTCCGTCCCAAATCGTCTAGTTGTCACGTTGTTTCAGGTTTACTGATGCTATCTTGGTATTAGGGTACCTAGCATCTGATCAACATGCCTTTTGCAAATCTGACCAGAATCAGTTTCTATTTGATAATGCAATCGGCCTAATATCCTCAAAACGGTTCCGAATTCCCATTTAATTTGGTCGTTTGTGTAACTGCGTATTTGCACTCTCTGCCCAACAGTAAATGAGCGTACCGTTGCGTCATCAGTTGGCGGACGTGTTTCATGCCTCGTCCTCGCCTTGAAGTGAACACTTAGGGTGTTTCTTATTTCCCTGCCAAACATGAGCTCATATGGACTTTTATTTTTGCTGCTGCTCGGCGTCCTCCGTAGGCGTTCCTTAATACCCAACAGTTTGTCCTATAAAGTGCCTGGCTCTGCACTGATGCTATGTATTGCTTTTTTAATTGTTTGAACGTATCGCTCCGCCTGTCCGTTCGTGGCCGGATGGTAAGGGGCTGTGGTTTTGTGAACAACCCCGCTTTCTCTGAGGAATGATTCAAATTCATTTGAAACCAATTGCCGACCGTTGTCTGATACTAAAGTAAGCGGGAATCCAAATGTCACGAAAAGCTCTTTCAGTTGGCGGATACACCATGAGCTTGTGGTTGTTTTCGTTTCTATAATTTCCACCCATTTTGTAAAAGCATCCACTATTATAAATAAGGAATAACCCTTAATCGGCCCAGCAAAATCCACATGGATCCTTTGCCATGGACCTGATGGTACGTCCCAATGATGAAGAACTGCGCCTGCAGGTTCATTTTGCTTTAATCGACATTCTCGACAGCTTTTAACTATGTTTTCTATGTCTTGATCCAAATTTCTCCAGAATACGTATCCACGTGCCAGTAATTTCATTTTTACTATTCCAAGATGTCCTGTGTGTAGTTCTTCTAAAACCTGTTGTCTCAGGCTTGCCGGAATCATCACTCGTGTTCCTTTTATAATGCATCCGTCTTGTATGGTCAATTCGTTGTCATTGTAGCCGTATCTTCTCACTGAGGTACCGTTTTTCAAAGCTTCCAATAAACGGTTATATTCATCATCGAGTTGGGTCTTTTCGGCGATTTTTATACGGTCGATGGCAATTGTGTTCATCTGATTTAATTGAAATGCGCAATGTACGTCAATTAGGTTATTTGCTACTGTTTCTACTGGAAATCTTGATAGATAATCTGCATTGCTATGATCATCCGATGTTCTGTATTCTATAGTGTAGTTAAAACCAGATAGGAAATGTGCATAGTGAAAGAGCCTCATTGTGCTCATAGCCGGTAAAGTTTTGTGTGGATTGAAGATTGTAGTTAATGGTTTATGGTCTGTAATAAGTATGAATTTTCTTCCATAGCAGTAGTGAAAAAATTTCTTTAATCCCCAAAATAAGGACGTCGCTTCTTTGTCTATCTGACTGTACTTTTTTTCACTACTCGTCAATGAACGTGATGCAAAAGCAATAGGTCGATCAGATCCGTCTGATAATCGATGCGATAGAACTGCTCCAAGTCCAAAAGGTGAAGCATCTGTAGCGAGAACCAAAGGTTTCTCAGGGTCAAAATGCATTAAAACTCTCTCACTGAGGATTTCCTGTTTAATTTTCTTGAAACTTTCATCACATTTGTGCGTCCATTCGTATTTATTGTCCTTCTTGAGTAGGTTATTAAGAGAGCTTGATATTGAAGCTAAATTTGGTATAAACTTATTGTAATAATTAGCCATTCCTAGAAATGTCCGCAGTTCGTTGATGTTGCTGGGGCGTTTTGTATCTAGAATAGCGTTTACCTTGTTTCTATTTTTGTGAAGTCCATTTTTATCAATGGTGTGACCCAAATATTCGATTCTTTCTTGAAAAAAATGACATTTGTCCTTATTGAGTCTCAAATTTTTTTCTTGTAATTTTTGTAATACCAAGCGTAGTCTCGTAAGAAGTTGTTCTTCTGAATGTCCTTGTATTATTATATCATCGAAAAAACATTTTACTCCAGCTATTCCTTGAAGCAAACGATCCATAAACTTTTGCCATAGATTCGGGGCAACCTTGACGCCAAACATAAGTCTATTTACTTTAAATGTTCCCTTGTGTGTGCTTAATGTTTGCATCATAGCGCTCTCCTCGTCCATCATCATGTTTAAGTAAGCTTGACTGATATCAAGTGTGCAAAATATTTGACCTCCGTTCATCTCTACCAGAATGTCCTCTATGATCGGAATAGGGTATTGTTCATCCCGTATCACTTTATTTAAGGTGACTTTGTAATCCGCACATAAGCGTATACTGCCATTTGGTTTGACAATAGGAACCACTGGTGTTCCCCACTCAGAGCTATCAACTTTTGTAATTACCCCTTGTTCGCAGAGTCGTACTATTTCATCGTCAACTTTATTTTTAAGAGCATATGGTATACGTCTAGGCTTAACAAAAATTGGTGATACCTCTTCCCTTAGGGTCAAATGTGCTTTGTAATCAGGTATGCACCCAAGGGAGCCATCAAATACCTTCGAGTATTCAGAAAGTAGCTTATCCAGTTCTGGATGTTCTTTAGCATTAACTATGTTTATATTTGCCAGATCCAAGTTGATTGCTCGTATCCATGCCCGACCGAAGATAGGGTCAACGTCTTGTTTGATAATGTATAATTTTCCCTCAAGTGTTTGGTCATTGTATTTACACGTAACGAATGCCACTCCGAGTGGTGCGAAGATTTCTCCTGTATATGTTCTCATCGTGATGTTTGTTTTGTAGATCTTGCATCCAGTGTTCAATTTTTTAAAATCTTTGTGAGAGATAGATGACAGAGCAGCTCCTGTATCTACTTCCATTTTCAGTTTCGAGTCATTGATGCGTACATTTATCAGAAATTTGTCTGTGTTGTTGGATCGTATTAAATTCACATCCCATGGGGTGGTGTCATCGACTATATTTGAGGAGTTGTCCGTAATGTCCGTGTCCTGCAGCTCCACATGCTCAGGCTCCAGTTGGTTGAGTGTTGGTTGTAAGCAGACGCGAGCAAGGTGACCAACTCTCTTGCATTTGCTGCACGTATCCTTAATGTTGCGACACCTGCCTGCTCGATGGTCTTTGCTGCCACAACGAAAACACTTGCCTCGTAAGTCTCTAATGGTAAGAGGTTTATTCTCTTGCTTTGGACTGCGGTTTTTGAGGTCAGCTTGAACAGTTTTCATATTATGTAGTAAACCTTGGTTTGAGGAGTGAACTGCTGGTGACATATAGGTGCTGTCAGATTTTGCTAGTTCTATCGTGGTTGCTTTATTAATTAAGTCAGAAAAATCAGTCACCATTGTTTCCTGTAGTATTTTGGTTCGAATATCGGTGTCATTTAATTGATGAGTATGACATGACTGTCTCGTCAGGGCCTTGAAGTCGCGAAATAAATTTATGTTGACTAGCCCAAATGCTCGGTTTTGGATCTATATAGTGTTGTAATATTTGAACCAACCTGCCGAATTCTAGTTCACAAGGATCGTTCGGTGCGTACAAGTCGTAAGCTTTCTGGTGTAATTCTGGTGGTAATAAACTAAGCAGCGTGAGGGTCTGGATTTGTGGATTGTGACAATTATTTAGCTTCATATAAGTTTTTAATCTCTGAACAAAGTTATTGAAACTTTCTCGTTCCTGAAACGGTTGAAAATTAATTCTTGGTGTAGTTTCCGGTGTGCTTTCACGTAAAGCCGTGACGTAAGTCGACGGTGCTGTCGGTGGTGTAGGGCGTAAGCCATGCAGCTTAAGCTTTAATTGTAATATGTGCTCTTCTGTAGAATGTCGCTGCTCAATTTCTGCTTCACCGTCACATGTATGCAATTCGATTTCGTTTTGTAGTTTTTCAAATTTTTGTTCGTAATTTGTTAGACTTGTCAGACGTGAACTTACTTCGTAATCCGAAGGATTTTGTAATTGTTCCAGTGTTCTTTCGAACTTGGTAAGCTGGCCGCGTATAGTTGCGCGCAGGCGAGTAAGTCGCGCCAGTTCTGCCTCCATCGTCGCCAATATTATGTATCATGTAAAATTACACTCATTTTATATTCAATAGGTTTAATGAAATTCACAGTGACAGAATGATGACATGACATAATCCAAAAACGAAGTAAATATATAACAAAGAAGGCCACATACATAGCATCTCCTATCTAAGATATATATCTAGATATATTTCTGGCCAATGGTACTTATACTAAGTACTTTTAATGACCCTTGTCTAACTTACTTTTATTATTATTATTAAAAACACTACAAAGTGAAAAATAAATTCAATTTCAGAAGTCGGTGTCAAAAAACAAACCCGTTTGCAAATGCGAGTTAGCGATGCCATACATATAACTATAATTCCAGGTTTCCTCACGATGTTTTCCTTCACATTTGTTAACTATGTCCAACACAAAATTTTGAAATTACTTTTCAATTGAGAAATTCATATTGATACTTCCCGGATATGAAACCACGACATAAAGCAGGACAGACGAGGTCTTAGCTACTGGGCCACTACGACACATTTTACATACCTAAAGAGTTTATTCTAATCTCTAAAAAAAATAACTCGATAAAAACTTGCCAAAAATAAAATTAAACATTTTGTTAGATATCTCCTATCTAAGATATATATCTAGATATATTTCTGGCCAATGGTACTTATACTAAGTACTTTTAATGACCCTTGTCTAACTTACTTTTATTATTATTATTAAAGCCTCAGTTGCCAACAATCTCTGTGCGAGCGTCGGCGCGGCGGCGTGTCAGCGTGACACGAAGGCCTCTGCCAGCATTTTCCATTCCTCTCTACTTCTAGCAGTTAGTACCATATTGGACCCGCTATCCTTTTTATGTCATCAGACCAGCGCTTTCTTTATCTTCGTCTTTTTCGTTTCATAATGTATTTATGGGGTCCATTCTGATATGTTTATTGTCCACTTGTTCTTGTTTTCACGGAGTATATGGCCCACCCATTTCCACTCGAGCTTTCTAGTTTTAGTAACAGCATCTTCTATTTTTGTTTTGCGTCGAATGGCCATTTTAGAATACCCTAGCCTGCTCCTTTCCATGGCTCTTTGGCATGTTGTCAACTTTTGGTCTTGCTTTTATATATTTGGTCATGTTGGGCATCCGTAAGTGATTATAGGTAATAAGCACGTGTTGTATATTCTTCTTTTAATTGCAATGTGTGTTAATTGTGTGTGATATTGTTCCATTTGGTCTTTGAAAGATATTAATTGGCCCAAATACATATAGGTATCACCATATTGTATTTCCTCCTCCTCTAGTTTTATGAAATCTAGGGATCTGTTCGTAATTATTTTTGTCTTGGATTTGTTCATTGTTAGGCAAAACCTTTTGTTTTCTTGTGCCAGGTCCTGGAGCAAGGTTTGGAGATTTTCTAGGTTATCTCCTATGAGTATGATGTCATCAGCGAATCTCAGGTGGTTTAGGCTTGTTCCATTAATGATAAGCCCATGTCATCCCAATTAGGCTTCTTGAAGACTTCTTCTAATACCGAAGAGTAAAGTTTTGGTAAGAGTGGACAGATTTTCAGTGTATGGGGCAGATTTTCTACTCTTTCCATTTTTATGCCAAAAATATTTTGTTTTATTATCCTTATGTATTGCCTGTCTATTCCTTGTTTTTTAGGGCAGCCCATATGGAATGAGGTTCCACAGAGTCAAATGATTTGTTGTAGTCAAAAAAAGCTACATATAGTGTGAAGCTATATTCCTTACTTTTTCAATAAGCAAAAACCTGCCTGTTCTCTTGGCTGTTCATCGTCCAGGCTTTTGGTAATGCGCTTAAGTAATATTTTTGCAAACATCTTGTTTATATTGGACTTATACGAGTATATGGCTTATTGGGCGATAGTAACCTATATCTGATCGGTCTCCCTTCTTATGAATCAGAATTATAGAGCTGAAAGCAGCTCTAAATCCTCTAAAATAAGGCTGAATAGTTTGGTTAGTCTTGTTGACGTTTCGGGCAATGACAGTTTCATGATCTCGTTGGATACCTATGTTATCAGTGCCGGGTGTTTTTAGTTTTTATGAGCCATAATTGCGTACTGCACTACGCTTTCTAGGATTGGGGGGACTGCTTCGGTGTTGTCTTGAAGGTCTATGTTGGCTTTAAAGGTGATTTGGGTTGAGTATAGTTTGCGGTAATAATCTGTTGCAATCTTCAGAATTGGCTGTCTCCTAGATTCTTGTTCCTCCTTTTTATTTTAAATTTAGGGATCCATAGCTTTTCGTCTCTTAGTTCTTTTAATGCTTTGTTAATTCCATCTGTTTTGGTAATGTGGCGTTTAATACAATCAACTATTTTGTTTAATTATCTTGTTTTATATTGCGGCCAATTTCTTATTAATGTAGTTATTTCTTGGAGTGTAGCTTCTGTTTTTGAGTAACTTTTCCTTTTCTGTAGGAGGCCTTAGGATTTCGTGTATTTTTGTTTGAAGCAATTCTGTTTTTCGTACCATAGCTGGTGTTTATTTCTTTGTTATAGATTGCCTGTGTACTGTTTGATTCTTCTGATTTTATTTCCTTTGGTGATCCTCTATATGGTGTCTTTTTGGTGGTAGTAATTTCTCTGTTTCTTTCGTTGTTTGTGTAACAGGGTTGTTCTGACCATTCGGTGGTTGGTGTTGAAGTTAAGATTTTTAATTATGTTCACATTTAGAAATGATTTTGGAATCATATTGAATTGTCCCGTAAACTTCCCAAAATTAAAAGATCCTAACAACTATCATTCCCGTTTGAACTAGTTTTCTCCCAAGTTTAGTCAAATCCTATCAAGTTATTTTTATATATAAACGTTATTAGAATGTAATCTGATGTGTAATATTTGTAAATATTATATATGTGTCGTTAGTAGTTTAAAAGAAAGAACATGTTGGTATATATACTTGTATGTTTTAAATAAAAATAATAAAATATTTATGTACATTTTTAGTCACAAAATTTGTGTTTTGCTTACAGCTACTTGCAATAAAGATCTACCACAAAGTAGTAGTGTTCGAGGCTCACCTCACCATCTTGCGGTCACCACAACAGGAATAGTCGTAGTCTTAGTCATAGTCGTAGTCTTTTTTGGCGGTAGGTGTAAAAAAAGTTAAGACGCGTTTTTTATTCATCGGTTTTAGTAAATTTATTTTAAAATATAAATGAGGTTACATTAACTACCTAAACAGCTGCACATATATTGGTGAAACAATCTATGTAATATAGCAGTTAAACTACACCACCTGCCAGTTGTCACCAATACTATCAACTGTCAAAGAAAATTTGTTGAGCTGCACTTCAGCATGTCTCAGCTAGATGATATCCAGTCGGCCCAGAAGAACCTGGAGGAGTGTTTACTGAGAAAGATGAATGAGCTTGAGGCGCAGCTCCAGTGTGCAGGACCTGCAAAGGATACCGTGGCAAAGGTCCGAGAGGAGCTTCGTACATTCAAGGAATTGATGTTCGCTATGCTGGGACTTTTGCGGAAACAAATTACCGAGTGCTCCAGTGCAGTGGATGCATTGGAGACACGTTCGCGTAGGAAAGCGCTCGTCTTCACCGGTATTGCTGAGGCTGTTAAGGAAGATTGCTGGGCTCTGGTGCTGAGCCTCATTAACAACAAGCTGGCCCTGCCTAACATTACTGCTTCGTCCATCAAGGGGTGCCATAGACTTGGGGCATCCAGCCGGGGGCCCACACGCAGTCGGCCTATACTGGTAAGGTTTACTAATGTTGACCACAGATCTGCTGTGTGGAAGGCGAAATCAGCATTGAAGGGCTCCACGGTCACGGTTAAGGAGTTCCTAACCAAAGTTAGGCAGGCCGTGTTCAGTAAAGCGCGTTTGCATTTTGGAATGCGGGCTTGCTGGACTCAAGACGGTATTATTGTCGTTTGAACCCCCGATGGAACACGGCACAAGATAACTGCGGTGGAGGAGCTAAATCCACTGTTGACTCAGTACTGTGAGGACTCTGCTTAACTAGAAGGCAACCTACTTGCCTGTAAAAATACTGGCAATTGGTATTACTTGAAAGGTAAATGCATTTCGAATAGAAAATAAGTGAATATGTTTTTGATTGTCAATTCTAGTGTGGCCGCCCAGAAGCAGGCATATTGTAAAATTCTTAAAAAATATATGAGCTATAAAAGTAATATATCTATTTATTTGTACACTTCTGACTACGCCTTCTACATTTGGTGGATGCTCCGGGTACAGAATCCCAGAAGATAAAAAAAATATAAAAATAAATACGCGTGTATACGGCGTACAGTACAGTAGTAAGTGAGTGAAAAACGTTGAAAGTGTTAAAAGACGGAAGTTCGCGTGTGCATTTCGATAAACAGTGCACGAAGCCCTATCGGCGTACATAAAGCGAGATAAGTTTTTACAGAGAGGGTTGTTACCTCTCATTCCCTCCCTTAAGCGGATGGAAATATAAGGAAGAGTCGGAGTAAAGCTAAGTGGTTTTATTATTTAGTGTAATTGAGCATAATGGCTAGCATGATGAATGATTACTACACGGGAACGAACGGGTATTGTCTAGAAGAATTTTTAACCGAATTCAAGTCAGTGGCCGAAATAAATGAATGGAGAGAGAGCGACTACAGTCTGATCCTGGGAGGATTCCTGCAGGGGGCTGCATATTATTTTTATCGTATGATTTTTAAATATGACATGGACTTTGAAGTGTTATGCGATCACTTGAGGAGTGAATTCTCTATATTTAACCGCAGATGCCGTTATTGCGAACAGCGCATAATAATTGCTAAAATAAAAGCTGATAAAAAACAACCTGATGTATTGTGTGAGGATGTTAATGCACATTTATTTTCTAGTATCGTGATTAAGGACGAACAAACACAAAACAATATACAGTGCAGTGAAAAAAGCGTTGACCACGTTGACGGAGAAGGCGACGTAGTTGATGGCGATGGCGATCACACCGACGGAGGGAGCTGCATGTTCGAGGACGATGGTGACCAGACCAGCGGAGATGACGGCCCCGTCGATGTCCAGTTGGAGGTGGAGTCTGTGTTCCAGGACGAGTGCGCGGACGGCCCGGCTGACGACGAGTTGGACTCCCTATCCAACAGCGAGTGCGCGGACGCGGGTATTGTGATGTATCGGTCCAGTCCAATTGACTCCACTAATTCCATTTGTCTTGCAGAGAACAGTGATGAGATTTTGTCGGAACAACTAGTTGTGGTTCCATCGGGACACCAATATGTATCGGATGTTAACATGCATATGAATCCAATTGATTTTAACCATAAAATTGAAAATAATATTGAAATTTCTCAATCTGACTTTATAAAAGTCATTTTGAAACGAAAGAAGTTGACAGCCATTAAGAAAAGTTTTTCTCGAATTAAACCGAAAGAGATCCATAGGAAATTCAAAAGAGTCTTTAGTAAGATTTATTATTGCGCCAGCATAAATTCAAAGAAGGCGATCAATAAAAAAATGATTCGAATTAAATTCAAAAGAATTTTTAATAAAACTTCTTGGGGATTAAGGTTTGGTTCAAGTAAAATTACTATGATTTTTGCAAGGAAAAATTCACTTCATATTTTCCTTCGATGTAACATTGTACAAAGATTTTTGCATTGCGAATACATAAAGCAATTCGAACTCGTAAAATGCAAATTATGGAAATTTTAGAGAAAGAAGATTAGGTATAAAGTTTTGTAAATAATGTATTTATGCAAACTGATTTATTTAATGTTGTCTTATATTTTGTGCTTTATTAACCAATGTTGACAAAAAGACAAAAGACAAAGATATTTTATTTCAACTAGGCCACAAAGCGGCACTTTTGAACGTTAGAATACATTAAAATTTACAGGGAATAAAAATTGATTCTACCGTGCATTCGGAAAGTAGCTTGTTATGGAGAAGAACGCACAAGAAACTCCATACTTACTCTTTTAAAAAAATATATGTTTTTTTACAAAATTTAGGTACATAAGTACATACATTAATAAATTTATATGTGTGAGGACAATGCACCCAGAATCACTACATACTATACTACGTACAAAGTATTAAAAGTACTCACACATGTACTGTGCAGTTACATAATAAGCACTAGAAAAACACTAGCATCCGAAGCAGTTAAGTTAAGACCAATCCCAACTGACGGCGCCCGTTCACGAACATGACGCATGAATCGGCACCACCCAGCTCAACCATCATGAAGGGAACCGAATGATCCAACACACACGCCACCATCAGAGAGACATTTGAGAGAGCATGACGCACTCAACTGCCAGGGCAAACACAAGTCAACGAACGACACCAAGGTACAGCAAATGGTAGATTTACAGTTGGGTACATAGTACTCACACACGTTATACTATACTAAAAGAAATTGAGTCTATATAATACAAATATATTCATACAGTCTTCAGCAGGTCCAACAATTCTACAGAACAATAATGTTCTGCATATCACTTGTTTTTGTGCCCTAGTGGTTGTGGAGCAAGACTAGCATTGAGCCAAGCATTTTTATCAGTGATGTAATCCCCCAACTTATAATATGCCTGCCTGCATAGTGTGCGTTTTATACAAGTTTTAAATTTCGTCTCATTCAGTTCTAGAATGTGGGGAGGAATTTTATTGTAACATTTTGTACAGTACCCCATGAAAGAAGAGGCTACTTTAGCCAGTCTGAAACCTGGTTGAACTAATTGGTCCCTATTTCTAGTAATGTAATTATGTCTATCTCCGTTTTTACTAAAAAGATGTAAATTCTTTCTCACGTACATGATATTTTCATAAATATATTGACAAGGAACCGTCATGATGTTAATGCCCTTAAACAGTTCCCTTAGAGAATCGCGCCGGCGAAGATTGTATATCGCTCTGATGGCTCGTTTTTGCAGAATAAAAATTGACTCAATGTCTGCAGCCCTTCCCCATAGTAAAATACCGTAAGACATTATACTATGAAAGTAACTAAAATAGACCAGCCTCGCGGTATCTACATCACTAAATTGACGAATCTTTCTAACAGCATAAGCTGCCGAACTTAGCCGCCCTGCAAGTGATATTAAATGAGGACCCCATTGTAACTTTGAGTCTAGCGTGATCCCCAGGAAAACCGTTTTATCGACGAATTCTAGCTTCTCCTTGTTTAAGATAATGTCACAATCAGTACTTTTTACATTCGGCAAGGAAAATTTTACGCACTTGGTTTTTTTACCATTTAAAACTAAATTATTTGCAGTGAACCAATCCTGAACCTGCCGTAGCGCGTTATTTACGTCGTCAACCTGACAAGTACGTCTATTTATTTTAAAAATTAAAGATGTGTCATCAGCAAATAACACCATGTTTAGTTTGTTTTCCAATAAACGGGGTAAATCGTTTATGTATATTAAAAATAAGAAAGGACCTAATATTGAGCCCTGGGGTACCCCCATTTTCACGTTTAACCCCGACGAATTCACACCGTTTATTTGAACTAATTGCTGTCTATCACTTAAATAAGATTCAACCAAACTTAACGCTGATTGACCTAGCCCGTAATGCTCAAGTTTCAGAAGTAATGTTTCATGATTAACGCAATCAAACGCCTTCGACAGGTCGCAGAAGATACCTATGGCATCCTGCGACTCTTCCCACGCATTAAAGATGTGTTTTAATAGGGTGACACCAGCGTCAGTTGTACAACGTCCTTTGGTGAAACCATACTGTTTATCATGCAAGATGTTATTCGTATTAAAATGAATTCTTTTCATGTCGTGCAAATGAATACGGTCCAACTTATAAGGAATTTGCTATGCACGCTGGGCATCGAATGAAATTAAATGCGAATGATTGTTTGAATTATTTATCTGTATATGTTTTTATGAAATTAAATATTTCTCTGCCTTGTCTTTATTTACTAAATAGGATTAGCTTTTGAAATTACTGACGAAGTCCAAATACAAATCCATAAGGACTAAGTCAGAAACAGTCAAAAATTTATAGAAAAGTCTTATAAGCCCCTAAGGCGAATAAATGCTTTGAAAGCATAGATGTCATGGTAAGAAATGGTTTGACACGTAGTCCCACAGATAATACAAGAAAGGACAGTGTCAAAACCTTGTCAAAGTAAATCATAGTTTTCATTATAAGAATTGGTTTGACACATAATGCCATAAACAATATAATAAAGCACAGTGTTCACACCATAATTAAATTTAATTTTACTCTATGCGCCGTATTAGCCACAGATTAGTTAGGCCGAACCATAGTTAGGACTAGTTATGTAGAGATATAAGGTCCATTCCACATAGATAGAAATTGGCGAAAAGGAGAGTGGCCTAGGATAGATGCATGTAAATAGATAGATAGGAAAACCTTTTAATGTTAGAGTAGGATAATAGATAGGTTTAAATAGATAAGATTAGGTTAAGGTTAGTAAGGTTTCCATAAAGGAAGAGGCCCGTTGTCAAATAAAAGAAAAAAATATGAATGACAACTATCAAATCTGACATATTGAAGTTAATAGTGATGGGAAAGTAGGAAAAAATGTATCGATAGTTTTCTTTTCGATATTCTCAAGTAGTATCGATATATATAATTAAATTAGTTCTTTCCGTTGCATGTGCTGATGATGTGTGAGTTGTAAGCCGCAGGGGGAAGAAGAGGCTGGCAACGTTGGCAACGCATCGAAGAAATATTTTTTGGTTATGCGATTAAGGCATAGGCACAAGCCAGGGTAATAGTATAACCCAGGGATTTCTTAAAGTAATAGTCATAACTGAAACCGACTTTGCTAACGGGGCATAGCCTTTGCAAAGGATGTCGAGTTGACATCATTGGTCCAGTTTATGTCTGATGTTTGAAATAATAAATGCATTTGTAATAATAAACCCTGGTGCAAGCTCTATGAATAGGATTAGAAATTCGATGCGATCCAGCCTTTCCTTCTCTGGCCTGATAAACGCACGAGATCGAAATATTGTATCTTATTTGAATTTTTGAGATTAAACCCCATCCGGGTCGATGTGAGTTGACGCATCATTCTTGTGTTGGGAGGACGCCTTGTTCCTTTTTTAGGGTTTTGGTCAAGGAGGTTCAAGCATGACGGCGTTGATTTGTTAGTGCGTATGTGCACGTCAACTGAAGTTAAAAGCACATATCGGAGCGTCCGATAACTCGTTTGTCATGATTAAGCCTTCCCCTTTTAAGGGTCGTACCTCAATTGTAAATGTGATTTCCCTATTAGGTAAATGCTCGGGTTAGGGTAAGGTAGGATTCATGTAACCTTTCAAGACATAGAATAGAAGCACTTCATATGATTCTGCGCGTCTATTCGTAGGGGCGTAGCTCATGTGAGGACTCTGCTTAACTAGAAGGCAACCTACTTGCCTGTAAAAATACTGGCAATTGGTATTACTTGAAAGGTAAATGAATTTCGAATAGAAAATAAGTGAATATGTTTTTGATTGTCAATTCTAGTGTGGCCGCCCAGAAGGCAGGCATATTGTAAAATTCTTAAAAAATATATGAGCTATAAAAGTAATATATCTATTTATTTGTACACTTCTGACTACGCCTTCTACAGTACCCTAGGAGAGCTGGGGATTAGTCTGGTGCTCCGGGCAACAGCGGTGTAGTGCGCAGGGGCTAAGTGTTTGCAAAACATATTTATTAACTTTGAACTAGAAACTAGGTGAAATAAGCCGTTCCAAGTATTGTACTTGGAACGGCTTATTTCACCTAGTTTACGCAAATTTTATCGTGTACGAGTACCTGCTTACTATGTGTTTATTTAAAAGTAAATCGTTATCAGTTTGGTGGTATTAGTACAGTATTTTGCTTATATTGTTAAAAATAATGTTTGTTTACTTTGTTGTTTTTGTGTTCCGTCACTGTAGAACTAAAAGTAAATGTCATTGTCAGATTGTGATCTGTCAGTTGTGTCATAACTGTCAATTTGTAATGTCATTGTGACGTTCCATGTTGTGTTCGAAAATTGCGTTTAGTTATTTTCTTTACTTTTTTTGTAACTTGTGTTTTGAATGAAATTCGACGCATTGCTTTGGCTGTCTTGTGTTCATAATGCTTTTTTTTTTTCAATTTGATATTTATGTATTGGACCGGTGCTGCTGGTGGGTGGTGGACGGATAGTCGTGTTGCACTGTTAGGCTAAACTTCATAGTTATTTTATTTTTTATTTTTCTTAAGTTATTTTTATTATTTATATTGTATTTTATGATATCTGTTGACGATTCTTTTCACTCTGCTAATGATTCCTTCAACTCAACCGCTAATGCTAGTTTTAGGTCCCTGACTGACACCCCTCGTGACGTTCTTCATCGACGCTTCAGCCAACAAAACTGTCACTTGTTTAATGTTTGCCACATCAACGCCCAGAGTGTGCCAAGTCACTACAGTGATCTGTATGACACCTTTTCCAACGCCAATGTCCACGCCGTCCTGGTTTCTGAGAGTTGGCTCAAACCTCATCTTCTCTCTACCACCTACCCTCTGCCCGGTTTCATTCTTATCCGCAACGATAGAATTGGAAAGGGAGGGGGTGGTGTTGCTATCTATCTTCGCAGCGATTTCCCTTACAAAGTCCTTGTCTCATCTCCTTCGAATTATAGTGCTTCCGCTGAGTATCTCTTTCTGGAGGTTTACGTCAAAGGAGTCAAGACCTTATTTGGAGTTGCCTACTGTCCGCCCGACGTTGATTACTTTTCCAACTTGGAATTGGCGCTTGAATCTGTAGGGTCAGAGTATGCACATTGTATAATCATGGGAGATTTCAACACTGACCTGTCTCGTCCAGCCTCTCGTTCCCGTAAACTCCTTCATATCGTCGATTCCGTAAGTCTCCATGTCCTTCCTCTGCAACCTACTCACCTCAATGTCTCAGGTGATGATACTTGGCTTGACTTAATCCTCACGTCCACTCCCTCCCTTGTTTCCTCTCATGGTCAGTGTCCTGCGCCTGCCTTTTCCAATCACGACCTCATATTCCTCTCTTATACCCTAAAACCACCCAAAGTCCCCCCTAAAGTTCTGCACATGCGTTGTTTTGCCCGCATGGATATTGTAAAATTGCGTCAGGATGCGTCTGAATTGGACTGGGACAACCTGGCTGCGGCAACGACTGTAGACGATAAGCTGGGTTTGTTTAATCGAACGGTCCTTGCACTCTACGACAGACATGCTCCTGTCAAGAGGGTTAAACTCAGGCGTCGACCTGCTCCTTGGATGACCACAGGGGTTTGTATGGCGATGAGGCGCAGGGATCGGGCCTTTAGAAAATTTAAAAAGGATCGCAGTGTTGAAAACAGGAACCTGTTCAAAAATGCAAGAAATCGGTGTAATCAGGTGATACGCAATGCCAAACGCCGCCATATTCTCGAAAACATATCTTCTTCTTCTCCGGCTGATATCAGGAAATTCCTTGGAACTCTTGGTATCGGTAGGTCACGTCATGAGGATTTTCCTAAGACAATTGGTTTGGACGATATCAACCGTCACTTTACTACAACCTGCCATTTGGGTTCCCATATGTTATCTCAGACGGTTGATTATATTATTGGCCTACCCGGTCCTATTATAGAACAGTTCCACTTTTCTCCAGTCACCTTGGATGAAATCAGAAAAATTATCCTATCCATTAAATCCAAAGCCATGGGTTTTGACGGCATCAGTCGTTATATGGTCACCCTAATCCTCGACTTTCTTCTTCCCCCAATTACCCACATAATCAATTTTTCACTTGATACCGCAGAATTCCCATCCTTGTGGCGTATGGCCTATGTTCGTCCACTTCCTAAAATCTCCAATCCCTCCCTACCTAACCATTTTCGATCAATTTCTATCCTTCCTTTTCTATCCAAAGTGCTGGAAGCCTGTGCCCACAGGCAGCTTTCAGGGTTTGTTCATCGGAATAACCTTGTTAGCTCATTCCAGTTTGGATTCAGGCCGGGGCACAGCACTGCCTCTGCTCTCCTCAAAGTGACTGGCGACATTAGAGAAGCGATGGAGGATACTAAAGTTACTGTTTTGGTTTTGATTGATTTCTCCAATGCCTTTAATGCCGTCAGTCATGACATTCTCCTTTCTATCCTTTCACATCTTATGGTTTCTTCCGAGGCCCTGGAATGGTTCTCTTCCTATCTTCGGGGACGTCAGCAGTCGGTTCTCGTTGACGAGAGTTCATCGAGTTGGTGTGACCTAGCTGCTGGTGTTCCGCAAGGCGGTATTCTTTCTCCATTGTTATTCTCCATCTTCATAAATTTTATAACTCACTGTCTTCGGTGTTCGTATCATCTTTATGCCGATGACCTTCAACTGTATGCATCTGCGCGGGTGGAGGGTTTGTCGGACGCTATAGGCGATGTGAACCGGGACTTAGTCGCTGTCAAGAACTGGTCTGATAGATTTGGAGTGTCTGTAAACCCCTCAAAATATCAGGCCATTGTGATCGGGAGCTCTCGCATGATGGGTCGGGTGGGGATTAGCTCTCTTCCTCCTATTATTTTTAATGGTACCGTTATCCCCATCAGCCCTAGTGTAAAAGATCTCGGTCTACATCTTGACTCGACGCTGGGATGGCAACGTCAGGTTTCAAGTATCAGTCAAAGAGTCAACGGGACCTTGCGTTGCCTGTATCGTCTGAGAAACTTTCTGCCTGCAAAAACGAAGGCTATGCTTGTGTAGACTTTAATCTTCCCTATAATCGACTATGGTGATGTGTGCTACTTTGACCTGAACTCTCACTTTCAATATCTGTGTACTTCACACGCTAGGAATCTGCGTTCGTCTAACAATCTTCTCTTGCTTTGTCCTTCTCATACTTCTGATTTTATTCATTCTTCTTTTCATATTCAGTCTATTCTTCTCTGGAATGCGCTTCCTCTCGATATTTATTTATTTATTTTTATTTATTTAACCATTAATGTACACACACATAATAAAGAGACAAGAAGAAGAAGGAACAGAAAATAGGTACAAAGGTACGCTTATTTCAAAGAAATCTCTTCCAGCATACCTGCGAGAGGAGAGTTGAAAATAAGATATGTAGATACCGTGTGTAGAGGGGCAATAAAAAGAAAAACATCAAACAATTTACTATAAAATAAATATAACTAATTAATAAATACTCTCATAAACATACATATTAATAAATTAAATATATATATATATATATATAATATATATATATAATAATAAATACTAAATAAACAAATAATAGGTATTGCATGATTATTTGCAACTATGACGGAATGGAAAGATCTCTATAACTCTCTTTTTAAAAACAGCAAGGGTTTTGCAGTCCCTAATGTCAGGCGGTAAAGAGTTCCACAACCGCACCGCGTGCACAGTAAAGGAGTAGGAGTAAAAGTCGGTAGTGTGGGAAGGGGTTTCAAGGAGATGCTTAAGATGCGACCTACACAGTGCATCGGAAAGACGGGAGTAGGAGAAGCGTTCGCGGAGGTAGGAAGGCGTTTTAGGGTTGTGGAGAACGTTAAATAGCAGACACAAAATCCGAGAGTTCCTGCGAAGTCGAATAGGGAGCCACTTGAGCATTTTCGAAAGCCTGAAACATGATCATACTTTTTAAGATTGAAAATAAAACGAATACATATATTTTGCAAACGCTCAAGTTTGTTTAAGAGCTCCTCGGTGGCATCCAAATAACAGGCGTCGGCGTAGTCGATGATGGGCTGAATAAGAGTTTGGGCAAGGGAAATTTTGGTGTTCAAGGGCAAATAGCTCTGGAGGCACTTCAGCGAGTGGAAAGTATAGTGTACTTTGCGACTGACTTCAGTGACATGCGCAGTCCACGATAAATAGGAGTCCATGGTTACCCCCAAGTTTTTGGCCGTCTTAGCGTATTCAATTTGAACTCCATTCAACCTGAGTGGAGACAGCGCCGCAACATCAAGCCTGTTTCGCATATTCCTACCGCCGATAATCATGGCCTGAGACTTCTTAGGATTGATTTGCAGTCCAAAGGACCGCGACCACTCCCCAATCAACTCCAGGGCACTGTTAACGGCGGACACAGCGGCTTCCGCATCTTGAATCAGAAAATGATGGTAAAGCTGCAAGTCGTCAGCATAGAGATGGAAATAACATGAGATGACTCTAGTGACAGAGTTAATAAAAATAGAAAAGAGGAGAGGAGAGAGAACGCCACCCTGAGGTACACCCGCAGTAAGAGAGCACCAATCCGAAATAATCTCATCAAGGTGAACCCGCTGCGAGCGGCCCCCGAGATAGGTGTCAAACCAATCAATAGAGGAAGAGGAGAAGTTGAAAGATTTAAGGATCCCAAGAAGGATATCGAAGTCAACAGAGTTGAAAGCGCTGCTGAAGTCGAGAAGCACAAGTAAAGTAAGACATTTTTGGTCCATAGCCCGGCGGATGTCATTAGTAACTTTTAAAAGAGCTGTGACAGTACTGTGACCGGGCCGGAAACCGGATTGAAAGGGACTAAGAAGATCATTACTAGAGAGAAATAGAGACAGTTGCTGATGGACAATGTGCTCAAGAACTTTGGAAAGATAAGGAAGGATGGAAATAGGTCTGAAATCGGTCAGTGTGACCGGGTTAGAGATTTTAGGAAATGGAATAATATGTGCTAGCTTCCAAGCATCAGGAACAGTGCATGAAAACAAGGAGAAGTTAAAAATATGGGTTAAAATGGGAAGTAATGTGGAGAGGATGGGAGAAATCATTCTTGAGCAAAGTCCGTCATTACCAACAGCGGCGGAGGAGGATATAGCACAGATAGATTTTTTGACATCACTTTCACTCACAGGTCTAAAATCGAAAGACGAACATTGCGGCACTGGCAAGACGGAAAGTTTATTTAGAGTAGCTGATTTGACGTGTGGAGCCAACGTAACGGGTGGAAGTGAAAATTTTTTGTTAAGGGCACACACGTCAATGCCTTTGCTAGAAGCGACAGGGGACTTACCAATGCCGACAGTTTTCAGAAACTTCCAGACTTCAGAGGAGTTCCGATTGTCAAGAGAATTACGGAAGTAGCGTCTCTTTGCATCTCTACACATACGACTACAGCGATTACGCATCTCTCTATATGAACTCAGGTTGTGCTCGGATGGACGGCGCTTTAACCTCCTTTTGGATCGGTCTCTAATTGCCATCGCATCTTTAATAGCAGGAGTGAGCCAGGGAGCCGGCACATATTTTACTCTGACTCTACGGATAGGAGCATGACGATCGTAAAGGCTAAGTATTTGAGAGTTGAATATATGAACCATATCGTTGATACTGGAACTCTCCAAAACATCCGACCAATCGATACCACTAGCATCCCGCAACAATGCCTCAATATCGATCTATACCCTTGTAGTTCCGAAGGAAAATGAATGAAGGCTTGCGCTTAGGAGGACGAATCTTGTAAGACATGAATATTAAATCGTGGTAGGAAAAACTAGCAGTGAGCTGACCGTGGACTGATACATTAATCGCCTTAGAGACAATCATGAGGTCCAAAAGAGAAGGGGTGCAATTAGGGAAATGATGAGTAGCAGAGAGAGGTAGAACACTGAGGTTAAAAGAAGATACAAGAGATTGAAGTTTACGAGTACGAGAGTCATTTTTAAGGAGACAAGTGTTAAAATCACCCATCAAGACTACGTGGTTATAAGTAGGACACAAATCGTTTAAGAGGGATTCGAAAGAGCCAAAGTAATCAATACTGAGGTTAGGACTATACATCACTCCAAGAAGCATCTTAGAGTGATGTAAAGAGATTTCTAAAAACAGATGCTCCGCTGACCCCGAGTAGGAAGATGGTGATGTACTGATAACCTTATAAGGAATACCAGCTCGCAAATAGATAGCAACACCACCACCGCCCTTCCCCGTTCTATCATTACGAATAAGAACAAAGCCAGGGAGAGCATAGTGTACAGATAAAAGCGAAGGTTTCAGAAAGGACTCAGAGATCAGTAAAGCATCTAGATGTGCACAATTAATGGATGCCAAAAGATCAGAGTAATGGCTAGGAATACTCTCAGCATTAATGTGAGCTATGTTGAGGTTATTCGGGTAGAGTGAAAATAAAGAGGAAATCTGATCACCAAGAGTCAGGGGAGAGGCAGAACCACTCGCCGCACTAAGGAAGCTGCTAGAGGAGGAAGAACAAGATAAAAAGTCAAAATCACCATCGATCATAGTTTGCAAATATTAATAATAAAATGGATAAAATAAAACTATAAATAAACAAAATAAAAATAACAATAATCAAATAAAAATATTAAATGCGCTCAACTAACAAACCCACCTGTACGCTGTATTTGGAAGAGATTTTAACATAATTTTAAAGCTAAAAGATGAAGTCATAAAATTGAGAAATCAAAGGAAAAAAAAAATAAAAAACTTAGCAATCGAGAATAACACTCATCACAACAAAATCAGGACGGCCACTAGTCAATATGCATTTAAGCGGAAGCTGCGACATTATTTTCTGAACCATTAGCAGAGTCGTCTCAATCTCCTTTCTATTAATTTATATATGTATATATATATATATATAGGTATTTATTATAGTAAATATTTATGTATGTTTATTTTAACTACAATCTCAATTTTTATGCACCTGCGATGTTATCTCTCCACAGCCCTTGGTTGATTGGTAGAGAATGCCTCAGGCATTAAGTCCGCCTATGTATCTGTATGCTGCATGAAGTTTTAAATAAATAAATAAATAGTCGTCATCGGCTGAGTTGTCAAAGAGGAAAACAAAGTTAAAGAGTCTTCTGCTACGGTTTACTATGGAGGTAGGTATTTATTTATAAATAGTCCTCAATTCTTCAAGTACTTCCATTAATTGCTTACCAACATTGTAAATTGCCTCCATGAATTAGAATATTTCATATATTTAAAAAAAAAATTGTTGTCTGGAACAGCAAAATTAAAAAAGCAGAGTCCATAATTATCTCTTTAATTTAAATTTACCACCAGAATGCACATTATGAATGTTATAAACATTTGGATTTGCTCATGGCAATTTTTAATTTCAGGTAACACCTTTAGATGCATTGGCTATTGCCGTTGCGGCGAATTTATCGAAAAGGCGATATGAAACTATGCAGAAAAATATGAGAAGAGAATTATTTTTTCCCAAATACGAATTGCTGGCTCAAGAAACAAATAAATGCTATCCAGCCGCTGAAGATTTAATAATTACAGAAAGGTCAGTTAAAGTCAAATTGCAAGCCCTGATGGACTTAACCTCGAAAAGGCTCCTAAGTGCCACATACACCTCTTCCGTTGATGTCAATGAACAGCTCATTTTAACCAGTCAATGGGGCTTCGATAGATCTTCAAGTCACAGTGTATGGCAAAATCAAAAGTTTCAAACAGGCGACTACAGCGAGTTGGTTTATAACTTTATGATATGTGTTGTGCCTCTAAGCCTCGAATCAAAGGGTGTGAAGAATGAACAACCTTCATCACTATCCTTTTGCCGTCCTATACTATTTAAATTTATGAATAAAACAAAAGAAAATTTACAGGCAGAACTAGCTTCAATTGAAGCTGAGATTAAGGCCTTAACTCCAACTAGCCTCGCTGATGGAATAACTGTCACACACCAGATGAATTTGACAGTAATTGATGATGAATATCTTCCCAATACTGAGGATACCTTCGCTGATGGAAGAACTGTCAGTAATCAGATAATCGATGATGAATATCTATCCATTACTGCTGATGGGAATACAGTAGCTTCAGTATGCCAAATATGCAAGGCTAATATCACAAAAACTAATCCTCATTTGCAGTCAGTGAAATTGAAAACAGCGAATAAAGATGTGCACAAGAATGGCCTAAGTGCCCTTCATCTTTGTAAACGTTCAATGGAAAGCCTCTTAGAAATTTCTTACCGATTAGAAAACAAGTCATGGCAAGAAAATAGCATGCAGGAAACATATAGTGTCATGTGGCACAAGACGCTCATTTTATTAGGCTTACAGAATAAATATTTCGTTCTCGAACCGTCACAACAAATGCTAGACTCCGTAGTATATAAGGGTAGATCAGCAAGAACATTTTTTGAACAAACCGATTATTTTTCTTGCCTGACAAATATAGATTTTGAGCTGCTACGACGAATTCAACTGATTTTGCTATGTATTTCGTCAGGACGGAAGATAATTCTTCCTAAATTCCAAGAGTTCTGCTTAGATACTGCTAAGCGTTACGTGGAACTATATCCATGGTATCCAATGCCTTCTACTCTTCATACACTCCATATACATGGGCCAGACTTTGTTGAGAACATGTCCATAATACCAATCGGTATGCTCTGTGAAGACATAACTGAGCGTATGGACATCAAGTTCCGGAAATGCGACCATACTGATATATTAAACAGGGCTTCTTGGAATGAAAAATTGTTTCGGCGACTTATATTGTCATCTGATCCAGTTCTTGGAAGTATTCAACCTAAAGTTCAAAATTCTTCTTTTAAGGAATTTCATATTCTTACAGGGTCTGAGCATGAATATGATGATTGTTACTAAGGATATCGAGGTATGCGGCACAAGGTGAAAAGTCCCGCAACCTCCATTCAGTCCACCAAGATATTGGGTGGTATGGTAGTGGATGGTATTTCAAATTTATCAATAAGTCAATCCCGTAAATATTTGTGTAAACTGAATTTTATTAAACTCTGTATTAAGTTCACTCACCCGCTAATAAAATATAAGAACAAAATATTTATTTTTGTTTTATTAAAAAATAACCTATAGGTATTAACCCTGCAAAGTAATTGCCACTAAGAAATGTTACAGCATAAACAAAACATAAGTAATTTCAAGCACAATATTTCCAATATGGCAAAAGGAGCGGGCTCAGCCGATGCTGACCAGTGTGCAGCATGGATACTATGCTGGTCAACGCTGATTTTCAGCCCGCCCCCTTTCTTACAGCACTTATCATAATAAATCTCTTGATAAATACATAGACCCACCCTTAATAAATACCCTTAACTACCCTAAATTATATATACCCACAATTATAAATAAACAATAACTATTACATCAATTAGATTCTAATTAATTTAAAATAGCAAAAATAATAATGCAATAAAAATACTAAAAATAATAATTCATTAAAATACCAAAAATATTAATCCATTAAAAATACTAAAAATAAAAATTCATTAAAATATACCAAAACTAATAAATTTATCAAATTATTACGCATACGATTACACATTAAATACAGAATATCGTTTGTAGCCCTGCCGAATGAGACATAGTGTATGCGAGGACAGAGCTATAGCAGTATCTTAAGCATTTGAGATTTGTTTGCGAAGTATTATTGTCTTAACTCTCGCCCTGAAAGCTGACTGAGAAATGCTCTGTCTAAGTGGTGGAGGCAGATCATTCCATATTTTAGCCGCACTGTATTTAAAACTACCTCTTAAGAGTCCGTTTTGTGCTGGCAGACAACCAACCTGTTAAGCAAATGCCTACGAGTGGGCCGTTTCCGCTGGTCAAAGGCCACTTTGTCGAGAAGGTATCCTGGTCCTCCTATCCTTATAACTTTTTGCACAAGGCATGCCAGATGCAATTCCCTTCGACCAGCCATTTTTAGAATTCGCTTTACGTTCAGATACGGTGTGATACGCGCCCGTTTAGGTATAGCGAAACAGAACCGTGAACATGCGTTTTGAACTCGCTGAAAGGCTTAGGACGTCTTGGCGAACAAGCTTGGTCCATACACCGTATCGCAGTAATTAAACTGCGATAACACCAAAGATTCCACCAGGGTGATCCTGACACGGCACTCTCTTAGGCCATAGAGCACTTTAAGCCTGTAAAATGCGTTTCTGATCTTCATGTTTATATGGTCAATGTAGCGTAAATCGCAGTCTAATAGAAGACCAAGATTCTTTGCCTTTACCACTCTTTCAACCGCCACTCCATCAATATGTATCTCCGGCTCATGGCTGATCACTAGTTCACGCTTATGTTTACTACCCAGTATAATATACTTTGATTTACTAGGATTAAGAACCAAATTATTCCTTCATGCCCATTCTGAAATCGCAGCTAAGTCCTGATTTATGAGCTCCTTGGCGCTTTTAGTCTCACTCGGGCAGAAGGAAAAATAAATTTGGGTGTCATCAGCGTACAGGTGCACTTTACAGTGTTTTATAATTTTGCAGAGATCGGCGCTATACAAAATAAATATTAGCGGACTTAAAATTGAGCCTTAATTCCTCGTTTAACATCTCCCACCGTGGAGGATGTTTCTACACCGTTAACATTTTGTAAAACCACGTATTGCTTCCGCTGTTTCTAAAAAGACGCAAACCAGTCTCGAGCCGACGGTGATATCCCATAGTAAGCCATTTTTACTAGCAAAAGGTCAACATTTTTGCCCTGGAGAAGTCTTGCCTCTATTGTTTGTATGTTATAGTTTTTGTTGAACATAGGTTGTTTTTGTATTTTGTCACACGGAGCAGCGATGAGAGGTTGATACTCAATCGCCCGGTCCAGGATTTTAGTGTGTGGACTGGTAAAGTTTTTGCCCCATATGCCTAGATGCATTGGCATGATGGCAGCTAGCGCCGCCTCTTGCTGTATGAACAGGTTCAGGGGAGTGATTTGTAGGGCTATCTCCAATGCTGCTGTTGGGGTGGTTCTCATGCAGCTTGTGATAGCTGAACAGGCCTGTTGCTGGAACCGTTGGAGTTGGGTGTTGGTGGTCGAGAGTTCTGTCCTCGTCCACCAAACCAGAGCGCCATAAGCCAAAATTAGCCTGATCACCGCTGTGTATAGCCACAGAGTAATCTTTGGAGAGAGCCCCCAAGTTTTTGCTAACATTTTTTTACACTGGTAGAGTGCGATCGTGCATTTGTTCAGTTTATAGTCAAGATGCTTGTTCCAGAGCAATTTGCTATCAAGGATCACCCCCCAAGTACTTGACCTCTGTGCAGATTCCATCATAGTACATACTAAGAAGCAAATCAAATTGTCAGAGAAAACAAAAATATACAGAAATAAACTATTCAATGCTGCACTTGAGGATGTCTTCAAGGTTCTGGACTCGAGAAGGGTTAGGCATCAACGTTAACGGCAAGCATATCACTCACCTTCGGTTCGCCGATGATAAAGCTGTCATGGAGACCATGGAGGACCCCAGTACAACGCTTGATGACCTCAGTAGAGCTTCCGAAAGAATGGGTCCAAAAATGAACATGGACAAACCAAGGTGATGTTGAACGCCCATGTCTCACCCACTCCTATCAAGATCGGCGGCTCCGCAGCCGAAGCCGTGGACGACCATGTCTACCAGCGACAAACGGTCCAGCTAGGCAGGTCCAACCTCGGGAAAAAGGTCAACCGTCGAATCCTACTCGGTCGGGCAGCATTCGGAAAGCTGCGCGGTATCTTCTCGTACAACTTACCACAGTTTCTCAAGACGAACCTATTGCTCTGAGACGTTGTCGCTCACAATAGGCCTCATCAGAAAGCTTACAGTCACCCAAAGGGCAATAGAGAGGGCCAAGCTCGGAGTGTCCTTGCGTGATTGAATCAGAAATGTAGAGATCCGCAAGGGAACCAGGTTTACCGACATAGCCCGAAAAATTGCCAAACTGACGTGCAGTGGGCAGGGCACATTGCTCGCAGAACAGATGGCCGATGCGGCAGAAAAGTTTTGGAGTGGAGACCGCGAACTGGAAGACTTTGCGTTGGAAGGCCTCCCACCAGATGGACCAATGACATGGTGAAGGTTGCGGGGATCCGCTGGATGCGGGACGCACGGAACTGATCAATGTGGTGACGCTTGGGGGAGGCCTATTTCCAGCAGTGGACGTCTTTCGGCTGATATGATGATGATGATGAGCAGAAAGAACATGAGTGAAGCTCTTTCATAAACCTTCCTATACATACTTGAACTTGTAGAAATAAACATAAAGTATGATACTTTTGATTTTTTTGCCTGTCCGCCCCTTGTGCCCCTACCAGAAAAAAAATCCTGGATCCGCCCTTGATTTGGTCTGTTCCCATGATACAATATCGCACATATGAATCAAGTCCGCTAGAAACTCTTTCTCATGGATATTGTGTAGGCAGCACCTATTCATAAAAGTACAGGCTCTTTTTGGTCTTCTGATAGTAAATTCCGATATAATTAGAGCGTGATCGCTTAGTTCAGGATTGTGATGTACATTTATATTTTTACATAAGCATGGAGTATCTGTCAGGATCAGATCTAGCAAGGTCTCCGACTGAACAGTAATTCGCGTAGGTTCTTGAACCAATTGCTCCAGGTTATGATGCTTTAGAAAAGTAAAAAAGTTCAATAGCACGTGTATTTTCAGGGCGTAATAGATCGACATTAAAATCAGTCAGGATTATAATGTGGTTACAGTAGTCAAAAATCTTTATGCGTTTTGTCGCTAAGAAGTTCGGTTGTAGGAATGCTCCATATCTTGAAAACTACCGAACCAATTTTAATAAAACTGGCATTATTCCCTAAGTTGAGAGATACTCAATCCAACAAAAGATATATCTCGTTCCGATAAGTAGTTTCGGAGAAATGCGTGGACATAAGACAAAAATATACATACATACACTTATGAAATTTGGCAAACGTATTTAGAAGCCCACATACAGTAACATAATTATATGAACATTGTCCAACAATATTACATATATACGTATCGAATTGATTAACTCCTTTTTTTGAAGTCAGTAAAAACTACCAAGTAATTCAATTTTATTTCTTTTCTTTTTATTCAATGATAAAAAGGTTTTATACAATGGCCATACATGAATTTTATTATCATCATCATTACCTCGTTGGTTTACTGCTGAGCATGAGGTTCGATTCCCAGGTCAGGCAAAGTGTTATTTGGGTTTTCTGTCTGGAAATTCTCAGAAGCAGTCCGGAGTCTGGCCTTAACGGTTAACGACTTAACATTTGGAGAACATACATACAAAAAAACAATTCAGACGAATTGAGAACCGCCTCGTGTTTTGAAGTCGTTTAAAACGATAGATCGATTTTTGCATTTGATTCTTCTTTCGTAAAAAAATTACGGTATCGTTTATTCATTTTGTTGAATACTAGATCATATAATCCATAAACATAAACCAAACGTGAACCCTGTATTTTAAAAGTGAAACCATACTTCTTTCGTTTTGTTATCTTATACAATAAACTCAACCTTACGTTCCTTTTTTGCGAAAACGTTGAAAATACCAATGGTATTTTACCAACCATTTCTCTGCGGACCTCCAGGGCGCCTATTGTGAGTTGAGCTTGCCTTTGTACATGAAAAATCTAATAACTGTTCATAATTTTAACATAACAAACGGTGATAAGATAACTAGATCCGGTGTACAGAAAAGCATTAAAAAAAGAAATAGCTACGAAAGGCCAATAGATACCATTCTAAATGAGCTTAACAAACCTTCTTTTGCTGAATCAGCGATTGTTCACATTTATATTTATTTATTTGCTCAAATCTATTATGTAAATCATTAATGATTTCCATTTAAATATATCGCCATTAATGCACATCGCACAACTTATTGGGTAACAAGAGGTATCAAGGCCTGCAGTACGTAACCTTTTATGGCAAAACAGGAAAAAGCCAAGCGAGGTAAACAAAACTAAACTGACCCAATATTCAAACAGATATAAGAAAATAATAAGACTAACTCAGCTGTGAGGGATTTACTCATTAAAATATACTCATGACCAGAGTTATCGCTTTTTATTTGACACAACTGTTATTCGTATCTAAGGTAAAAAGACAATTCGACATGCAGTGTCAGTTGGTACTGGATGGCCAGTACTCACACTCCTCTTCACGGCATCGTCGTGGTCATCAAGAGTTTAGAAAACTCCTAAGCCACTCCACAGTTTCATCAGCCGCGGGCCGGCTAGGGCTTTCGTTAGGATATCTGCCTCCATATCTTCGGTTCGCAGATACCTGACCTGTACCGCTCCATCCATTATGCATGTCGCGGGTTCGATTCCCGCACGGAAAAAATATTTGTATGCTACAGATAGTTGTTCCGGCTCTGGGTGTTGTGTATGTGAGTTTATATGTTTGTAAACGCACCCACGATACAGGAAGAAATTCCTAGTGTGGGGCAACGATTAAAAAATAAAAAAAATCGTTTGAAGTGCATTTTTAAGTCAATGTGTTTGGACTTGGAAGTGACCATTGTGTTCTGACTTAACTTCAGGGCGGCTTGGTTGTCGTTTAATATGACTATGCTTTCATAGTTAGCTCCAAGATCTTTGAATACATTTTTCAGGTGGATGGCCTCTTTTGCAGCTTCAGTCAAGGCGACATATTCCGCTTCGGCAGTCGATAGCGCTACAGACTTCTGCTTCTTCGACATCCAACTTACGGCCGTTCCAGCATATTTAAAACAACAGCCCGAAAAATACTTCCGGTCAAGCTTGCATGCGCCCCAATCTGCGTCAGCCATGCCATGTAATTTTTGGCGAGTTTTTCTGAATATAAGACCAACGTTTTTGGTTCCCTTTAAGTAACGCAGCACTCTTTTTTCACAATTGAAATGTTCTTCTCCGTGGCAGTCATTAAATTGGGAGAGATAGCTTATAGCAAACATTATATCGGGTCGATTGGCCACTGCTAGATACATGCGTGTGCCAATCAAATTCTTGTAGGGCAGATTGTTCCTTTCTTCTTTTCCTCCTTTTTCTAGTTTAAGACCTGGTTCTATGGGTGTAGATGTAGCCTTGCAATCTTCCATTTTGATTTTATTAAGAATGTCTTCTATGAACTTCTCCTGATTCAGTTTGATTTCATCTCCTTTATAGGTAACATCCCTATTAGCCGTTTAGGTGTTCCTAAGTCTTTTAACTCAAATTTAGTATTTAACAGGTCTTTTATTTCTTGGAGTTTTCTAGGACACGAATAGGCAATTAACAAATCGTCGACATAGATAATTATTATGACTTTAACTCCTCTTTTCTCTAGTAAGTATAGACATGGGTCAGCTTCCGATGCTTTGAAGCCAATGTTCTTTAACTCTGTGTCGAGTTTCTTGTACCATTGCCTCCCTACCTGTTTGAGTCCATATAAAGCCTTTATGAGATGACAACCTTTCCCTTTGGGATTGTCTTTTAGCATACTCATTGTTTTGTTGTACAAAGTTAGATTTTCTTGTTTACTTTCTTCTACTATTATTTCAGTTAGATATTCTTCTAAATAGTCAGGATACTATATAATTATCTTTTCTTCTAATTCGCCATTTAGGTATGCCGTTGTAACGTCCATCTGGTTCAATTTCAAACCTTCCATGGCTATTCCAACAAAAGATCTTATCGAACTCAGTTTAGCTACAGGAGCGTATGTTTCGTTGTAGTCAACGCCTGGTCGCTGAGTGAAGCCCCGTGCTACAAGTCTGGATTTCTTTGTAATTCTGTTGTCAGGTCCTATTTTGTTTCTTAGAACCATTTTGTAGTCTACTTATTTCATGTCTTTGTTTTTCTTTCCTATTTTCCAGGTTCCATTCTTAATATGTGATCTAATCTCGGCTTTTATAGCATCATGCCAGTATTTATCCTCTTCATTCTCATCGGATATATAGGATTTCTCCGACAGTAGGTGACTTTCTTTAGTCTGGTCCAGTATAAAATCTCTGGTCCACGCGGGCGGACGCCTCTCTCTTTGCCGCCTCCCATTTTCAGATATTTCTACAACATCTGATGCATCATCGTATGACTCTATTTCTTCTGCCGAAGAAACTTCTTCCTCCTCGTTGGCATTTTGTGAAGTATTTTCCTTTTCATTCTTTGTTATTTTATTTCTATTGGTTGTACTCTCTTATCATTGTCTTTTTCAGGTTTCCGAGAGTGTTCCTTTTCGTTAATAATTTTATCATAGTTATGACTCGTTTCTTCAAAATACATCTTGTCTATGACTTTTATGTCCCTGCTTGTCACTATATCATCGTCTTCGTGTATGTACACTCTGTAAGCCTTTGAGGTCATCGAGTACCTCATGAATACGCCTTCTTTGGCATTCTGGGTCAGTTTGCTACGTTTGTTCTTTTTCAAAACAAATGTCTTCCTACCATACAGGTGAAGATGATGTCCACATGGTATTCGGCCTAGCCATTTCTTGAACGGTGTTTCACCACTCAGAGCTTTGGATGGGCTACTATTTATGATAGTAGTAGTTTGCGGTTGCTACCGCTTCTGCCCAGAGCTTTTTAGGTGCCTTGGCCTCGATCTGACATCTGGCTTTGTCTAGCAAGGATCTGTTTTGCCTCTCGCTAATCCCATTTTGTTGAGGGGTGTAAACTGTGGTCAATCTTCTTTTGATGCCATGCGATTTGAGAAAATCATCAAATTCCATTTTACGGTACTCTGTGCCATTGTCGGACTGCAGGGACTAGATATTTAAATCCGTTGTCTTTTTCGTTTGTGTTTTTCTTCTTACCCTAACATGTATCGATAGTATGGCCCTTTTTTTACAGCTCTTGCAGTATAGCCTTTGCTGGTTTTTCTTGACATGATATGCTTCTGAGCTTTAAGGCTGTTCATTTCCTGACCTAGCTTGGTATTCTTCCAGAATCTTTACTTTAAGATATTCAGGATTAAGCAGGGTGTCTCGAGATTCGATGGCTATTCTAAAGTTGTCGGTAAACTGTACAGAAGCATTATGCTAAGCAGTTCTGGAGGTACCTTTATATCCATATCTGCGAGTTTATCCACAATGTCCATGAAGTTATTTATGTGGTCACGTATATCTTCTCCTGTGGTCATTCGTTTTAGGACCAACTGTTTTAATAAGGTAGCTTTCCTCGCAGGCCCAGTGCTTTGGTTTCAACTTGTCCCTTACAGCTTTAGATGTCTCGCAGACTTTAATTTGTTTTAATTCAGACGGTGACAATAAAAGTAGGATTTCAGCCCTTGCCTCCAAGTCCTCCTTTTTGAACGCCGGGTGGTGGTAACGTTTTCTCGCTGCTTACGATGCCCCAAAAGTCATTTTTAATCTGGACCGCTTGTGCTTGCAAACACCATGTATCGTAGTTTGACTTGGTCAAAGGTTCTATATTACGATAACGCGTAGTTGATGCCATTTTACGTATTTGCAGACTAACCACGCTCTGCTACCAATTTGTGAGGGATTTACTTATTAAAATATACTCATGACCAGAGATATCGCTTTTTATTTGACACAACTGTTATTCGTATCTAAGGTAAAAACACAAAACGACATGCAGTGTCAGTTGGTACTGGATGGCAAGTACGCACATCAGCGCGCACAAAATAATCATTCAATTAATATGTCCGACAGTAAAAGTAAAACGGCATGGAACATTATAAACCAAGCAAAAAAGAATGTACCGAAGGATACAATGACCAGCATTAAAACGACTGGTAGATCAACTGACCCCCGTGAAATTTGCAATGCTTTTAACAACTACCTTGTTGATAAAATAGTACCTAAGGATGATTCTAACAAAATGCAGTATAACTCTTATTATGTCTACTAAGGAAAAGTCTATGTTTCTGCAACCTTGCTTGCCACATGATATAATGCAGATTATTAGAAGTCTGAAAGGCACAAATAGTGTAGGTTATTATGGAATATCAACCAAAGTCATTAAATATGTAGCTACAAATATATCTACTCATCTTAGCTATATCTTTAATTTAAGCATCGTCGCAGGAGTCTACCTTGATAGATTAAAAACTTCGATCATAAAACCGATCTTCAAGATGATAGGGAATATCTAGAAAACTATCGACCCATTGCCCTAGTTTCAGTTATATCTAAAATATTTGAGAAACATATTCATAAAGAACTTAATAATTACTTAGAAAAAACAATATTTTAGTAAAAGAACAAAAAGGCTTTAGACCTAATAAAACCATAAACATGGCCATATATGATTTTTAGACATTGTTATGGATAGTATTGACAAAAGAACACCCGTCTGCTCTATCTTTATGGATATGACGCAGGCTTTTGATTTCGTTGACCATGATATATTAATTGGTAAACTCAATGCTTATGGAATAAGGGGTAATGTTCTCTCACTAATTGATTCGTACCTCAAAGGCCGAAATCAATATACTGAAGTGACTAAAGTGAATTTCACATTATCGCAAACTAAACTACGGTGTACCGCAAGGAAGCGTTCTAGGTCCACCGCTATTTATATTATACATTAATGACCTACCAAATGCCACTGATAACCCCATAGCTCTCTTTGCGGATGATAGCACTGTTACTGTCAAATTTAAAGACAAAAATACTTACGAAGATGTTTTAAATAGCACCTTGAGCTCAGTTATAACTTGGTTGAATGTAAATAATTTAAAAGCCAACCTTGAAAAACCAAATTAATGAACTTTAGACAGCGTATACCAACGCTAAACGATCTAAACGTAAATTTTAATAAACAACTCATGAAGAAACACACACTACAAAATTTCTCGGCTTGTATATTGATAATAAAGTGACTTGGAAACCACAGATTGAACAATTATGCAAGCGAGTGAGTCGATCAGCTTTTGCCCTACATGAACTTGCATATAAAGTAAACTCTAGAACACTCATAATTGCATATCATGGGCTTGTTGGATCTGTCCTCAGATATGGCATTATTTTTTGGGGGAACTCAACCAACAAAGATCTTGTTTTTATGGCACAGAAACGGTGCGTTACGGCTATGTTTGGTTTACAATATATTGAGAGTTGTGTGTCTTTCTTTAAAGAGTACAGTATCTTACCATTACCTTCACTGTATATATTTGAAGTAACTGTCTTTGTGAAACAGAATCCAGAACTTTTTGTGTTAGCATCCAAAACTTACAATCATACTCAACGAGATGAAAGTTGTTTTTTATGTTCGAAGAACTAATACTGCCTTAATGTATAAGAGTATTTTTCATATGGCACCTGTCCTTTATTGTATTCGTAGTGTACACACAGGTAGTAAATGTAAATAAAAGAAAGAATTAAAAACCAAGTCAGAAGTCTGTGGGGTGCCCAGGGGCGGCTTGGTTAACTCTGGCACTAGAGGCAGCCTCACACGGAAAGAAGAAGAAGAAAGAAACAATTATGAAGACTATCGGACAAAGCAAAAAATAAATTATAAATTTAATTAAGTACTTTACATTACTCATGTTGGTAAGCACTCAATGGAAGGACTTATGAGGAATTGAGGACTATCTATAAATAAATAAATACCTACCTCCATAGTAAACTGTAGCAGAAGACTCTTTAACTTTATTTGCCCTCTTTGCCAACTTAGCCGTTGACGACTATTATTCTTGTAGTGACGGCAGGGCGGTGAGCTGAGCCTCAAACTTTAAACTTTGTGGTCGATCTATACTGTAAGAAGCTGCAAGGAAAATACAATTTTTGTTAGTAAACTTGTATCTTAATAATTTTTTTTGTTTTGGACATGTTTTTCTTTTAAACTACTAACGACACAGATATAATATTTACAGATAATAATAAACGTCAATCTTTTTTTTTGTTTTTAATATATGGGACTTCAATTAACTGGGGCGAAAAGTAGGTCAAACGGGAATGACAGTTGTTAGGAAATTTTAATTTTGTGAAGCTTACGGTACTAGTCATGGGAGTCTATAATTCTTTAACTCTTCACTGAACAACAAACAAAGTTATCTTATCACTGTTCATTATATTACAATGAATAGTGATTAGATAGTTCATGTACAAAGGTAAGTTGATTGTTCGTAGAACAATAGGCGCCCTGCAGTTCCGCAGAGAAATCGTTGTCGGCAATTTTTATTCTATGACATTAATTATCTCATTATTGTTTCTGTTTAGATTAGCACTTAACTTGGTGTTGGTATAATTTTTTTAATTAACTTTATTAAAATTATTGAATGTTGTTGAAATAAACATTATTTTATTTTGTACTTAATTATTAAATATTATTTATGTTGTGATTGGCATCTAACTTGACTTTAGTTAAGGTTTTTTGTTCCTTGTTAAGCAGCAAAATTAGAATTAAAATTATTTATAGATATTGCAATGATTTAAAACGATCAATGATGAAAACTCGAGGCTGCTATAGAAATATATACAATTTAGTTTACTCTTACTTTTTAAATGGTTCCGCGAAACTCAAACTCGGTCATCATTCCATGTCGAAATCTCTCACCATGGGATGTCCGCAGGGTTTCGGTTATTGGTCCACCTTTATGGAATTTAGGCTTTGATGATTTCCTCGCGATTCCGCGTCCAAGCGGCTGTTCATTAACTGGTTACGTGGACGATGGTCTTCTGCTCATTCAATCAAGTACTCGAGCTGGACTCGAGAACTTGGCTGACACTTGCCTACGATTAATATCTCAGTGGGGCGATCGAAACCGCCTGACCTTTGCTCCGCATAAAACTTATCAGCTCATTTTGAAAGGTAATCTTAAATCGTGTCCTACTATTAAATTTAACAACGTTCCGGTAAAAAGGAAGCAGTCCGTGTGCTATCTTGGTCTAGTGTTAGAGAGGAATTTTGCATTTATAGATCATATTAAAATCGTCGATGATGAAGCAAAAAAGAACTTCTATGCCTTAACGAGAATATCTAAATCTACATGGGGTCTGACTTTTTTGACTTTAAAGACTATTTATGGGGCTACTTACTTGCTTTTACTGGGTTGTATCTGCTATGGGGCGCCTGTTTGGGCTGTTAGGGCAATAATAGGGGCGGTACGACGTAAATTATTTCAGAGTCAGCGTTTGGCTTTGATATTCTTATGCAAAGCATACGGTTAGTACTGAGGCCTTACCGGTACTTGCTGGCGTACTTCCGGTCGACCTTGAAGTGCAGCGACGTGCTGCAATGTACTATTCCGCAAAAGAGACCATGGACGCGGACTTTTTAACGCGGAGTGACCGTGACAAAATCTCTAGATTATTTAAACCACATATTGACGTCTGGGAGGAACTTTTATCCGAATGGCAATGTAGGTGGGATCATTCCATCTAGGGCCGACACCTCCACCAATTCTTTCCATCCGTTCGCGTGCGGCTGGCCAGGACGTGGCTGGAGGTGGATTACTGTGTTGCCCAATTTCTCACAGTGCATGGTAACTTTAAAAGTAAATTATTTACCTTCAAGCTTGTAGCCTCGCCATTATGTCAGTGTTCTACATCTGACTGCGAATATGTACAATCTGCACATCATACGAGTATCTTATGGCAGTGTATTCTTTGGCAGAATGAACGCAATACTATGTTGAATAATGTACAGGCTGTATCAGGAGGTGTTTACTATACGGACCTTGTGGAAACTGGAACAAATTTCCGTGCGTTCAAGCGTTTTTGCCATACCTATTATTGGAATCAAATATAACAAGCTCACAATGTTAGGACCCATTAATATGAATGCTAATTTTTATCCGTGGTGCTAGGCAACTGGGCTTATCCCAGTTGTAAACGACCCTTTGTGACTATTGGTCTTGTTTGTTCTGTCTCCTGCTTGATATGGAGGGAAGTGGAAATTTGTATTTTTCTTACTCCTCCATTATTATTTTCTGATTAATTTCGTTGCGGTATCCAAGACAGTTAAATTCATTCTCCGGGACTTCGTCTAGCTTCATTGCCTCGGCGCTTTTCTGGTGGTCGCCACTGTTGATTCTGGCTTTCAGAAGTTGCAGTGGTTTGGGAATAGTGCGGTGGGATGGTACCAAAAAAAAAAAAAAAACTTAACATCTTTAGCACGTATCCCGTCAAAACCTGGGCTTTTCCTTTCGTTCATTTGTTTGATAATGAATTCCACCGTATCTTCTCGCGCAGGTTTCGCTCTCATCAGGAATTATCTCGTGCGTCGATTTGTCTATAAGAGGCACATCGCAAGAGTTGCTTAGATAAATGATATTAGAATTAAATTCAGTCACGAAAGTGTTGGCCAATGCCAATGGATTCGATCGAAAAGTTATAAGTAAAATGTGTTCAACACATGGCATAATTTTGCCGATAAAGCACACAATACTCACAATCTTTTTGGTGTTTTTTGAAATTTTGAGAAACTTCTATCATTATATGTTTATTTCTAATGTAATTTATGTATTTGTTTGTTTTATTTTTTCTATATTTATTGTATAACAATCTTTTTTGAGAGTTATTAACATCTTTGAGCCATATATTAAACAATGCCACGCCTCACACCTCCTGCACATCTTTTTAAGTTTCCTGCATCTGCAGTCAGTATTTAAAGTTATCATTGCAATATCTATAAATAATTTTAATTCTAATTTTGCTGCTTAACAAGGAACAAAAAACTTTAACTAAAGTCAAGTTAGATGCCAATCACAACATAAATAATATTTAATAATTAAGTACAAAATAAAATAATGTTTATTTCAACAACATTCAATAATTTTAATAAAGTTAATTAAAAAAAAAATTATACCAACACCAAGTTAAGTGCTAATCTAAACAGAAACAATAATGAGATAATTAATGTCATAGAATAAAAATTGCCGACAACGATTTCTCTGCGGAACTGCAGGGCGCCTATTGTTCTACGAACAATCAACTTACCTTTGTACATGAACTATCTAATCACTATTCATTGTAATATAATGAACAGTGATAAGATAACTTTGTTTGTTGTTCAGTGAAGAGTTAAAGAATTATAGACTCCCATGACTAGTACCGTAAGCTTCACAAAATTAAAATTTCCTAACAACTGTCATTCTCGTTTGACCTACTTTTCGCCCCAGTTAATTGAAGTCCCATATATATTAAAAAAAAAAAAAAAAAAATATAATATAGATATTGCAATGATTTAACTTTAAATACTGACTGCAGATGCAGGCAACTTAAAAAGATGTGCAGGAGGTGTGAGGCGTGGCATTGTTTAATATATGGCTCAAAGATGTTAATAACTCTCAAAAAAGATTGTTATACAATAAATATAGAAAAAATAAAACAAACAAATACATAAATTACATTAGAAATAAACATATAATGATAGAAGTTTCTCAAAATTTCAAAAAACACCAAAAAGATTGTGAGTATTGTGTGCTTTATCGGTAAAATTATGCCATGTGTTGAACACATTTTACTTATAACTTTTCGATCGAATCCATTGGCATTGGCCAACACTTAAGTGACTGAATTTAATTCTAATATCATTTATCTAAGCAACTCTTGCGATGTGCCTCTTATAGACAAATCGACGCACGAGATAATTCCTGATGAGAGCGAAACCTGCGCGAGAAGATACGGTGGAATTCATTATCAAACAAATGAACGAAAGGAAAAGCCCAGGTTTTGACGGGATACGTGCTAAAGATGTTAAGTTTTTTTTTTTTTTTGGTACAATCCCACCGCACTATTCCCAAACCACTGCAACTTCTGAAAGCCAGAATCAACAGTGGCGACCACCAGAAAAGCGCCGAGGCAATGAAGCTAGACGAAGTCCCGGAGAATGAATTTAACTGTCTTGGATACCGCAACGAAATTAATCAGAAAATAATAATGGAGGAGTAAGAAAAATACAAATTTCCACTTCCCTCCATATCAAGCAGAAGACAGAACAAACAAGACCAATAGTCACAAAGGGTCGTTTACAACTGGGATAAGCCCAGTTGCCTAGCACCACGGATAAAAATTAGCATTCATATTAATGGGTCCTAACATTGTGAGCTTGTTATATTTGATTCCAATAATAGGTATGGCAAAAACGCTTGAACGCACGGAAATTTGTTCCAGTTTCCACAAGGTCCGTATAGTAAACAGCTCCTGATACAGCCTGTACATTATTCAACATAGTATTGCGTTCATTCTGCCAAAGATTACACTCCCATAAGATACTCGTATGATGTGCAGATTGTACATATTCGCAGTCAGATGTAGAACACTGACATAATGGCGAGGCAACAAGCTTGAAGGTAAATAATTTACTTTTAAAGTTACCATGCACTGTGAGAAATTGGGCAACACAGTGATCCACCTCCAGCCACGTCCTGGCCAGCCGCACGCGAACGGATGGAAAGAATTGGTGGAGGTGTCGGCCCTAGATGGAATGATCCCACCTACATTGCCATTCGGATAAAAGTTCCTCCCAGACGTCAATATGTGGTTTAAATAATCTAGAGATTTTGTCACGGTCACTCCGCGTTAAAAAGTCCGCGTCCATGGTCTCTTTTGCGGAATAGTACATTGCAGCACGTCGCTGCACTTCAAGGTCGACCGGAAGTACGCCAGCAAGTACCGGTAAGGCCTCAGTACTAACCGTATGCTTTGCATAAGAATATCAAAGCCAAACGCTGACTCTGAAATAATTTACGTCGTACCGCCCCTATTATTGCCCTAACAGCCCAAACAGGCGCCCCATAGCAGATACAACCCAGTAAAAGCAAGTAAGTAGCTCCATAAATAGTCTTTAAAGTCAAAAAAGACAGACCCCATGTAGATTTAGATATTCTCGTTAAGGCATAGAAGTTCTTTTTTGCTTTTTCATCGACGATTTTAATATGATCTATAAATGCAAAATTCCTCTCTAACACTAGACCAAGATAGCACACGGACTGCTTCCTTTTTACCGGAACGTTGTTAAATTTAATAGTAGGACACGATTTAAGATTACCTTTCAAAATGAGCTGATAAGTTTTATGCGGAGCAAAGGTCAGGCGGTTTCGATCGCCCCACTGAGATATTAATCGTAGGCAAGTGTCAGCCAAGTTCTCGAGTCCAGCTCGAGTACTTGATTGAATGAGCAGAAGACCGTCGTCGACGTAACCGGTTAATGAACAGCCGCTTGGACGCGGAATCGCGAGGAAATCATCAAAGCCTAAATTCCATAAAGGTGGACCAATAACCGAAACCCTGAGGACATCCCATGGTGAGAGATTTCGACATGGAATGATGACCGAGTTTGAGTTTCGCGGAACCATTTAAAAAGTAAGAGTAAACTAAATTGTATATATTTCTATAGCAGCCTCGAGTTTTCATTTTAAGTAATAGCATTGGCCACCATGCGTTATCAAAAGCCCCAGAAATATCCAGAAAAATCCCAATTACATACTTATGTTAAGATGTATTAACTATTTTCCTAACAGTAAGGGCCGCGTCTACGGTAGATTTTCCAATAGTGAAACCGAATTGATTATTCCGGTAGCAACCGTGGAACGATAAGGCGCTTGAGGAGTTTTCCCAAAGATGGAAGTAATGTTATGGGCCGGTACGACTTCGGGTCGTCCGGGGGTTTTTCGCTACTTTTCGGGATGATTCGTATAAATCCACGTCGCCAAATACGAGGAAATACGCCCTCCGCAATACAACGGTTGTAAACGGTTAAAATCGCATCACCGGCTGTTTTACACGCTTCTATAATCATCCGATTAGATATTTTATCATCACCTGATGACTTGTTGAGTGGTAACCTCTTGACAACGTTAATAAATTCGTCAGTGGATAGAAGGTGTGACGCTGGTGATTCAGGTGGTACAGCTGCCCACGCTCTGGTCTGTTGATGGTATTCGTTGTCATTAGCTAGTAAGTTATCAGGTATGAGAGTATTCAGCAAAACTTCAGTTGTTTCCTCAATACCGGTGGTGTGTTTATTATTTACTTTAATATTCTGAACAAACGCGAGGTCGACTGATCGATTGGCTTTAAACTCATGATATAAAGGAGACCACGGACCTTCTTTATCTAATTGTTCTACTATTTTACGCAATAAATTACCCTTTGATTTTTCCACCGATGCTCTGTAGTGGGACCTGGCAACTCTAAACGTTTTTAACGCAATGGAAAGAGGGTCACCGGTAACCTTACGTTTTTTAAGCTTGTTAAGATGTTTACGCGCTCGGCGATAATTTTTACGCTGTTCAGTTAGGTAGTCACACCACCAATCACATCTACGTATATTGGGCATAGATCCACGACCAATGGCAATGTCAGCACAGTAAGTGAAGGTGTCTGACATAATTTCAGCACTTTCTTCAGCTGAAAGCCCATCACGAGTGAAGTCTTTGGCATGAGACGCAACAAGCGAGCTAAAGAATTCCCAATTCGCACCCTTACATTTATACCTAAAGTTACCAATGACATGTGACGTACCCTGAGTAAAAACTGGAACAAATTCTTACACGATCAAGCGATGATCACTACAAGACGCGTCCGCTAGGACACGCCACCGACAAACTAATTACCGATTATAACTTAGATATATAAGCTTGTTCAAGAACAATATCAAAACGCGCGTTTACGTCACAAAGAAGTACAGTTGGATGGCAAAGCACGAGCCGGAATTTACGTGGCGCATTCTTCTAACTTCACAGTAACGTCTTTGCGTAACCATATGACACCCCATGACACCCCGTGCCCCGTGCATATGACACCCCGTGCCGTTGCGGAGGTCTCATCGTCTTCTTTTAAAGTTTACGTTGTGAGCTGCTACTTTCAATATTCAGACCCTGTTGCTCCTCATATACATAACCTCCGTCACGTCTTGCAGTCGCTCGCGGGCTGCAAAGTTTTCGTTGGCGCTGATGTTAATGCGGCATCATCACTCTGGTATGGCAAAGTTCGGTCTACGGATTATGAACGACGTAGCACTGTTGAAGATTTCATTGCTGAAATGAATCTGACTATTCATAATACCCCAGACGCACCACCAACTTTTTGGAGCCAAATGGGCGATTGTTAAGATTATTGTCAAAGAGAAACACTATGAGTTTGTATGGGTGAAGCATCGTAAAATTCATATATAAAAAAATGCTAATTCTAAAGTAGCTATTATAAGAAAAGAATCCGATTTAAACAAAATTGTATAATGTGCTTCCTAGCTTTTCTAAGTTATTTTGTAGTAATATTTCATTGTTTAGTATAAAGAAATCGCTCATAATCTTTTTGATCTATTGTATTCCAATACTTTGTTACAAAATGTTTAACACCTCAGTCCCACTAATGATTTCGACACCTTTCTGTTGTTTAGAACAAGGAATCCTTTATGATCCTTATCGCGCTGTTAACTACATAGCTCTGACGCATTTCAATATACTTTGCTCGCTCGCACTTGCACGTATCGCTCATTACTGCTTGCTTTTGCGCACAGTTGTTTACTACTTAGTTTCGTTTGATCATTTTTGAAGTTTACCTGCCATGCATGTTAATATTTTTATTTAACCCTGTTTTACATTGTAACTTATTTAAATGTTTTATTGTAATACGTTTTACTGATTTATATCCAATTTTTGAGTGTGGTTATAGTGTCTAAAAACTTAAACATATATTATCAGAACGTTCGTGGTCTTAGAACAAAAACTCATTCTTTCTATCGTCAGATGTTGTTGAACTCGTATGACATTATAGTACTTACTGAGACATGTTAATTGGATGGGGTTTTAAATTCTGTTTTTTTTATTAACTGTACATTGTATGGCGCCGTGATCGGGACTATGCTTTCACTGGGCAATCGCAGGGTACTTATTGCTACACGTGCAGAATTATGAATTATTTGCCAACCTAAGTTCCATTCTACAGCGGAGGATCTTTGGTTATGGATATACGACTTAAAAATTCTACTCGGCATAATATTAACCTGCATATTTGTGTTATCTACTTATGTCAACAAAACTTAGGTCTTTCTGAAACTGAGTTCTCGGCGCGACTTGGTGAACTTTTTTAATCAATTTATTCTTGATCTACAGACCAAATATATTCCACAGAAACTGTTTCGCAATAAAAAGTATCCGACTTGGTATAGTCCGTCACTTATTAAGACAATCAAAGAAATATATAAATACTATAAAAGATTCAAAAGTTACGGTAACAACTCTGATGAATTAACTTTCAAGCTTCTTCGTGAAAGGGTAAAAACTTTGGAATCTCAATGCTATCGCATCTATTTAGATCTAACTGAGTTATCTATTATTATTGTATCTATTATTTTTGGACATTTGTGAAAAAACGACACAATTCAAATGCAATCCCAAGTACCTTGAACTATAATAGTGATACTCTGTGGACGGGGGAATCTATATGTCAAGCTTTTTCCAAATACTTTCATTCTACTTTTCTCAATTCCACTGTCAATCAACCAATCTCTTCTCCTTTTCCCTTCACTGAATCGTCGAGCACATCATCTGATATCTGTAGTATCAATGTAAATGTTGATGAAGTTACAAGCTTGCTTCGAAAGTTGGATACATCTAAAGCTGTAGGTCCAGATAAAATTCCATCAAAACTTCTTGTTAAGTGTGCACCTGCGATAGCGCAACCTATCTCGTCTTTATTCAGAAAATCCCTAACTACTTGTGTTGTCCCGCAAATTTGGAAATCAGCGTTTATATCGCCTGTACATAAAAAAGGTGTAAAAACTGACATAAAGAATGACAGGCCGATATCTAAACTGTGTATTGTAGCAAAGGTCTTCGAAAGAGTTGTATATAATCAGGTTTATTCTGCACTTAAAAATTCGTTCAGCTCGCTCCAACATGGTTTTCTGAAAGGAAGATCTACAATCACTAACCTGATTATCCTAAATTAATTTATTACTGATGCCATGGACAAGGGTGGGCAGGTCGATGTCATTTATACAGATTATAGCAAGGATTTTGACCGCATTGACCATAACAAAGTTAAATGACATGGGAATACGCGGTGATCTACTCAGATGGTTTTCCTCTTACCTCGAGAACAGGTCCCAAGCAGTAGTATTAAATAATTATATATCTAGCTGGGTCCCTGTCTCTAGTGGAGTCCCGCAGGATTCATTGCTCAATCCTTTGTTATTTATGGTCTATGTTAATGACATCGAATCTTGCTTGACTTCATCCAAATTACTGTGTTTTGCGGATGATATGAAAATTTATGCCTCGATATCGTCTCAAATGGACGCAATATCACTCCAGAGCGATCTGCATCGATTAGAGGATTACTGTCATAGTAATATACTTGATCTCAATCCCACCAAATGCTCAGTTATTACATATTCTCGGAAGCGCTCAAACATTACCACATCGTATACCCTAGATAATCAAATCTTACTTAGATCAAACTCCATCCGTGATCTGGGGGTTCACCACGATTCCAAGCTCAGTTTTGAAGCACATGTCGATGCAATAGTCGCTAAAAGTCTAAGTTATATTATTTCATGATAGTTTTTGTACACTGACAACCCTATGTCTACCTCCTCTCGTTCAGTCCATCCAAAGTTTGTCTGTAAGAGATTGCCCTGTGCGATAAGACTGCCCATTGTACGCTTATCTTTATAAATGTTATGTTCTGTAATTATTTAAGTGGTGTACAATAAAGTATATAATAATAATAAGGCATCAAAGTCACTGGGTTTCATAATGCGGTTATCCAAGTGCTTCACTAAAGCTAAAACTTTAAAGATTCTATATTGTACTTTTGTTGGAAGCCACTTGGAATACGCGTCAGAAATATGGAACGTGGTGATACGTGGTTACGTTTAATATATTAATCGTATAGAGAGCATCCAAAAACGATTCATAAAATATTTATGCTACCACCAAAAAGTATCTTAACAGTCTGAAAACTACCATAACCTCTGTAAAAAATATCATATATTGCCTCTAGTCAATCGCCGCGAGATTTCTGACTGCGTTCCGATATTTTGTCCAAATTTAATTTTAATACCCCTTGGAAGTCAAAAAGGTTTAATCCACCTTTGCAGGTGCCACTAGCCTCCACTAATTATAGACAGAACTCATGCATTGTGCGTGCAAGCAGGCGCTTTAATGAGTTGTGTAAGCAGCATGATATTGACCCATTCCTAACTAGTGTGCCATCAGCCAGGATGTGCTTAAGCCGTAACTTTTTTCATTGCAGTGAGTATATTGTTATGCAATACGAGCAAAATATCAATGTCACTGGTGCAGAAATTATTGAGTGATTTTTTACTTGGTGATCTGTTTTTAATCGATGTTACTGAAATGTCCATAAAAATTGTGTTATTCAATATCTATAAGTGAAGACTTGTTATTGGCTGACTGTCAAATCTGCTGTTTCTGGTCTGTTTGTTTTAGCTGTAAGTCTTCCATGTTAAATAAATAAATAACAGAACATTGACTTAAAAGCCACCAATTATTATTTAATTTAATCATCACCAGGTTGGTAGTTCATTCAGCAGAGTTAATGCTATACATGGTGGCTCATTGATTTTAGTAAGTAACCAGCTTAAATTTAAAGACCGAAAGGATATTGTGAGCCTATCTGTTGAGCGGACAGTTGAAATAGCTTTATAGAATTGAAGCAGTTTATTGTATTAAGCGTCTACAGACCCCCTTCAGGATTGTATGACTGCTTTGAAAAGGTAATGGATGAAGTATTACACAAGATTTGTAACTCGAATAAATCCATTATCACTTGTGGTGATTTTAATGTTCATTTATTAGAAAACTCAGGTCCTTGTATTAAAATAATAAGTCTGTTTCAGTCCTACAATCTTGTAAACCTATTTTTGGAGCCCACAAGAATAACCCCTACTAGTGCTACATGCTAAGATAATATTTATACTAATGTTACCAGTCCACAAAGAAATTATAAATTTACTAGATTCTGATCATTGCGGGATCATACCAAACCAAAACAACAAAGTGGCTAAAAAGGATATCACTGTTAACCCCAAAACTGCAAGTCGCTTGGCAGCTTTTAAAGTTAAACTCATTAAATAATTACCAATTTTGTCAATTGATGCTGATCTTAATCATCTATATGATGATGTTTTTAGTATATACTGTAAACAATTTAATTCGACCTTTATTCCCAAGACTATCTCCGTTAATAGTAACGCATCATTCAGTGATTGGGTTACCATTGGTATTCATAAAAGTAGAACACGACTTTATGAGCTGTACAGTGAAAGAACTTATGTAAACACTGCTGAATTTAATTTATATGTTAGAAATTATTCAAAATTATTTAAAAAAGTTTGTTGTTTGGCCAAGTCGCGTTATTTGAACTCGAAGATTAATAACAGTAGTAATGTTATTAAAACGACTTGGAATATTATTAATAGTGAAACGGGAAGATCTGGTAACCGAAATATTGACTACGGCCTGTCTATTAATGGCAACATCATAAAATCAGACTCACAAGTCGCAGTGGCCTTTGAAAATTTATTTTCAGATATTCCCATTTCAACGACTAAATCCTTAAACTCATCACCTTCTGTTGCTGAGTCTTTGCTAAAAGAAAATGTTAATGTTTGCGATTCGGAATTTCTTTTTGAACATATTACTTGTAAAGACATAATTAAAACCTTTCACACTTTAAATGTTAAAAAGACTGCCGATCTGTGGGGTCATTATGTAGAAGTTGCTAAGTCTATTACTGACATTGTCGCACCTCGTTTAGCTATTATCTTTAATAATTGTATCGACTGTGGGGAGTTTCCTGACCTTATCAAAAATAGTATAATAATACCTTTGTTTAAATCAGGTAGTACATCAGACCCTACAAATTATAGACCTATTTCAGTACTACCTACGTTTAGCAAAATATTTGAGAAATTAATTTTAGAGCAATTGCAAAGATTTTTTAATAAACATAAATTATTACATAGCAAACAGTTCGGTTTTACAAGGGGTCGTTCAACTACTGATGAGCTTTTAGGACATTTATAATGCATGGGAAGATAAGTGCGATGCCTTGGGAATCTTTTGTGATTTGTCAAAATCATATGATTGTGTTTTTCATGAAACGCTAATCAGGAAACTTCGCCACTACGGGATCCGGAACAACGCTCTGGATCTTCTTACTTCATATTTGAGTAATAGGATTCAGACCGTTGACGTTAATGGAAAAAGATCTCCTTTTAAAAAAAAAATCTTATATAGACTCGCGCTTGACCACTATCTCACCTGATAGTAGGCGATGATGTAGTCGACGGTAGAGCACGCTTGCTTAGAAGTAACGCATTCACTCTTGACTTAAAAACCCCTAGATTGTAGCTATCGGGAAACACAGACTCCGGCAAGGAATTCCACTCCTAAGCTGTACGCATAATAAAAGTATTCTCAAAATGTTTAGTGCGTATGGGTGGGATGTCCACCATGTACCGATGACGCATCGCCGTACGTCTGGTAGTCCGATGATGGAACGGGCTGGGTGGAATTAAATCATGCAATTCCATCGCACACTCCCCGAAATGTAATCGATAAAAAATCGACAAGCTGGCAACTCGGCGACGATGTTCAAGGCTCTGGAGCTTTGATTTAACCAGTGCCTCATCGCTGATGAGCCTCTTGGCCCGCTTTTCGATCGACTCTAGTGCATCAAGCGGGTATTTGGCAGATCCGTCCCAGAGATGAGAACAGTACTCCATGCATGATCGAACTTGCGCTTGATACAAGCTAAGCAGCTATTCTGGCGTGAAGCACCTTCTCACGTCTCCTGGATCTATGGTAACAATGGGAGTCCCACAGGGCTCGATTCTTGGTCCTTTCTTGTTTCTTATTTATATTAATGACTTGCCTTACCTCATAAAGGATAACCATGATATAGTGTTGTTTGTGGATGATACTTCACTTTTTTTTAAACTTAAACGTCAGCAGCTGGTTACTGACGATGTAAATAGCGCGATCTCAAAAGTAGTTCACTGGTTCAATGTTAATAATTTACTTCTTAATGAAAAAAAAACCAAATGCATTAAGTTTACCCTACCTCACGTTAGACAGGTGAATACCAATGTGTTGATAAAGGGCGAAGAATTGAATCTTAACTTTGGATGCTAAGCTTCAGTGGGGCCCACATATAGATAAATTGTCAAAGATGCTAAGCTCCGCAGCATATGCTGTTAGAAAAATTCGTAATTTAACTGACATAGAGACAGCCCGTTTAGTATACTTTAGCTATTTTCATAGTGTAATGTCGTACGGTATTCTGTTGTGGGGAAATGCCGCCGACATCCAGACTATCTTTGTTTTGCAGAAAAGAGCTGTTCGATCAATTTATAAATTAAGCCCGAGACACTCTCTCAGGGAGAAATTTAAGGAGATTAATGTAATGACTGTGCCTTCACAGTATATTTATGAAAATCTTTTATATGCCCATAAAAATATAAAATTGTTTAAAAAATACAGTGATATCCATAACATAAATACTAGGAACAAACACAAATTTGTAGTACCTACAACAAGGCTCAAGAAAATAGGTGGCTCGTTTAGATGTCAATGTGTACGCTTTTATAATAAGCTTCCAAGCCACGTACAAGATCTAAGTCTTAATAAAATCAAATCCTTCATTAAACATAAGTTGTGCCAGAAAACGTTTTATACAATTAAAGATTACCTTGAGGACAAAAAGGCTTGGGATTGAGCTGCTCCAATTAATTTTGTTTTTCAATATATTTTGCCCCGTGAATTTTGTTAGTATTATGTTTGTGTGTCTTGCAATGACAAGAGTTATATTATAAACTTTTAAAAGTATTATATTATTTTATTTTAATTATTGTGAATGTGAAGACTATGTGGATTATTCTTTTTTTTGTTTTTATTTAAGTTTATCTTAGTTTTTATTATGGTCTGGCAGTTTGAGTAGTTTACGCGGCCTACCCGAATGTCCTTTCTTTGGTATTGTTCGTCGAATCGTTGAGCTCCTTAAATTCTGAGTTGAGCTGCTCGGTTATTGACAAATGCGTACACTTACTGGACAGGTCCACTCAATCTGGCTGGTTCTTTCCTCAAAAGACCATTTCAGACATCAGTCTACATGGTCTTCACATGATCTAACCAAGATTTTGTCTGGACTTTAAAAGAGACTGTGGTCTCTGAGTTTGTTTCGGCCTTTCTTCTCAGAGTAGTCAGATAGGAAATGCCGACCTCACCTAGTTTTAAAAAATATGTTCGACATGTAAAAGTGTATGTACAAACCAACTTACAGAAATAAAATCATGTATCATTTACTATATCTTTAATTTATGCATCGTCGCAGGAGTCCACCCTGATAGATTAAAAAAATCGATCATAAAACCGATCTTCAAGAAAGATGATAGGGAATATCTAGAAAACTATCGACCCATTGCCCTAGTTTCAGTTATATCTAAAATATTTGAGAAACATATTCATAAAGAACTTAATAATTACTTAGAATAAAACAATATTTTAGTAAAAGAACAAAAAGGCTTTAGACCTAATAAAACCAAAAACATGGCCATATATGATTTTTTAGACATTGTTATGGATAAAATATGTATAGTAATATGTATTGACAAAAGAACACCCGTATGCTCTATCTAGGGTTGTCTTTAAATCAGCAGTAGACATCGCAAATAATATTTTTTAAAATTTTTGCCTGTCACGGAGGATGTTTGTACGCGGTTGACGCAAAAACGCAATTCAACTATAATTAACTCATTATTATATATTTTTTTATACCTATCTAATATTCCTGCATACTTTCTACGTGTATGTTTGTGGCAATATGATATTTCAAATACTAACCTATATATGCAATTGAATATTTAAAAAAAAAACCTATGTACAAATACAAAACGTAGACGGAAAAGAGCTCATTGTCCATCAAAAAATTCGTCCACGTCGATTTCAATGGGAAACGTGCCCAGAACGCTGGCAGCATTGCCACGTTGGATTACAGTGCCGTAGAAAAGGCCAGCCCGGCCAATATGATATAGAATATTATCCCTATGGAAAGTTATGCAGTGAGTATTATATTATTTAGTCTGATAAGTACATAAATTCTTGCCCTTCTAGGACAACTCAAAAATTTACCAAGCAGCAGTAGAAATAAAATTTTATATTTAAAAGCCAATCTTGAAAAACCAAATTAATGAACTTTAGACAGCGTATACCAACACTAAACGATCTAAACGTAAATTTTAATAATCAACCTATTGAAGAAACAGACACTACAAAATTTCTCGGGTTGTTTAATGATAATAAAATGACTTAGAAACCACATATTGAACAATTATGCAAGCTAGTGAGTCGATCAGCTTTTGCCCTACATGAACTTGCATATAAACTCTAGAACACTCATAATTGCATATCATGGGCTTGTTGGATCTGTCCTCTGATGTCCTCAGATATGGCATGATTTTTTGGTGGAACTCAACCAACAAAGATCTTGTTTTTAAGGCACAGAAACGGCGCGTTAGGGCTGTTTGGTTTACAATCTATTGAGAGTTGTGTGCCTTTCTTTAAAGAGCACAGTTTCTTACCATTGCCTACACTATATATATTTGAAGTAACTGTCTCTGTGAAACAGAATCCAGAACTTTTTGTGTTAGCATCTGAAGCTTACAATCGTACTCAACGAGATGAAAGTTGTCTCTATGTTCGTAGAACTAATACTGCCTTAATGTATAAGAGTATTTTTCAAATGGCACCGGTCCTTTATAAAAAATTACCGAAAGAGCTAACACAATTCCTCTTGATTTCTTTAAACCAAAATTTAAAAAATCTCCTATGTCATAAATGTTATTATACAGTCTCAGATTTTTTAACAGATAACTTCTGACATTTTATATTGAACAGACATTTTTTGATATTATCTAATACATTATTATAATTCTAATTTGACTTCATGACATTCTAAAATAATTATATTATAATATTAATGCTTTTCTGACTGTAGAATTTATTTTGATATATTTAGTTTTATTTGTTATTACTTTTTATTTGCTGTTAACATTTTTAATTTAATGATATTGGCTGAAATGAATTATTGATTATTAATCATCAGATTTGCATGCCACAATACGTGGCAAACATGCCTGAACCTGTGTTTCTTCTTTATGTTATCTTGCATGCACGTTATTGTATTCTTATATGTGTACACACGTTTGAGCAAATAAATAAATATGCATATGTTTGAAACTCTTTTGTTATAATTATTATAGCTGCATTAACTAACGCTTGGCAAGACAGCTTTGCTATACCATGAAAATAAACACGTACGCAGTGTTGGATTTACTCTACCGCAGTTGACTATTGAAATCCGCCGCTACCGACCTCTTTAATTCAATACCCTAGCTGACAAACCCATTAATAAAAAAACTACTGTATGGCGATAGTACATTTAATGCACTATCGTCCTAATCACGCCGCCTTTCTCCCGTAGTTAGTCGATGTGTCAGTTCCTAGATTGCTCAAAATTTACTGAAAAGATCTATTGAATATCTATGAAGTTCTTCATCACATCTTCACCAAATTTAAATGGATTATATTCAAGAATGTATTTCAGTTAAGATAAGAATCATCAAAATCGGTAAGAAATTGGCAAAGATATCGCTGAACATGCATAAACAAAACACAATTAAGATGAATTGAGAACCTCCTCCTTTTGTTGAGGGCTGTTAAAACGATATATCGATTTTTTCCTATAGAAACAAAATCACGGTATCCAAAATATAAATTCCAACAAGATGATCAGTGATTAGAGCCTGTTCATTACCTATAACATAATGAGCAGTGATTAGATACTGTTCTAAATCTTAACATAACCTACTAAAGTTTATGACTGAATATCTATTATTCTCTACATTAACGAACAAAAATTCTTGCACAAACTAATTCAGAACATCACCTTGAGTTGAACAATGTATATATATATATACCTGCCATTGTTCTTTTAATTGTTAACGTTCAAAAGTGCCACTTAATGGCCTAGTTGAAATAAATACATTTGACTTTGACTTTGATCAGGGTGCTATCTTTGTCAGTGTAGTCCTGTAGTCAATCGCCCGGTATCTCCCAAATTCAGAATGAATTTGGCTGGCGATAGACGAACCAGGAATGGCTAAGTGTTAATTACTTATTGTATACTACGTATGTAAATCAGAATTAAGTTTTTTGAGTTCCATAGTGAAACGACAAAAAACACTTATAGTTTCGCCATCGTCGAAAGTCCGCGTCGTCAAGTTTAATCTCAGAAACCATTGATGCTATGCAGAAGATTTACATTTATTTTTCAGTAATCGTAGAGTTTTGAGTGATGCAACATTTGAAAGCTAAATAAACCTGATTGATTTATCCTAATTTCATTTCATTTCATTGAAAATTGAATTACATCTTATGTAATCGTACGAGCACTCAGGTCCTTTTTTGTAATACCAATAGGTTACTTTTAATAAAACAAAAATAAATATTTATTCTTTTATTTTAGTAGCGAGCGAGGTTTGTACATGCGAGTATTACAGAGTTTAATAAAAAGTTACAGCTTATACTAATATTTACTGGAATTACTTATTGATATAATAACATTAGTAACACCGTCCACCACCACCGACCATCCATCTTCACTATCGTCAGTCAAACCAGAATGACCATCATATTCATGCTTTGTAGTTTCTATAAGATTATTAAATTGCTTTAGAGAAGAGCTTTCAACTTTAAATTTTTGTTGAATACTTGCAAGAACTGGATCCGATGACAGTAGAAGATTGCGGAACAATTTTTCATTCCATGACATTCTGAATATTTCAGAATTGTCTTTCTCTCTACAGTTCCTGAACTTGATGTCCATTAGCTCATTTAAGTCTTCGCAAAGCATACCAATTGGTATTATAGCCTTTTTTTCAACAAAGTCTGGCCCATGTATAAGGAGTTTATGAAGAGGAGAAGGCATGTGATACCATGGATATAGTTCCATGTAACGCTTGGCGGTATCAACACAAAACTCGCGGAATTTAGGAACTATTATCTTCCGTCCTGATGAAATACAACGTAAAATCACACTGAGTCGGCTGAACAGCTCAAAATCTATCTTTGTCAGTTCAGAAAAAAAATAATCAGTGTCTTCGAAAAATTCTTTTGCTGATCTACCCTTATATTCGGCGCAATCTCGAATTTGTTCCCATGGTTCGAGAACGAAACGCTTCCGCCGTAAGCCTAACGAAATATCATGCTTCTCGCACATAACATTAAATTTTGCCTCGTTGCTCTTTTCTTGCCATGTCTTATTCTTGGATTTGTAAGAGATTTCTAACAGGCTTTCCATTGAACGAATATAAGCATGTAGTGAGCTAAGGCCATAGTAGTGCATATCTTTATTTGCTTGTTGCCTTTTTACCCACTGCAAATGAGGATTCGTTTTTATAGCATTAGCCTTGCATATTTGGCACACGGAAGCTACTGTCTCCTTATTAATAGGAAGATATTCATCATCAATCATTGTCAACATCATCTGGTGAGTGACAGTCATTCCATCAGCGAGGGTAGTTGGCGTTAAGGCCTCAATCTCAGCTTCAATTGTAGCCAATTCTGCCTGCACATTTTTCTTAGTGTCATTCATAAATTTAAATAATATAGGTCGGCAAAATAACTGCGAGGTTGGTTGTTCATTCTTCCATATAGTAACACCCTTTGATTCGAGGCTTAGAGGCACAACACATATCATAAAGTTATAAACCAGCTCGCTGTAGTCGCCTGCTTGGAACTTTTCATTATGACACACACTGTGGCTGGAGGATCTGTCGAAGCCCCATTGGCTGGTCAAAATGAGCTGTTCATTGGCATCAACGGAAGGGTTGTATATGGCACTTATGAGCCTTCTTGAGGTCAAGTCCATCAAGGCTTGCAATTTGATTTTAGCAGATCTTCCTGTAATTGTTAAATCTTCTGCGGCTGGATAGCAGTTAACTTTTTCTTGAGCCAGCAATTCATATTTCGGAAAGTTTAATTCTTCACTCATAGTTTTCTGCATTGTAGCATATCGCCTTCTCGATAGGTTTGCCGCAACAGCCAATGCCAATGCCTTTACAGGTGGTACCTGAAAATGAAAATGTCCATCAGTAAATTCAAATCTTTATTGCATTCGTTGTGTACACACAGGTAGTAAATGTAAATAAAAGAAACAATTAAAAGCCAAGTCACAAGCCTGTGGGGTGCCCAGAGGCGGCTTAGTTAACTCTGACACTAGAGGCAGCCTCACACAAAAAGAAGGAGAAGAAAGAAACAATTATGAAGACTATCGGACAAAGCAAAAAATAAATTATAAATTGAATTAAGTACTTTACAATACTCATGTTGGTAAGCACTCAAGAGAAGGACTTATGAGGAATTGAGGACTATCTATAAATAAATAAATACCCACCTCCATGGTAAACCGTAGCAGAAGACTCTTTAACTTTATTTTCTCTCTTTGCCAACTCAGCCGATGACGACTTTTATTCTTGATGTGACGGCAGGGCGGTGAGCTGAGCCTCAAACTTTACACTTTGTGGTCGATCTATACTGTAAGAAGCTGTAAGGAAAATACAATTTTTGTTAGTAAAGTTGTATCTTATTTTATTGACACAGATAACGACACAGCCACGACACAGATATAATATTTACAGATAATAATATACGTCAAACTATAATCTATTATCGTTTATATTAAAAAAAATACATGATGGAACTAGGGCGAAAAGTAGGTTAAACGGGAATGACAGTTGTTAGGACATTTTAATTTTGTGAAGCTTGCGGTATGTGATTGGGCATTCAGGGGACATAAAAAGAATATGTGGTCCAGAGTACCATCATCGAGACAGAGAATTGTAATTTTATGTAGGAACACTGTACAACAACACTACAGTGGCCGAGTTTGATTCTGTACAATTTTTGTCGATCAATCTTATTGTAGTCCAAACTAGTGAGTGACAATGAGTTGTAATAAATAAGTTATCTACGTCATAACCATCATCATCCACTGAGAAAAATAATTAGTTATTGCGAACTTTTTTCTTACAACAATAAAACTAGTTAAGTATTATTTTTATTAAAATTTATTTTGCAAAAATATTACAAAATTAAAGTTTATTAAGCAAACTTTAGTAATTAAATTTTATAAACCAGTTTTGTTGATAGTGAGAAAAAAATAAACAAAGTCAAATAATTTTTTTAGTGTAATTACCAATTGTTCTGTGTTAATGGTAATGAGATGTGTGAATGGTAATAACATACTGTTTGTTTATCTTTTATAAATTTCGATTATACATGATGTTTGGTTTAAAAAAACACAATTTAGTATTATATAATATTAAGGTAGTTTATTATATAAGTCTTAGACGGCGATACCACTGTAATGAAAAATGAGCACTCTATCCTAATATTATTGTGAGTATGTGATTCTGTTGTGATAAATGTATAATATTTAGCAATAAATAAGTAAGTAGGACACTGGTAATTAAAAGTACTCAGTCTAAGTATCCCTGACCAAATCCAAGGGATCTATGAGATATCTAACAAAATATAAAATGTTATTTTTGTTCCAATCGAGTAATTTTTTTAAGATATTAGTATAAACTCTATACCTATGTAAAATGTGTTGTGGTGGGCCAGTGACCGATACCTTGGGTTCAAAGCCGAGCAAGTACCAAAGTGAATTTTAAAAATTATAATCATCTTTCAAAGTATCTACGTTACCCCAGCAAGAAAGTGGCTCCTAGAATGATATAAGTGGAAGGTATAATTAGTGCGTAATCTGCTGTGAATGTGCGTCACATAATTTAGTTAGTCAAAATGTAATTTTTGTGTGCTTATATAACAGTCGTCGTTCGCGCGCGAAAGTGAGCGTACGTACTACTAGCGTACCTGTACTTAGTGTCAGTGCAATGGCGTCAAATATTGTTAAATGTGCAAATTGTAATGTTGTGATAAACGAGCTATTAGCGTTTATACAAAACCAGGCAGATTTTATGGATGAGGTCTCCCTGACCCGAGTATGCAGTGATAGTTTTACAGACAGTGAAATTGTGGCGGCGAAAAAGTTGCTTTTCGACTCAATTGAAAACTCAAAACGAAAAGTTCGTAAAAGTAAAGGACGAGGCGTTCGAGATATAGAGGATATGATATGTCTTCTGAAGCTCACTGATCCTGAGATAGTACCCATCTTCGTTGCGCGGGATCTGCGAAAACTACCTCCAGTTGGGTTTGATCACATAGACGCAACGAAACTATTAAAGGATAATCTCGTGCTACAATCTGAAATCAAGGTCTTAAAAAATGACTGTGCCACGGCGTCTCAGCTGCTGGAATTGAGAACAGAAGTAGACAATTTGAAGAGTGCCTCAATAGTGCACAATAACTTTGACTTTGTCAATAGAAGGCGAGACGCATTTTTGGAGGATATTCATAACTTTGATAGTGGTCCAATGGCTTTACAACAACATTCAAAAAGCAATGATAAATCACCGAAGTCTAGATCTCAATCGATTATAAGTGATTATTTTCCTAAATATGTAGGTATGCAGAAAAGATTGTTATCTACTCCAGAGAACGTTAACGAGCGATCAGCTGGTGGTGCGAGCGCGACGGATAACGTTAAACCGAGCGACGCTGTCTCGCTTGCGCAGCGGCTCGACAAAACCGGCGAATCACAACAACGAAAACAAAACATTACCCCTACTGTGAGTTCTAATCTCATCAACTCGAACTTAAACACGAATAACGTGGCTGCACCACGAGGTAATGAGCGTAAGTCGATGGCAGATGTGTTGAAGGCGAGTAACAAGTGTGAAGAAATAGTAGGGGAAAATTGGAATGTTGTTACAAATAAGAAACACAAGAAGCCCTCATCTCGCGGAAAGATGGGAAAAGCACACGTAGGTCCTGATGGGAAATTTAAGGCAGCCATCATCAAGATACCACTGTTTATCTCCAACGTGTGTAAAGCCACGAATGAGAACGATATTATTGCTTATATTAAGGATAGCACACAAGAAGATGTCACTCTGTTTAAAATTAACAGAAAAACAGAATAAAGGTACAACTCCTTTAAGTTGTATGTCCCGAAAACGAAACTAGAACTATTTCTAGATAATGAGTTATGGCCCGATGGCATTACTTTTAGACGTTTTGTAAACGAAACTTACAAGATGAAGACTGGCCATATTTAAGCAAACATTGACATAATAATAATGAGCAGCAGCAATAATCAGACAAGTAGATTTGTAAGTTTCAACTGCAAATCAGTGAAGCGGTCTGTTGAAGCAGTTAAGTGTCAGTCAGCTGATATAGTTGCCCTCCAGGAAACATGGCTGCTTCCCCATGATATACCCCTTCTTGGACAAATTCATAGCGATTTCGAGTACACTGGAAAGTCAGCTGTTGATACGTCTGCAGGAATATTGAGGGGACGACCGTATGGTGGCGTTGCGATCCTGTGGCGTAAGCGAGCGTTTGAGGCAGTGACGGTTATCAGCTGTGTTAGTGCGCGTTTGACAGCGATTAAAGTTTCGCTTGGGGACAGATGCATAATAGTATTCAGTGTCTATATGCCGACTGACTCTAGTGAAAATCTGGCAGAATTCATCGAATGTTTAGGTGAAGTGAGTGCTATCGTCGAAGCTAGTAACGTTGAAACTGTCTATATTCTCGGGGACTTCAACTCACACCCTGGTATGTCTTTTTGTTGTGAACTTTTAGATTTCTGTCACGAACAAAAGTGGATTTATGCGGACATTGAAAAATTAGGGCTACATTCGAATAGCTATACCTTTGTCAGTGACGCGCACGGTTGTAGGCGATGGCTTGACCATTGTCTCGTCACACAAGCTGGCTGGTTAACTGTTGCTGATATAGGTATGGTGCACGATGTGTTTTGGTCTGATCACTGTCCCATATTTGTTGAATGTAGATTGGATAAGATTAAGCCTAAGTTATATGATCATAAAACATCTCGTAATAAAGTAATTTGGGGGGAAAGGGACAGCGATCAAATAAACATGTACTATGAGCTATGTAATAGTAAATTGAAGCTAATTGATTACTCCCAGGAATTTGGTCTGTGCAGTAACAAAAACTGTAATAATACTCAACACAGACAAATTTTGAACGAGATGTATCGCAATATTGTTGCTATTTTGTCGGAACCTGCGGTACAGAGTCATGTGGAAACTCGGACTCATGGACATGTTGTCGGGTGGAATAAGCACGTACGAGAGGCTCACGCGAGGGCGAGGCTTAAATATCGGCTTTGGTTGTGGCATAACAAACCAACTTCTGGCGATGTCTATGATGATATGTGCATTACACGAAAGGTGTTTAAAAGCAAACTTGTGTGGTGTCAGACTCATCAAGAACAAATTAAGCTTGATATTATAGCTTCGCACCGTAAAGCCAACAACTTTCAAAAGTTTTGGAAGGCTACTAAAAAGTTCGGGGTTAGGCCTGGCCTTCCTGTGAGTGTCGGGGGTGCTGACCAGCCGGACACCATCGCCAACATGTTTATGGACCACTTCAAAGTGGAGTCTCCGCTGGGCTCGTCGTTGCGAGTTCTCGATGACGGCTGCTGTCGTGACTCTGATCTGGTTCGTTTTTCGGCCAAGCAAGTGTCAAGTATCATAAAGCAGATGACGAGAGGGAAGTCCCCGGGTCATGACCGTCTAAGCATTGAGCACTTACAACATGCTGGTCCTCACATGGCTAGGGTATTGGCTATGTTCTATTCTTTATGTACGTGTCACTCGTACCTCCCCTGTGATCTCATGCGTACTATTGTCGTGCCTATTATTAAAAATAAAACGGGTGACGTTGCTGATAAGTGTAACTATCGACCCATCTCTCTGGCTACTGTTGTCGCGAAGGTGCTCGACAGCCTGCTGGATGCACGATTAGATAGCTTTTTAAAATTACACGATGCACAGTTTGGGTTCCGTAATAATCTTGGCACTGAAAGTGCGATTCTCGGACTCAAACATACGGTGCAATATTACACTAAACGTCGGACACCAGTGTATGCTTGCTTCTTGGATCTCTCTCGTGCCTTTGACCTTGTATCTTATGATGTCCTGCGGGCAAAGTTACGGGAGAGAGGAGTGCCAGCGAAGCTGTTGCGTATCTTGCAGTACTGGTATCACAACCAGACAAACAGTGTGAGATGGGCCGATAGGCTATCTGTGTCGTATGGGATAGACTGTGGGGTTAGACAAGGAGGGATAACATCACCTAAGTTGTTTAACCTCTATATAAACGATCTGATCGTTGAGCTCAGCAGCAAGAAAATCGGATGTCGCATTGATGACGTCAGTGTCAATAACATCAGTTATGCTGACGATATGGTGCTGCTGAGCCCAACTGTTAGAGCGCTTAGAGAACTTCTGACATATTGTGAGGGCTATGCTCAGAAGCATGGCCTTATCTACAATGTCAGAAAGAGCGAGTACTTGGTCTTTAAGGCTGTCGGCGGTAAATGTCCGGTATATGTGCCCCCGATTAAACTGAATGGGAATGAGCTGGGGCGAGTGTACCAGTTCAAGTACTTGGGGCACTATGTCACCGACAGCCTTGATGACCGGGTAGATATCGAGAGGGAACGTAGGGCGCTGGCAGTCCGTTGTAACATGTTGGCTCGCAGGTTTGCACGGTGTAGCAAGCCAGCAAAAATAACACTTTTTAAAGCTTATTGCCAAGTGTTTTACACGTGCAGCCTGTGGACCAACTACACTCAGCGGGCTATCAGCGCCTTACGGGTCCAATATAATAATGGGTTCAGGATGTTCATGGGGCTGCCCCGTTTCTGCAGTGCATCAGGTATGTTTGTGGAATCTCGTGTCGACGATTTCCATGCCATCGTCAGGCAGAGATATGCCTCTTTGCTCTGCAGAGTGCGGGATAGCTCCAACTCCATCCTGAAAACCATAGCCGGGAGGTATGACACTCCGTTATTAGGGGAAGTTGTTCTTAAGTGCATTCGGAACAACAACCTCGTTACTAAATAAGTTATTTTTTAGAAATTAAGAGTGTACTAACATAGGTATAAGTTTTCTTGTTTACTAACCCATATGGATGTTACTTGTCCGAAATAAAGATTATTTTATTTTATTTTTTATTTATAATTGTAATAAATTGTCTAAATAATGCCTCATAAGCCGATGCGCTTGCACACGTTTTTTATTTAATTTATTAACGCCTCACGCAAAAATATTTTAACTGTGCATACAAAATAAATGAAAATAAGAAATTTGCTAGACATTTTCTATTTTCCGCTAAATCCACAATTTTTATAGGTGCTCTTAACTATATTTCCTAACGATATTTTCCTTCACAGAAAGATTACACCATTGACATTACTTACCTAAATATTATAAGATCCACACAAACAATTTAACATGTAATATGTTTCACCAATTCGACAAACTTTTCTTCAAATTGGGTATTCGCGTTTGTTTGCGACGCGGGACCGAGTTACACGACTGTTCACTAAGAGAGTATGGCCGAGTTTAAAGAAGGTGCGAGGCTCGCCCGCCGCACGAACCGAAGCGGTGTCACAGATAAGTTGCGAAGTGGGGTTGAGTTCGAGAGAAATAGAAATAGAGTGACACAAACAAGTCTCGTCCCATAGTTACTTCATAAAAAAACAAAATTATTCAATTTGAAAAACACCACAACGGATGTAAACATTTTAATAAAAAAATAAATTAATAAAATTTTAGAATCCCCGGACTAAAAGGGGGAAAGTGACCAAAGAAAATCAAGACTACTTTTCCAGAGGGCAATCCCTTAATTTAAAAAAAAAATGATGATTCGTTCTTTCAATGAGTCACACACTCTATAAATGCAATATTTTAGTTGATTTCATGCGTCATGGGTTTTAAAATTTTAATTTTTAACTACGTTCACGGTACATAGATTATTGTGTAGGTAGTAGGTATTATATTACATGATTGAGCTTTTATTAGCTCAGAAATATACCCAAAAATTATTTCTTGCAAGTGCAATCTTAACTGAATTATAGGGTCGTATAAATAATCTAGGAGCTGACATATCGATCCCATAGTTCACAATTATATTAATTACAGAAAAAAAAGGTATGATTAGGACGATAGTGCACAAATTCATAAAGTTATAATTTTATTATCAGACTAGCTGTCCCACGCGGCTTCGCTCCCGTCAACTGGCTACCTACCTACCCATCAACCCTACCTACTCTACATACATGATTGTTGTGTAATTAAAACGTTTACGCAGCGCACGCAACGGAAGCTCTCAAAAAGGAATAATTTTGCCCGTTTTTGCAACATTTTTCATTTATGCTCTGCTCCTGTTGGTCGTAGCGTGATGTTATATAGCCTATAACCTTCCTCAATAAATGGACTATCCAACACAAAAAGAATTTTTCAATTCCAACCAGTAGTTTCTGAGATTAGCGCGTTCAAACAAACAAACAAACAAACAAACTCTTCAGCTTTATAATATTAGTATAGATTTATTCAAATTAATGTGATTGTTAGCTAGGGTATCGAATTGTAGAGGTCGGTAAAGTTAAGATGCAGCAAACATACTGGGCTTTTGGCCTCCTCCTCTTTGCGGCTTTATCTCATTTATCTTTTCCTCTTTTTTATTTTTCTTAAACCACAAAACTAACTACACATGGATAAAGATTTTCAGCAGGTCGATCCATGGTTTGGTAACCATATTGACATAACTAGAACCCTCGGTATTTCGGTATTTATGTTAAGCCGTTGGTACCAGGCTGTCATTCGTGGTTCTTTGAGAGTAGTTCTTGTTAGAGGGTCGTGAGAACTCGTAAGATTGATGATGAAACCGACTACCGCGTTACGAAGGTAATACAGACCTGAGTTTTTGATATTAATTTCAACTTGATACCTCGTCGCATTACTGCGAAAAAGATCTTGACAAACAGACAACGATGTGATACTTCGAGTGAGTTTCTTTTGGAATTTTTATAGAACGGAACCGTAAAAATGGTTATGGAAGTCTTATTAGTTCAGTTTGCGCAATTGTCGATGGTAGGTAAACTTGAATTCGTCTCTCGATTTCTTTACTTCCCGCGGTATTTAATCAATGATCGTTGTTCCTTCAGTAGAACAGTAATTTTATTTATACTGCTGCTTCGTAAATTTTCGAGTTGTCAAAGATACTGCATACTCTCGAAAACGAGTCCTAGCAGGGCAAGAATTTATGTACTTATCAGACTAAATAATATGATACTCAGGGCGAGTTTCTGAAGTCGACGTCACATCTCAAATCAGCTGACAATTTGTCACAAATTAACCAGCCGTCAGTTGTCAGTGAGTTTCTCAACTCTGCATCATCGAGAAATTACGTAATCGCTTGTTACATTTAATAATTTATTTCGGTTGGCTACCCTAGCTAGTATTAATTCAATTCCTTCACTACTATAACGTAATAGTATTTTATCTTGAGCGGCTGGGTTGGTGTAGCCCGCAAGTTAAGCAAACCTTACCAGGGACGATTTTTGGATGGGTAACCACGTTTTTTTTTGGTATGCTTTTTTTTGGATAGGTGACCCCACACAGGTTAAGCAACACTTACCAAGGTTTTTTTTGGATGGGTGACCGCTTTTTTTTGGTTCGTTTGTTTTGGATGGCTGACCCCGCCAGAGTAAGCAACACTTACTAAGGTCAGTGTTTGGATGGGTGACCACTTTTTTTGGGTTCGCTTGTTTTTGGTTGGGTGACCTTGGTAATGTTAATTAATAATTAAATTTTTGTGGTGATGGTCACCCATCCAAACACTGACCTTGGTTAGTGTTGCTTACCCTGGCGGAGTCACCTATCCATAAACAAGCGATCCAAAAAAAAAGTGGTCACCCATCCCAAGACTGACCTTGGCAAGTGTTGCTTACCCTGGCGCGGTCACCACCCCAGCCGCTTCAAGCTAAACACAAATCTATCCAGAAACTGACCTCGATAAGTACTAAATACAGGGTACAGTTAAAATTAATGCGCGTGAGGAAGGTTCGATTCCCAGGTCAGTAATTTATTTTATTTACCTAAATACAAAATAACTATTTTTGATAATTGTGTCAAGTTTTTATAATGTAATTAATTTAAAAAGTTTGTAACATCCTATTTTTTTTAAATCTTGCAAATTAATAATTGATCTAAATTAACATATTTTTTATAACTCAACCCATACCACAGTTTTCGACGATCCCTATTATCTTTTTTATCGTAATATAAGCCTTTAAAATCATAATATTAATTTTAATCTGCGAATAATCGACCAATTTCCAACAATTATAAATTAGGCTCGTTGACAAGAGATTAACATTGAAAATGGTTCTCAGAAACCCAAAACTGCTGTAACATGTGGTTAATTCGAGATTTTTCTCAAATGTGACAAATTGTTAAACGCTTGTCAAAGTTGGGTGTTGAGAAACTGAAAGTAGAATTAACAGGCGATTAATCGTCGATTACGTTAACAGCCCGATAATTGAGACGTGGGAAACTGGCAGTCACTGAATTACTTTCCTTAAGGATAATATTCAATATCATATTGCCACAAACATAATTTTAGAAAGTATGTAGAAATATTAGAAAGGTATCAAAAGTATATAATAATGAGTTAATTATAGTTGAATTGCGTTTTTGCGTCAACCGCGTACAAACATCCTCCGTGACAGACAAAAATTCCAAAAATATTATATGTGGCGTCTACTGCGGATTAAAAGACAACCCGTTTAAAATTTACTTAAATATTTTCAAAACACAGACATCACCTAGTTACAAACCGAAGGTTAGTTAAAGCAGCTATATAACAAAAGAGTCCAAAACAATGGCTGTTTCTGAGAAAGAAGGTTCGATAAGCTCATTTAGAAAAGCAATACAGTAGCCATTGTCTAGTTATTTCTTTCTATAACTCTTCACTGAACACCAAACACTCAACATCTTATCACTGTTCATTATGTTATCATGAATAGTGATTAGATAGTTCATGTACAAAGGTAAGTTGATTGTTCGTAGAACAATAGGCGCCCTGCAGTTCCGCAGAGAAATCTTTGGCGGCAATTTTTATTCTATGACAATAATTATCTCATTATTGTTTCTGTTCAGATTGGCACTTAACTTGGTTTTGTATAATCTTTTTCTGAAAAGTAACTTTATTAAAATTAGTTTTTGATGATGCAATTATTGAATACTGTTGAAATAAATATTATTTTATTTTGTACTTAATTATTAAATATCATTTATGTTGTGATTGGCATCTAACTTGACTTTAGTTAAGGTTTATTGTTCCCTGTTAAGTAGCAAAATTAAAATTATTTATAGATATTGCAATGATTTAATTTTAAATACTGACTGCAGATGCAGAAAACTTCAAAAGAAGTGCAGGAAGCGTGACTCAATTTCCCACGTCTCAATTATCGGGCTGTTAACGTAATCGACGATTAATCGCCTGTTAATTCTACTTTCAGTTTCTCAACACCCAACTGTGACAAGCGTTTAACAATTTGTCACATTTCAGAAAAATCTCGAATTAACCACATGTTACAGCAGTTTTGGGTTTCTGAGAACCATTTTCAATGTTAATCTCTTGTCAACGAGCCTAATTTATAATTGTTGGAAATTGGTCGATTATTCGCAGATTAAAATTAATATTATGATTTTAAAGGCTTATATTACGATAAAAAAGATAATAGGGGTCGTCGAAAACTGTGGTATGGGTTGAGTTATAAAAAATATGTTAATTTAGATCAATTATTAATTAGCAAGATTTAAAAAAAATAGGATGTTACAAACTTTTTAAATAAATTACATTATAAAAACTTGACACAATTATCAAAAATAGTTATTTTGTATTTAGGTAAATAAAAATAAAATAAAATAAATTACTGACCTGGGAATCGAACCTTCCTCACGCGCATTAATTTTAACTGTACCCTGTACTTAGTACTTATCGAGGTCAGTTTCTGGATAGATTTGTGTTTAGCTTGAAGCGGCTGGTGTGGTGACCGCGCCAGGGTAAGCAACACTTGCCAAGGTCAGTCTTGGGATGGGTGACCACTTTTTTTTTGGATCGCTTGTTTATGGATAGGTGACTCCGCCAGGGTAAGCAACACTAACCAAGGTCAGTGTTTGGATGGGTGACCATGACCACAAAAATTTAATTATTAATTAACATTACCAAGGTCACCCAACCAAAAACAAGCGAACCCAAAAAAAGTGGTCACCCATCCAAACACTGACCTTGGTAAGTGTTGCTTACCCTGGCGGGGTCAGCCATCCAAAACAAACGAACCAAAAAAAAGCGGTCACCCATCCAAAAAAAACCTTGGTAAGTGTTGCTTAACCTGTGTGGGGTCACCTATCCAAAAAAAAGCAAACTAAAAAAAAACGTGGTTACCCATCCAAAAATCGTCCCTGGTAAGGTTTGCTTAACTTGCGGGCTACACCAACCCAGCCGCTCAAGATAAAATACTATTACGTTATAGTAGTGAAGGAATTTAATGAATACTAGCTAGGGTAGGCAACCGAAATAAATTATTAAATGTAACAAGCGATTACGTAATTTCTCGATGATGCAGAGTTGAGAAACTCACTGACAACTGACGGCTGGTTAATTTGTGACAAATTGTCAGCTGATTTGAGATGTGACGTCGACTTCAGAAACTCGCCCTAAAATTAATATTATGATTTTAAAGGCTTATATTACGATAAAAATTATAATAGGGGTCGTCGAAAACTGTGGTATGGGTTGAGTTATAAAAAATATGTTAATTTAGATCAATTATTAATTAGCAAACTTAAAAAAAATTTGATGTTACAAACTTTTTAAATTAATTACATTATAAAAACTTGACACAATTATCAAAAATAGTTATTTTGTATTTAGGTAAATAAAAATAAAATAAAATAAATTACTGACCTGGGAATCGAACCTTCCTCACGCGCATTAATTTTAACTGTACCCTGTATTTAGTACTTATCGAGGTCAGTTTCTGGATAGATTTGTGTTTAGCTTGAAGCGGCTGGGGTGGTGACCGCGCCAGGGTAAGCAACACTTGCCAAGGTCAGTCTTGGGATGGGTGACCACTTTTTTTTTTGGATCGCTTGTTTATGGATAGGTGACTCCGCCAGGGTAAGCAACACTAACCAAGGTCAGTGTTTGGATGGGTGACCATCACCACAAAAAAATAATTATTAATTAACATTACCAAGGTCACCCAACCAAAAACAAGCGAACCCAAAAAAAGTGGTCACCCATCCAAACACTGACCTTGGTAAGTGTTGCTTACCCTGGCATGGTCACCCATCCAAAAACAAGCGAACCCAAAAAAAGTGGTCACCCATCCAAACACTGACCTTGGTAAGTGTTGCTTACCCTGGTGGGGTCAGCCATCCAAAACAAACGAACCAAAAAAAAGCGGTCACCCATCCAAAAAAAACCTTGGTAAGTGTTGCTTAACCTGTGTGGGGTCACCTATCCAAAAAAAGCATACCTAAAAAAAAACGTGGTTACCCATCCAAAAATCGTCCCTGGTAAGGTTTGCTTAACTTGCGGGCTACACCAACCCAGCCGCTCAAGATAAAATACTATTACGTTATAGTAGTGAAGGAATTGAATGAATACTAGCTAGGGTAGCCAACCGAAATAAATTATTAAATGTAACAAGCGATTACGTAATTTCTCGATGATGCAGTGTTGAGAAACTCACTGACAACTGACGGCTGGTTAATTTGTGACAAATTGTCAGCTGATTTGAGATGTGACGTCGACTTCAGAAACTCGCCCTCATTGTTTAATATATGGCTCAAAGATGTAAATAACTCTCAAAAAAGATTGTTATACAATAAATAGAGAAAAAAATAAAACAAACAAATACATAAATTACATTAAAAATAAACATATAATGATGGAAGCTTCTCAAAATTTACTAAAACAGAGAAAAGTTTGTTTTTGTTTATTGTGAGCATTTTGTGCTGTACTGGCAAAATTATGCCATGTGTTGAACACATTTTACTTATAACTTTTCGAACGAAGCCATTGGCATTGGTCAACACTTTCATTAATGAATTTAATTCTAATATCATTAACCTAACTCATGTGATTTGCCTTTTATAAACAAATCGACGTGCGAGATGATTCCTGATGAGAGCGAAACCTGCGCGAGAAGATACAATGGAATTCATCATCAAACAAATGAACGATAGGAAAAGCCCAGGTTACGTGCTAAAGATGTTAAGTATGCTTCAGCTAATTTAGTCCCAGTCATTACACACTAGCTGTCCCACGCGGCCTTGCTCCCGTCAACTGGCTACCTACCTACCCTACACTACCTACATACATGATTATTGCGTAACTTAAATCGTTTACGCAGCGCACGCAACGGAAGCTCTCAAAAAGGAATATCTATTCCCGTTTTTGCTACATTGTTCATTAATTCTCCCCTCCTATTAGTTGTAGCGTGATGTTATACAGCCTATAACCTTCGTCGGTAAATACGCTATCCAACACAACAATTTTTCAATTCCAACCACTAGTTCCTAAGATAAGCAAGTTCAAACAAACTCTTCAGCTTCGCTCTTTCTTTCTTATATTAAGTATAGATTTAATCAATTGCTGCTTGCAGACTGGTATCCATATCGACCATACGGGGCGATATATTGATAATAAGATCGATAATTTCTTGCAAATAAACGAAATAATTAACAATAAACAATTAACCCTCAGTTTCCCACCTTAAAATTATCGGCGAATTAATGTGACAAATTGTCAAACACGCGTTATCTTCTGTGATTGGCTGTTGAAAATTCATTCAACCATTCACAGCAGATAACGCGTGCTTGACAATTTGTCACATTAATTCTCCGATAATTTTAAGGTGGGAAACTGAGGGTTAGATTTCAGAAAAATAAGAGTACGACACTATTGTTGAGAAAATTTACCGATGAAGTAAATAGACACTTAAATGAAAAACAAAATGTCTTTTAATCGATTTTAGCAAAGCATTCGATAAGGGCTATAGCGATACACTGTTTGACAAGTTTTCATGAAATGGGATACAAGGGCCACTATTAGAATTATTAAAAAACTATCACACAAACAGATACAACACGGTCAAAATAAAAGATGAGTACAGTGCTAAGCTTCCGTCAACGCACGGAACCGTTGAACGGTCCAGGGTTCAATTATAGGTCCGTCAGAATACATACTTTATGTTAATGATGAGTAATGCTATAAACTCAGATTCTATATACCAATTTGCAGATGACACGTCGTGTATTTTGGTCACTAATAAAAACATCCAAGCTTCTCAGGAATCCCTACAAAGTAGCTTCGATCAAATCTGTAAATGGGCTCATGACGTAGGACTGGTAATAAACGCATCTAAAACTAAAATTGTTCACATACATTCATCACACAATAAATGCTCCACTATATCTACAGTTATAGCACACGATATAGAGAGCAGTGGTGGCCCAGTGGTATCGGCTGCGACTTACAAGTTGTAGGTCGTGGGTTCGAACCCAGGCAGGCGCTTTACTTTGTGTAAGTTATTTCATCACCACTGCTCTCAAAAACGATGTAGGAAAACATCGTGAGGAAACCGGCATGTCCTAGAACCAAAAATTCGAAGACATGTGACATCCACCAACCCGCACTGGGCCCGCGTGGTGGATTACGCCCATCCCCTCTTATAGAGATGAGGCCCGTGTCCCAGCAGTGGGAACATTAATAGGCTGATGATGTGATATGATGTACGGGATGAGGGTTGCAGAGTACTTGGTACATCTTTTTCTTAATAAGCTTCCAGAAGACTTGCAAACTTTATACAAAAAGTATTCGAATGGTTATAAGTACAAGATATCCATTGAATATCTATAAAGTTCTTCATCACATCTTCACCTAATTTAAATTGATTATATTCAAGAATGTATTTCAGTCAAGATAAGAATCATCAAAATCGGTAAGCAATTGGCAAAGATATCGCTGAACATGCATAAACAAAACACAATACAGATGAATTGAGAACTTCCTCCTTTTGTTGAGGGCTGTTAAAACGATAGATCGATTTTTCCTATAGAAACAAAATCACGGTATCCAAAATATAAATTTCCTATTCCATGGCCTTATCAAGATACACAAAAAGAAACAATTTTATTTTTCAACGTTTTGCCTTAAAACTCACTCAATCTTACGTTTCTTTCATTTTCAAGCTTGCCTATGTATATGAACTGTGTAATTACTGTTTATTACCTATAAAGTAATGAACAGTGAACAGCAACTACTTCTAACATGACGAGCAGTGATTAGAGACTGTTCATTACCTATAACATTATAATAAAAAAAACTATCAATAAAATTATAACGTTATAAATTATTGTCCTAATCACACCACCCTTTGCCCGTGATTGGTATGATTGTGAACCAGGAGATCAGTTATCAGTTCCTAGATTATTTTTACGACCCTTTTACTCAGTTAACATTACAAAAGTAATCGGTTTCGGGTATATTTCTGTCCTAATAAAGGCATAATCATGTACTTCTATCCCAGAAAAATAACTGCAATTAGAGGCCTATCAGCAAAAAAAGTTAAGTACTTTTACCAGAATTATGTTCATTATAGTAGTAGTAATATTATGTGTAGATACCTAAAAATTCCATAAAAATACCATCGGAACAAAAACACAAAATCTTTGAAGTAGCCACCTGAGATTCGCTGATCTCTCCTTTATGTCGTGGTTTCATATCCGGGAAGTACCAATATGAATTTGTCAATTGAAAAGTAATTTCAAAGTTTTGTCTTGGACATGTTATCAAATGTGAAGGAAAACATCGTGAGGAAACCTGGAATTATAGTTATATTTATGGCATCACTAAGCCGCATTTGCATACGAGTGATTATTTATGTTTCTTTTTTTTTCAATTATATTTTTTATTTTTTAATGAAAATCACTTATAATATATGTCGTACATGAATTAATAATACCAGTCTGTTACTGTCCCACGGCAGGGCCAAGCCTTCTTCTCATACAAAGAAGACTCGAGCATTAATCACCATGCTTGCTCATGTCTGGTTGGCGATTTCAAACTTATATTAAGGGTGCCTACAACATGTTCCCACGCCTAGAGGAAGATTTTGCACATAATTTAGTTTAGTTTTCACTATGTACATTTTTTAAGTGCTAATTCGATAAACTTTAAAATTAAAAGGCAAACTGTATGTTATAATCGCCACAAGTAAGCTATAAAATCAATTGAAAAAAACCTGGTGTTTCGTGATTAGGTAAAAACATGTGTTAGCATTTTATTTCTCCTAATTTATAGTAAGCTGTTAAAATAAATAAAATTCGTTGTCTTATTGATCTAATAAGTTTATAACTGTGCATTAAAAAATAATTATTAATCGTGTGATTATTTAGAAATAAGCCTCACAAAAGTAGTTATTTTCTGTTATTTGTTTGCAAAACTGATAACTATATTTCCTAACGATGTTTGCCTTCATCAACGGAAATTAAAAAGATTGAAATTAACTTACCCAAATTATAAAGTGTGCACACTCCACAAAAACAATTTAACATGAAATATGTTTCACCATTTCTATATTTTTTTCGTCAATTTGCGTATTCGCGTTTGGTTGCGCCGCGGGAACGAGTTACACGACTGTTCACTAAGAGTGTCTGGCCAAGTTTAATGCACGTCAATGCACGAGCGAGGCTCGCCCACCGCAGAAGCCGAAGCGGTGTCGCAGGTAACCACACGCTGCGTGGTGGGGTTGAGTTCGAGAGAGACAGAATTAGAGCGGCGATACAAAGGAACAATGCCAGTGTCCTAATGACTTCTTAAAAACAAAATCAAATTGTTTAAAATCACCACGACGATGTAAATGTAATAGTTTTTTTTTTTAATTATATTTTAAATCCCTCTCTACTAAAAGGAGGCAAGTAACAAAAGAAAATCCGTTGGCGACTGCTATTCCAATGAAGTGCAGCCTCCCGCAGCAATCCCTGATTATGGAATAGAAGAATATCAATTGAAAACTACAATTATTTACGTACGTAACAAGATTTCAATGTGTCATATACTCTAAAATTGCAATATTTTTGTTAATTGCATAAGTTTTGGGTTTTTCTTTCATTACGTTTACCGAACGGACATTATTGTTTTATTAGACAGTACCGTTAAAAAAGTCTTACATAAGATTTACTAATGATCTTAGTTTTTGAGACATAAGCCAAAATATATAATATTTTGTTGTGTTTTTCTTTGTAGTAAATCTGTATATATGGGAATTTAGGCTAGTCAAATTATCCTTTTATGTTCAAGTGAGCCGTTTAACATTCAAATTGACGTTTTCTGGTATGTTTTCATATTTTGACAGCAATATTATATTCTAATATATCGATCTCATGTGTATGGTACGCACAGATTTAGTACAAAAATAAACACAAAAAGCAAAATATTTTGATAATATCTCAAAAACTCATGGCCATTAGGGAATCTTATGTAAGACATTATTGTGCACAATTTAACAACGAATGAATTTTCCTTGAGCACAAATTGCTGTAAAATAAAAACTTACCGAGAATTAAGAAAAACACCGGTTGGGACCTTCTTCAAAGATTTTTTGTTTTTGTTTCGATGGTATTTTTATGGAATTTTTAGGTATCTACACATAATATTACTACTACTATAATGAACATAATTCTGGTAAAGTACTTTTTTTACTGATTGGCCTCTAATTACAGTTATTTTTCTGGGATAGAAGTACGTGATTATGCCTTTATTAGGTCAGAAATATACCCGAAACCAATTACTTTTGCAATGTTAACTGAGTGAAAGGGTCGTAAAAATAATCTAGGAACTGATAACTGATCTCCTAGTTCACAATCATACTAATCACGGGCAAAGGGTGGTGTGATTAGGACAATAATTTATAACGTTATAATTTTATTGATAGCTTTTTTATTATAATGTTAGAGGTACTGAACAGTCTCTAATCACTGCTCTTTATGTTATAGGTAATAATGAACAGGCTCTAATCACTGCTCATCATGTTAGAAGTAGTTTCTGTTCACTGTTCATTACATTATAGGTAATAAGCAGTAATTACAAAGTTCATATACAAAGGCAAGCTTGAAAATGAAAGAAACGTAAGATTGAGTTATTTTTAAGGTAAAATATTGAAAAATAAAATTGTTTCTTTTTGTGTATCTTGTTAAGGTCATGGAATAGGGAATTTATATTTTGGATACCGTGATTTTGTTTCTATTGGAAAAAAAACGATCATTTTTTTTTTTTTTTTAATCTTTTTTTATTAACGAGGGTTTGATCACATAGTGAACATGTCGCCCTCATAGGAAATCATTGTTACATGCAAAACTTAACATCTACGCTTAATCCCTAAATTAACTAGCTTATATAATATTCTAGCGGCTTTGGATGCTGGAAAAGCTAAAATAATATTACACTCTCCAAATTGACAAATATTAATATTAAATTGATCTCGAATATAATATCTTTCCGCCCCGTTCCGGACACACTCCACCATTATATGAAAAACATCCTCGACCACATGGCATGCCGTGCAGTTCGGGGATATTACTTTGCCCATCAATGCAGCAAAACTATTCAATGGGATGTGTCCGGAACGAAGTCTTAAACTTGTCACAATTTCTTGTATACTCATATCGGCGTTATCAAACCAAGGATAGTTCTGAATAGTTGGTTGCATCGTCCGATACCAAATACCTTTTGTCAAGGACTTCTCGTCGAAGTATTCTTTCCAGATTTCGTAACATTTCAATCTAACTACACTTAAGATATCTGTCCAGTAGGCTATAATAATTATAACAAAAGAGCTATAATAATTATAACAAAAGAGTTCGAAACAATCGCTGATTCAGCAAAAGAAGGTTCGTTAAGCTCATTTAGAATGGTATCCATTGGCCTTTGTATAGCTATTTCTTTCTTTAATGCTGTACTGTACACCGGAAATAGTTATCTTTTCACCGTTTGCTATGTTATAACAATGAATAGTTATTAGATTGTTCATGTACAAAGGCAAGCTCAACTCACAATAGGCGCCCTGGAGGTCCGCAGAGAAATGGTTGGTAAAATACCATTGGTATTTTCAACGTTTTCGCAAAAAAGAAACGTAAGATTGAGTTTATTGTCTAAGATAACAAAACGAAAGAAGAATGGTTTCTCTTTTAAAATACAGGGATCACGTTTTGATTTATGTTTATGGATTATATGATCTAGTATTCAACAAAATGAATAAACGATATCATATTTTTTTTCGAAAGAAAAAAAGATGAAAAAATCGATCTATCGTTTTAAACGACTTCAAAAACGAGGCGGTTCTCAATTCGTCTGAATTGTTTTTTTGTATGTATGTTCAGCGATATCTTCGCCAAATGTTAACCGATTGATCCCGAATTTGTTTTATTAAATTTAATGAAGACCTGATGAAGAACTTCGGAGATATTCAATGGATCTGAATTTGTTCACAGCCAATGAACCATGCGTGGGCAATATTAACCGAACGTAGTAAGTGCATCAATTCAGGCTTCACACTTTGATTGCATCTAGCTATTTACTTTATTTTTGTATTTAGCAAGACAAGATTTGTATGAAATAAACAAAAATTTTCATTTTATTCATTCGCACACTCATGCTAGTAAAATATAAAGCAGATGCCTTTATTTTTTTATTTTTTTTTTCCAAAATACTTAACCTATTTTACATTTGGTTTTAGCCACACCACTTAAACCCCACAGGGTTTAACTGTGTGATGGCGAGCTGTTTATTTTAAACAAAATTACAAATTGCAATGCTTCGAGTTATTAATTGAACACTTTCATAATACACACTGATAACTTTTAAATTAATTGGGGCATTTTACTGTGGTAGGAAACGTTTTAATTTGTAATTATAACCTTTCGAACACATTTTGTATAAAGTTTGCAAGTCTTCTGGAAGCTTATTAAGAAAAAGATGTATGTACCAAGTACTCTGCAACCCTTATCCCGTACATCACATCACATCATCAACCTATTAATGTTCCCACTGCTGGGACACGGGCCTCCTCTCTGTGAGAGGGGATGGGCCGTAATCCACCACGCGGGCCCAGTGCGGGTTGTCGGATGTCACATGTCTTCGAATTTTTGGTTCTAGGACATGCCGGTTTCCTCACGATGTTTTCCTTCACCGTTTTTGAGAGCAGTGGTGATGAAATAACTTACACAAAGTAAAGCGCCTGCCTGGGTTCGAACCCAGTTCGACCTACAACTTGTAAGTCGCGGCCGATACCACTGGGCCACCAATGCTCTGCACATCCCGTACACATAATTGTATTTTGCTAACCCTCAGTTTCCCACCTTAAAATTATCGGAGAATTAATGTGACAAATTGTCAAACACGCGTTATCTTCTGTGATTGGCTGTTGAAAATTCATTCAACCAATCACAGCAGATAACGCGTGCTTGACAATTTGTCACATTAATTCTCCGATAATTTTAAGGTGGGAAACTGAGGGTAAGCTGTATTTATTTTTAAGAGATATATTTCTCAGAAAGTCAGATCTAGTCGACGTGTCATCTGAAAATTGATATATAGAACCTGAGTTTATGGTATTACTCAATTCATTAACATAAAGTATGTATTCTGACGGACCTATAATTGAACCCTGGGTCGTTCCTTGCGTTGACGGGAGCTTAGCACTGTACTCATCTTTTATTTTGACCGTGTTGTATCTGTTTGTGTGATAGTTTTTTAATAATTCTAATAGTGGCCCTTGTATCCCATTTCATGACAACTTGTCAAACAGTGTATCGCTATAGAGCTTATCGAATACTTTGCTAAAATCGATGAAAAGACATGCTGTTTTTCATTTAAGTGTCTATTTACTTCATCGGTAAATTCTCTCAACAATAGTGTCGTACTCTTATTTTTCTGAAATTTAAATTGTTTATTGTTAATTATTTCGTTTATTTGCAAGAAATTATCCATCTCATTATCAATATATCGTACCGTATGGTCGATATGGATACCAGTCTGCAAGCAGCAATTGATTAAATCTATACTTGATATATTATAAAGCTGAAGAGTTTGTTTGAACTTGCTTATCTTAGGAACTAGTGGTTGGAATTGAAAAATTGTTGTGTTGGATAGCGTATTTACCGAGGAAGGTTTTAGGCTGTATAACATCACGCTACAACTAATAGGAACGGAGAATTAATGAAAAATGTAGCGAAAACGGGAATAGATATTCCTTTTTGAGAGCTTCCGTTGCGTGCGCTGCGTAAACGATTTAAGTTACGCAACAATCATGTATGTAGGTAGGGTAGGGTAGGTAGGTAGGTAGCCAGTTGACGGGAGGAAGGCAGCGTGGGACGGCTAGTGTGTAATGACTGGGACTAAATCAGCTGAAGCATACTTAACATCTTTAGCACGTAACCCGGGCTTTTCCTATCGTTCATTTGTTTGATGATGAATTCAACTGTATCTTCTGGCGCAGGTTTCGCTCTCATCAGGAATTATCTCGCACGTCGATTTGTTTATAAGAGGCACATCGCAAGAGTTAGGTTAATAATATTAGAATTAAATTAATTAATGAAAGTGTTGACCAATGCCAATGGATTCGTTCGAAAAGTTATAAGTAAAATGTGTTCAACACATGGCATAAAATGCTCACAATACTCACAAACTTTTCTCTGTTTTTTGAAGTTTTGAGAAGCTTCCATCATTATATGTTTATTTTTAATGTAATTTATGTATTTGTTTGTTTTATTTTTTCTATATTTATTGTATAACAATCTTTTTTGAGAGTTATTTACATCTTTGAGCCATATATTAAACAATGAGTCACGCCTCCTGCACTTCTTTTGAAGTTTTCTGCATCTGCAGTCAGTATTTAAAATTAAATCATTGCAATATCTATAAATAATTTAAATTCTAATTTTGCTACTTAACAGGTAACAAAAAACCTTAAGAGGCGAGTCCTTAAGAAACACCTACAAAAGGCACTTACAGTTTTCGAAATTTCTAAAGATTCACCGCATTGAATTACACAAAAAAAATAAGAAGAACCTTAATAGATGTGCCAACAGTTTCTCCGCGAGATAATTGTAAAACCATCCTAAATAATATAATTTTTGCCAAAAACCAGACTTAAATGCAATTGATTAAGATTTTTTTTTCTTTTCTTTCTTCTATTTTTCTAAAAAGGAACATTAAAAAAAAAAAAACTCACAGAAGTGTAAAAAAAAGCTCTTGAAAGAAGAACTATATTGCAAGCGGATTCCATGGAATGGATTCAAGAAAGAAGACAGTGATTGACTGCTTCTGGCTTTGTTAAAATTTGTAAAAGAGACCTTATTAAATGCGGACCTCTGGTAAAAATCAAATCAAACAGGAAAGCTGATAATAAATAAAAACCATGAAAGGTATTATCAGGTCCACGAACAGTTCCACATTACCCAAAAAATTACTGCATTTTTATTGTTTGGACGATGCATTTGAAGAAATAACAAGGAATATAAATTAAAAAGATTTATCTTGATTGTATGCTTCCGGAAATAATAGATTCGCTATTAGACAGGAAAATGGAAATAAAGGAGCCCAATTATTTGATTGAGGGAATTAAAAAACGAGAAGCTGAAAGAGAATCGATGAAACGGAACAGCGAAACTGTTTTATCTGATGTCAGAATCACCATGATCTAAGCAACAAAAAAAAAGAACATCATTCAATCAAGCATTAATTTTTGTACTTATTATAATAATAATTATATTTTATTACATATTGTAATTATTTTTTCTAACAATCAAACAACACAACCGATTACACTGTGACCCCATGCACCCTTTCTTCACGACTATAATACTATGGGCACGCGTGCCGTGCGGAGCGTTGAATCAATAGCTAATACACTGCGCCTTTTTGAGACATGCTTGCAAGTCCTTCAGAAGCGAACGCGCATTGAAGCTATATTATGTCCGTCGCGTCGCATAATTTTTCATTTGCTCTTGGGTACGTGTACACTACAATGTGTGATGCAACTGTGTTAGTGAAAATGTCGATGTGTGGGTTCTAAAATAAGTTCCCACGCTCGCAAACCTTCCTCTTAACTAAAGTCAAGTTAGATGCCAATCACAACATAAATAATATTTAATAATTAGGTACAAAATAAAATAATATTTATTTCCACAGTATTCAATAATTGCATCATCAAAAAAAAATTTTAATAAAATTACTTTTTAGAAAAAGATTATACAAAACCAAGTTAAGTGCTAATCTGAACAGAAACAATAATGAGATAATTATTGTCATAGAATAAAAATTGCCGACAAAGATTTCTCTGCCGTACTGCAGGGCGCCTATTGTTCTACGAACAATCAACTTACCTTTGTACATGTACTATCTATTCACTATTCATGATAACATAATGAACAGTGATAAGATAACTATGTTTGGTGTTCCAGTGAAGAGTAGAAATAACTTGACAAAGGCTACTGTATTGCTTTTCTAAATGAGCTAATCGAACCTTTTTTCTCAGAAACAGCCATTGTTTTGGACTCTTTTGTTATATAGCTGCTTTAATTAACCTTCGGATTATAACTAGGTGATGTCAGTGTTTTGAAAATAATTAAGAAAATTTTAAACTGGTTGTCTTTTAATCCGCAGTAGACGCCACATATAATATTCTTGGAATTTTTGTCTGTCACGGAGGATGTTTGTATGCGGTTGACGCAAAAACGCTATTCAACTCATTATTATATATTTTTGATACCTTTCTAATATTTCTACATACTTTCTAAAATTATGTTTGTGGCAATATGATATTGAATATTATCCCTATGGAAAGTAATTTAGTGAGTATCATATTATTTAGTCTGATAAGTACATAAATTCTTGCCCTGCTAGGACTCGTTTTCGAGAGTATGCAGTATATTTGACAACTCAAAAATTTACGAAGCAGCAGTATAAATAAAATTACTGTTCTACTGAAGGAACAACGATCATTGATTAAATACCGCGGGAAGTAAAGAAATCGAGACACGAGTTCAAGTTTACCTACCATCGACAATTGCGCAAACTGAACTAATAAGACTTCCATGACGATTTTTATGGTTCCGTTCTTTAAAAATTCAAAAAGAAACACACTCGAAGTATCACATCGTTGTCTGTTTGTCAAGATCTTTTTCGCAGTAATGCGAGGAGGTATAAAGTTGAAATTAATATCGAAAACTAAGTTCTGTATTACCTTGGTAACGCAGTAGTCGGTTTCATCATCAGTCTTACGAGTTCTCACGACCCTCTAACAAGAACTACTCTCAAAGAACCACGAATGACAGCCTGGTACCAACGGCTTAACATACATACCGAAATACCGAGGGTACTTGTTATGTTAATGTTATCCAACCATGGATCGACCTGCTGAACATCTTTATCCATGTGTAGTTAGTTCTGTGGTTTAAGAAAATAAAAAAGGGGAAAAGATAAATGAGATAAAGCCGCAAAGAGGAGGAGGCAAAAAGCCCAGTATGGTGGCTGCATCTTAACTTTACCGACCTCTATAATTCGATACCCTAGATAACAATCACATTAATTTGAATAAATCTGATATTAAGTCAAAGTCAAAACGTTTATTGCGAACTAAGTGTATAATATTGTTGTTATGTTATGTTAGTACTTATTTGTGTTTTTTTTAAATTAGCATGCATTATACAAATATACAAATAATTTATTATTCCTTCACATGTATGTACAAACATCTGGTAATTGAAGTGCTCTTTTAGGCAAAAATAGCCTGTAGTAGAGCACCTCACTCTTCCAAAACATATTATTGTAATAACACTCAAGTACCTAACAGCATACAATTTTGAGGATAAAAGATTTCAAAACAGAATAAAAAAACAAACAAAAATTAAATCAAATCAAAAGAATTAAAATTAAGATTCCAATCCAAATGAGAATTAAATAAAATCAAAAATTAAATCAATCACACAACAGAATTAAGATAAAATCACAATCAAAATTAAATCACAATCATAATAAAAATAAATCGCAATGAAAATCAAAATCAAAAACTCAAATTAAAATAAAATCACAATCAAAATTAGAATAAATTTCATAATAATCAAAATATAGATTAGAATTAAATCAAAATGAAAATAAAAATAATAAAAATAAAAATGAAATAAAATAACAATCAAAATTAGAATTATAGGAGAAATAATTGAAAATCTAAATCTTACGAATTTGTCTTTAACTAACCTAAGAATAGAGTGTGTTTTGTTTATGTGTGTGAGTGCTCATGAAGTGTGTGTGTGTGTGTTTGGGTGTGTGTTATGTGTATGTGTGTGTGCGTGTGGAGTGCATGTGACAGAATTATGATGCATGCTGCAAGAGGGCTTCAATGTCTTCGTAGGTGAGTGGTTCAATCCATTTAGTAAGGCGTTTTTTGCATTCATAATAATGATTATTGTACAAATGTAGCTCTTTGTTTACTTTATTGTACAAGTGGGATGAACGTCTGTCATATTGCATGCTACACAATTTGGTTTTTGTTTGTGGAATATTTGCTACAAGGTCTTTCCTTCTCTTTCTTAGTATACTAGCATCATAGGGCAGTGTCTTGTGTTTTTTTAAGATGGCTTGTACAACGTATAACTTTCTTACTGAAAGCAAATTACTTAATTGGTAAAGCATATGAGTGGGATACCTAGCCCTCTTAAAATGCATTATTTTTATGAGAGCTCGTTGAGCTCTCTCCACCTTCAAAAAAGCAGTTTTCGCTGCACCTCCCCAGATAGGTATACAATACACCAAGACAGACTGCACCAAAGCGATATAGATTTCCCTTAACAGGTTTCTAGGAGGATCACCATTAGCCCCGGATGGAACAACATGCCTCAGAGACTTGAACATCCAGCTCAACTTTCTGACCCTACAAATAACCTGCTCAAGTTGGGGATGCCAGGATAGTCTCTGGTCAAGAACTACACCTAAATACTTAGTCTGTGTAACCTTGTTTATTTTAGGGCATATACAATTTTGATTTTGATCGTCGCCACATACGTGAACCCTGATAGCGAAGTCCCCATCAGGCTGTCCACGATTGCTAATGCTGAAGCACATATAATTAGTTTTTGAGGTGTTCAGGGTGAGTAAATTATTGTTCAGCCATTCGGCAACTCGAGCCATGCCTTTTGAGGCATCCCGCCTAACATCGCTCCAGGACTTTCCTGAGAACACAATTGCTGTGTCGTCGGCATACGAAAATACTTGTGCGTTATTTATTTTCATTTTACACAGATCGTTTATGTATATTAGGAAGAGGCTGGGATCCAAAACGCTACCCTGTGGCACGCCGTATGTGACCTCTACGTCGTCGCTGACGCATTGCCCTAGTCTAACCCTCTGTTTCCTATTTGAAAGATAATCTTTCAGAAGATTGAGTGGAGTACCCCTTATTCCAATTTTTTCGAGCTTGTTAACAAGGATTGGGACAGAGACGGTGTCGAATGCCTTTTTAAGGTCTAGAAAGACGGTGAGGCATTTTTCTCCATTATTAAGATGTTGAGTTACAAGTGAGCTAAGAGCAGTAACTGCATCTTCTGTTGATATTTTTTGCCTGAAGCCAAATTGTGTCGAGGATAGAATTTTAAAAGTATTTAGATATTTATGAAGTCTAGCATTAATTAATTTTCTAAAATTTTGGATATAGCAGGCAAAACAGATATAGGCCTGTAGTTGTTGACGTCGTCTCTGTCCCCACCCTTGTAAACTGGAGTAATAATAGAATGCTTGAAGGGTTCCGGGAAAACGCCTTCCCTAAAGCATAGATTAGCAAGGTGTGTAATAATGGGGACACATTCCTTCCTTATGGATTTTAAAAATCTTGTAGAGACGTTATCGCACCCAGCAGCACTATCCGACTTCAAGCTCATCAATGTTCCTTCCACCTCATTGGGGTCAGTGTCTAAAAGTATAAAGGAATTGAGTTGTGTTGTCCGAAAATGAGATGAATCGTTACAATAGTTTTTAGTACTACTTGGTTGGATTTGTTGGGCCAGCTGTTTACCGATATTTACAAAGTAATTATTAACATAGTTTGCCGATTCTATAGGAGTGGGTTTATTATTTAGTAGTTCAGTGTTTTCGCTTTTAGATTTGTTGGTGTAGGTTATTGTCTTTATATTTTTCCAGAGTAGTTTGCTGTTTGAAGTTGTATTTGCCAATAAATCCCTTTCGTATTGTCGTTTTAGTTTTTTTATGAGGTTATTGCAGTGATTTCTATATCGGCTGTACGTTATTTTAAGTACTTCATTGTGCGGGTCAGCCCTTGTGTTGCTTTGCATTTTATTGCGATTTTTTATGCAGCGCAATATGCCTGGGGTAATCCAAGGTTTGATAATACGTTTACTGTTAGGGATTTTAATATAAGTGGTATTTAGGTTAATAGAATCTGTTAGCTTATTGATGAGTAGGTCAGTTAGTAATTTAGGGTCGTTACAAAGTAATAATTCTGCCAAATTTTGTTGCTGTACATGTTTTAGAGCTTCTTCCAAATTTATGCTTGTTTTATATTGATTTTTAATTTGCGTATCACTCTGCTTACGCAGTGACAGAAGTGTAGTGAAGTGATCAGTGATAGTAGTGTGTAAGATCGCGATAAAAGCAGAGTTTTTTTTTTATTAATATTTAACATGAAGTGGTCCAGGTAGTTCTGCCCCCTGGTGGGCAATATATGTCCTGGAAGTACACCATGCAAAGACAGCATATTTAGATAGTTGACCCTATTATTAGAGTCCTGTGATGCCTCCATGTCTTTCGGTCTAATATTGATATTTATGTCTCCCGCGATAACTGTTTTTTTGTGATATAAAAGTGTCCAGGTGGGTGTTAAGGGAATCAATAAACCTCTCAATTATAGTGTTTGAGGGAGAGCGGTATATCCCCAAAATATGGTGATTAAAGATATCCAGCTGTAGGCAAGACGCTTCCGTTAACTTGATTTCTTTGACTTTCGGTTTTAAAGTATTCTTTACATAGACGATTACCCCATCATACTGGTTTAATTGACGAGTAGTTGCATAACACTGATAATTGTTGAGCTGAGGGATAGGTTTGCTAGGATTAATCCTGCATTCCGTTAGAATAATAATACCAGTGTCAAACTTAAAAGTTGACAATAGAACCACGAGGTTATCAAAATTGTGGTAAACGCTCCTTATATTCTGCGAGATAATAGTCAGGTCATTTTTGTCAACTGGAAAGTTCTTTGGTAACTCTGCAGGATCGCATTCGAAAGTACGTGCAATTTCAATGTTGTCAATTTCGATAAGGGTTTGTACAGTGTCATGCATTTTCAATTAGAGGTGAAATTAACGTCAAAAACATGATACATAAAAATATATAATTCAATGTCAACCGATTTAAATTATTTTATTGGTAGTGATTATGAAGCATTTGAAGTACAGCTCTCCCAGCATTAATATTTCGTAAGAGCATAAGGATTTAGATGCTTGCAATTTGACAGTGTAATGACTCAGTTTAAGAGTGTGTGGTAAGTTGTACGTGTGGAGTGTAAGATGGGTGACTATGTATGTAAACACTCGATTAATAAGGATATTCACAAAGACACTAAATAATAACATAACATAAGATACAAAACAATAAAATACAGAGCGGTTAACACAGTATATCTCTATCCCTAGCACTCGAGGTAAGTATTTCCGACACATGGAAATAAAAATAAGTACTACGAGTCATTTTTCCAGTATTAATTGGTGCACTTGCTCTTCGCTTCTTATGGCAATAGGCGGCGATTGATCGTCTCTCTTTACATACACCTTCCCATAGGCTGTCCAGCAGAACTTATAGGCCCCAGATTTGGTTAAATCTCGGGCAAGGAAGTGTAGACGGGAAGCCTTGGGGGTCAGATGTTCAGACAAAAATATTGGAATGTCTTCATGAGTTCTAACGCCAAGATGTTTGCAACATAGTTTTGACTTATGTTTAAAGTTAAACACCTTGCCCATTTTCATTATTTCAGCCTTTAAGAGGGTAGAAGCTGTTTCAACAATAATTGGCGAGTTTTTAATTTCCTTGTCTCTGCCTCTTACTCTGTAAATATCTTTGATATCGTATTTGCTTTCATTACAGTCTATACTTTTTGTAAGACACATTGCCATAGTTATAAGGTCTTCTTTAGACTCGTTAATCTTATGCGGAACATTTTTAATAACAAAGTTGGTTTTTCGGGCGCCGAAAGTGAGTTTCCTCAAGTTTATTTTCCAATAAACTGATGTACTTTCTGTCATCTTTGGCCTGGGTTTCCAACATACAAATTTTCTTTTGAAGGTCCTCATTCTGTGTAGTCACAAAGGCGATTGAGTTCTCAATATTTGTATTTGACTTTTGTATTTCATTCAAAGTAAGTAAAATCTGTTGTATCTCATTAGTCTGCTTTGCTAAGAAAGTAGACATTATTTCTTGCATTTCCTTCCTAAATTCAGCCCTAAATTCTTTCCTAAATTCATCTAACTTCTCATCTAGCAAGATATCATCACGGCTTCTTTTGCACCGTTGATACACATAATTAGGCGGCGTCTTATGCCCTGCTGCCAGCAAATTTAACTCTGTGTCAGATACCGATTTATCCATAGGCGACGTCGTTATAAAGGATTGGCAACAGATTTTTGCAATTACCAGGAGCGCATAAAACAACAAGAATTCTATTAAAACTCAACTTTGCTGGCGCTAATGACTTAGATGTGGCTTTTAGGTGTCAATTGGCTCACGCACTGACAGGCGGTACCCTCATTAGTTAATGAGCTGATAAGCTAATGATTGAGTTAGCTCCCGTTCTCCAATCGTTTGCTGTCGTGGGCGTGGACTCTGCGTCACCACGGCAGAAGGAGGTGCGCACGCGCAGTAGTAAGTAAAGGTTGGTTCCTTACGTGTTTTTGGGGTGGAGTCTGCGCAGCGAGTGTCAGCTCAGGTACCAGGAGCGCACGATCGCAGGAGTAATCGGCTCGTAGTGCTACCGTGTGTGTTGAATAGAGCTCCTCGGTAGTTATGTAGACCTATTTTTTTACTCTTATTAAACTGCTTTAAATTGACTTAAAATATGAAATAAAAATTAGCGAATAGTACTGAGGCACGTCAACACCTTGCGGCGGTCCGGGGGAAGAGCCAAACAGAGCATTAAACATAACTATTATTAAATTATTTTATTTTACATTAATATAATTAAATTGAAAAAAAAAATAGTTATGTCAAAATTAAATGTCAATAATAATGAATATAATACAATTATACAGCAATATCAATGTCATCCTTTTCATAATTATAACTTTATGAATTTGTGCACTATCGTCCTAATCATACCTTTTTTTTCCGTAATTAATATAATTGTGAACTATGATACATGATAAATGATTTTATTTCTGTAAGTTGGTTTATACAAACACTTTTACATGTCGAACATATTTTTTAAAACTAGATGTGGTCGGCGTTTCCTATCTGACTACTCTGAGAAGAAAGGCCGAAACAAACTCAGAGGTCACAGTCTCTTTTAAAGTCCAGACAAAATATTAGTTAGATCATGTGAAGACCATGTAGACTGATGTCTGAAATGGTCTTTTGAGGAAAGAACCAGCCAGATTGAGTGGACCTGTCCAGTCAGTGCACGCATTTGTCAATAACCGAGCAGCTCAACTCAGAATTTAAGGAGCTCAACGATTCGACGAACAATACCAAAGAAAGGACATTCGGGTAGGCCGCATAAACTACTCAAACTGCCAGACCATGATTAAAACTAAAATAAATATAAATAAAAATAAAAAAGAATGATCCACATAGTCTTCACACTCACAATAATTAATATAAAATAATATAATACTTTAAAAAGTAAATATTCTTGTCATTGCAAGAAAACCAAAAAAAACAAAAACAAAATTCACGGTGCAAAATATAATAAAAAAACAAAATTAATTGGAGCAGCTCAATCCCAAGCCTTTTTGTCTTCAAGGTAATCTTTAGTTGTATAAAACGCTTTCTGGCACAATTTACGTTTAATAAAAGATTTGAATTTATTAAGACTTAGATGTTGTACGTGGCTTGGAAGCTTATTATAAAAGCGAACACATTGACATCTAAACGAGCCACCTATTTTCTTGAGCCTTGTTGAAGGTACTACAAATTTGTGTTTATTCCTAGTATTTATGTTATGGATATCACTGTATTTTTTAAACAATTTTATATTTTTATGGGCATATAAAAGATTTTCATAAATATACTGAGAAGGCACAGTCATTACATTAATCTCCTTAAATTTCTCTCTGAGAGAGTGTCTTGGGCTTAATTTATAAATTGACCGAACAGCTCTTTTCTGCAAAACAAAGATAGTCTGGATGTCGGCGGCATTTCCCCACAACAGAATACCGTACGACATTACACTATGAAAATAGCTAAAGTATACTAAACGGGCTGTCTCTATGTCAGTTAAATTACGAATTTTTCTAACAGCATATGCTGCGGAGCTTAGCTTCTTTGACAATTTATCTATATGTGGGCCCCACTGAAGCTTAGCATCCAAAGTTAAGCCTAAGAATACTGTGCTATTTTCAGGATTCAATTCTTCGCCCTTTATCAACACATCGGTTTTCACCTGCCTAACGTGAGGTAGGGTAAACTTAATGCATTTGGTTTTTTTTTCATTAAGAAGTAAATTATTAACATTGAACCAGTCAACTACTTTTGAGATCGCGCTATTTACATCGTCAGTAACCAGCTGCTGACGTTTAAGTTTAAACAAAAGTGAAGTATCATCCGCAAACAACACTATATCATGGTTATCCTTTATGAGGTAAGGCAAGTCATTAATATAAATAAGGAACAAGAAAGGACCAAGAATCGAGCCCTGTGGGACTCCCATTGTTACCATAGATCCAGGAGATCTTTTTCCATTAACGTCAACGGTCTGAATCCTATTACTCAAATATGAAGTAAGAAGATCCAGAGCGCTGTTCCGGATCCCGTAGTGGCGGAGTTTCCTGATTAGCGTTTCATGAAAAACACAATCAAATGCCTTGGACAAATCACAAAAGATTCCCAAGGCATCGCATTTATCTTCCCATGCATTATAAATATGTCCTAAAAGTTCAACACCGGCATCAGTAGTTGAACGACCCTTTGTAAAACCGAACTGTTTGGTATGTAATAATTTATGTTTATTAAAAAATCTTTGCAATTGCTCTAAAATTAATTTCTCAAATATTTTGCTAAACGTAGGTAGTACTGAAATAGGTCTATAATTTGTAGGGTCTGATGTACTACCTGATTTAAACAAAGGTATTATTTTACTATTTTTCATAAGGTCGGGAAACTCCCCACAGTCGATACAATTATTAAAGATAATAGCTAAACTAGGTGCGACAATGTTAATAATAGACTTAGCAACTTCTACAGAATGACCCCACAGATCTGCAGTCTTTTTAACATTTAAAGTGTGAAAGGTTTTAATTATGTCTTTACAAGTAATATGTTCAAAAAGAAATTCCGAATCGCAAACATTAACATTTTCTTTTAGCAAAGACTCAGCAACAGAAGGTGATGAGTTTAAGGATTTAGTCGTTGAAACGGGAATATCTGAAAAGAAATTTTCAAAGGCCACTGCGACTTGTGAGTCTGATTTTATGATGTTGCCATTAATAGACAGGCCGTAGTCAATATTTCGGTTACCAGATCTTCCCGTTTCACTATTAATAATATTCCAAGTCGTTTTAATAACATTACTACTGTTTTTAATCTTTGAGCTCAAATAACGCGACTTGGCCAAACAACAAACTTTTTTAAATAATTTTGAATAATTTCTAACATATAAATTAAATTCAGCAGTGTTTACATAAGTCCTTTCACTGTACAGCTCATAAAGCCGTGTTCTACTCTTATGAATACCAATGGTAGCCCAATCACTGAATGATGCGTTACTATTAACGGAGATAGTCTTGGGAATAAAGGTCGAATTAAATTGTTTACAGTATATACTAAAAAAATCATCATATAGATGATTAGGATCAGCATCAATTGACAAAATTGGTAATTTATTAATGAGTTTAACTTTAAAAGCTGCCAAGCGACTTGCAGTTTTGGGGTTAACAGTGATATCCTTTTTAGCCACTTTGTTGCTTTGGTTTGGTATACTAATCCTCTGCCCGCAATGATCAGAATCTAGTAAATTTATAATTTCTTTGTGGACTGGTATAACATTAGTATAAATATTATCTAAGCATGTAGCACTAGAAGGGGTTATTCTTGTAGGCTCCAAAAATAGGTTTACAAGATTGTAGGACTGAAACAGACTTATTATTTTACTACAAGAACCTGAGTTTTCTAATAAATTAACATTAAAATCAACACAAGTGATAATGGATTTATTCGAGTTACAAATCTTGTGTAACACTTCATCCATTACCTTTTCGAAGCAGTCATACAATCCTGAAGGGGGTCTGTATACGCTTAATACAATAAACTGCTCCAATTCTATACAAGCTATTTCAACTGTCCGCTCAACAGATAGGCTCACAATATCCTTACGGTCTTTAAATTTAAGCTGGTTACTTACTAAAATCAATGAGCCACCATGTATAGCATTAACTCTTCTGAATGAACTACCAACCTGGTGATTATTAAAATTGAACAATAACTGGTGGCTTTTAAGCCAATGTTCTGTTATACAAAGAATATCAATACTGTTAAAGTTCATAAATAATTCTACTTCTAATTCTTTGTTCATAAATCCTTGAATATTTTGATGCACCAGGTTAATACTATTTACCGAATTTAAACTTTTATTTGATTTTACTTTGCAATTTTTATGCTGTATGCTTTTGCAAGACGTTGTCCCTATTGTCCTAATTTCTAATTTAAATTACTATTAATATCAATTTCTGATACCAAATTATTGGCTGAATTAAATAACATTCCTTGGCATTGCTCAATAGAAGCAAGTTGTTTAGCCAAATTCTTGGCTGTAGTATGGGATCGATATGTCAGCTCCTAGATTATTTATACGACCCTATAATTCAGTTAAGTTTGCACTTGCATGTAATAATTTTTGGTTATATTTCTGAGCTAATAAAAGCTCAATCATGTAATTTAATACAGGATTATTATTATTATTAACATAGGATTGCCCTCCGGAAAAGCAGTCTTGATTTTCTTTGGTCACTTTCCCCCTTTTAGTCCGGGGATTTTAAAATTTTATTAATATATTTTTTTATTAAAATGTTTACATCCGTTGTGGTGTTTTTCAAATTGAATAATTTTGTTTTTTTTTATGAAATATCTATGGGACGAGACTTGTTTGTGTCACCACTCTATTTCTATTTCTCTCGAACTCAGCCCCACTTCGCAGCTTACCTGTGCTGTGACACCGCTTCGGTTCGTGCGGCGGGCGAACCTCGCACCTTCTTTAAACTTAGCCATACTCTCTTACAAACGGTCGTGTAACTCCGTCCCGCGTCGCAAACAAACGCGAATACCCAATTTGAAGAAAAGTTTGTCGAAGTGGTGAAACATATTACATGTTAAATTGTTTGTGTGGATCTTATAATATTTAGGTAAGTAACTATTAATATATTTCTGTGAAGGAAAATATCGTTAGGAAATATAGTTAAGAGCCCCTAAAAATTTTGTGGATTTAGCGGAAAATAGAAAATGCCTAGCAAATTTCTTATTTTCATATATTTTGTATGCACAGTTAAAATATTTTTGCGTGAGGCATTAATTAATTTAATAAAAAACGCGTGCAAGCGCATCGGCTTATGAGGCATTATTTAGGCAATTTATTACAATTATATAAGAACACAAAAAATACATTTTGACTAACTAAAGGTCCACGTTTCCTCACGACGTTTTCCTTTACCGTTGTCAACTATCTCCAAGATAAACTTTGGGAGTGTAAGTTATCCCAGCAAGAAAGTGGCTCCTACAGTGATATGAGTGGAACGTATAATTAGTGCGTAATCTGCTGTGAATGTGCGTCACATAAAAAATCAGTGCGTGTTGTCGTTTTGGAAAAAAAAAACTGCTGGTGTAAAGTTGTTCCAGCAGGAAAATTCTAGACGAATCATCGGAGAGAGAAATATTGTGCATGGGCAGAGAGCACATAAGTGTGTGCTGAAAATGTAATTAGTGCGTCTTCAGTTTTTAGAGATATTGCATTTACTACTGGAGTAACGTTTTGCAGAATCGTGTATCTCCAAAACCATTGTATGTGCGCCTGTATAAGAAAATAAATAAGCTCGCTGAAAACTGTATTTGATTTTTCTTGATGCTTATAACAACCATAAAAAGTTTCATAAGTTTAAATGCATGCGTTATTGAATGATATTGCTAAAAGTCAAAACGACGGTGTCATAATTTTGACGGCAAAAAACAAGAAATCGGCTGAAATGACACTCGTTTTGAGTTTTAGCAATATTATTATATCAGTTTTCAGCGAGCTTATACGTTTTCTCATTTAGGCGGTGCGATATTTCTTCGGGGTTTCAAAACAGCGCGATTACTTTAAAATTATGAATTCTTTCTTAAATCTAATTCTGACACAAATTCGCACAAATAAAGAGCTACTCGTGTATGTTTATTCTACAGGCGCACATACAATGGTTTTAGAGATACACGATTTTGCAAGATGTTACTCCAGCAGGAAATACAATAACTCGAAAACCTGAAGATGCACTAATAACACTTTCAGGCACATTTATGCACACATATAAGCACTCTGTCCATGCACAATATTTCTCTCTCCGATGATTCGTTTAGAATTTCCCTGTTGGCACAACTTTACTCCAGCAGAAATAGTTTTTTTTCCAAAACGACAACGCTCACAATTTTTTTATGTGACGCACATTCACAGCAGATTACGCACTAATTATACCTTCCACTTATATCATTCTTGGAGCCACTTTCTTGCGGGGGTAACGTACATACTTTGAAAGATGATTATAATTTGTAAAATTCACTTTGGTACTTGCCCGGCTGGGTTCAACCAAGGTATCGGTCACTGGCCAACCACAACACATTTTACATAGGTATAAAGTTTATACTAATATCTTAAAAAAATAACTCGATTGGAACAAAAATAACATTTAATATTTTGTTAGATATCTCATAGATCCCTTGGATTTGGTCAGGGATACTTAGACTGAGTACTTTTAATTACCAGTGTCCTACTTACTTATTTATTGCTAAATATTATACATTTATCACAACAGAATCACATACCCAAAATAATATTAGGATAGAGTGCTCATTTTTCATTACAGTGGTATCGCCGTCTAAGACTTATATAATAAACTACCTTAATATTATATAATATTTTTTTTTTTTACCAAACATCATGTATAATCGGAATTTATATAAGATAAACAAACAGTATGTTATTACCATTCACACATTATAATCATTACCTACCATTAACATACAACAATTGGTAATGACACTAAAAAATATATTTGACTTTGTTTATTTTTTTCTCACTGTCAACAAAACTGGTTTATAAAGTTTAATTACTAAAGTTTGCTTAAGAAAACTTTAATTTTGTAATATTTTTGCAAAATAAATTTTAATAAAAATTATACTTAACTGGTTTTATTGCTAGTAAGAAAAAAGTTCGCAATAACTAATTATTTTTCTTAGTGGATGATGATGGTTATGACGTACGAGTAGATAACTTATTTATTACAAATTATTGTTACTCACTAGTTTGGACTACAATAAGATTGATCGACAAACATTGTACAGAATCAAACTCGGCCACTGTAGTGTTGTTGTACAGTGTTCCTACATAAAATTACAATTCTCTGTCTCGATGATGGTACTCTGGACCACATATTCTTTTTATGTCCCCTGAATGCCCAATCCCATGACTAGTACCGCAAGCTTCACAAAATTAAAATGTCCTAACAACTGTCATTCCCGTTTAACTTACTTTTCGCCCTAGTCCCATCATGTATTTTTTTTAATATAAACGATAATAGATTATAGTTTGACGTATATTATTATCTGTAAATATTATATCTGTGTCGTGTCTGTGTCGTTATCTGTGCCAATAAAATAAGATACAACTTTACTAACAAAAATTGTATTTTCCTTACAGCTTCTTACAGTATAGATCGACCACAAAGTGTAAAGTTTGAGGCTCAGCTCACCGCCCTGCCGTCACATCAAGAATAAAAGTCGTCATCGGCTGAGTTGGCAAAGAGAGAAAATAAAGTTAAAGAGTCTTCTGCTACGGTTTACCATGGAGGTAGGTATTTATTTATTTATAGATAGTCCTCAATTTCTCAAAAGTCCTTCTCTTAAGTGCTTACCAACATGAGTATTGTAAAGTACTTAATTAAATTTATAATTCATTTTTTGCTTTGTCCGATAGTCTTCATAATTGTTTCTTTCTTCTCCTTCTTTTTTTGTGTGGCTGCTTCTAGTGTCAGATTTAACTAAGCCGCCTCTGGGCACCCCACAGGCTTCTGACTTGGCTTTTAATTGTTTCTTTTATTTACATTTACTACCTGTGTGTACACTACGAATGCAATAAAGATTTGAATTTACTGATGGACATTTTCATTTTCAGGTACCACCTGTAAAGGCATTGGCATTGGCTGTTGCGGCAAACCTATCGAGAAGACAATATGCTACAAAGCAGAAAACTATGAGTGAAGAATTAAACTTTCCGAGATACGAATTGCTGGCTCAAGAAAAAGTTAACTGCTATCCAGCCGCAGAAGATTTAACAATTACAGGAAGTTCTGCTAAAATTAAATTGCAAGCCTTGATGGACTTGACCTCAAGAAGGCTCATAAGTGCCATATACAACCCTTCCGTTGATGCAAAAGAACAGCTCATTTTGACCAGCCAATGGGGCTTCGACAGATCCTCCAGCCACAGTGTGTGTCATAATGAAAAGTTCCAAGCAGGCGACTACAGCGAGCTGGTTTATAACTTTATGATATGTGTTGTGCCTCTAAGCCTCGAATCAAAGGGTGTTACTATATGGAAGAATGAACAACCAACCTCGCAGTTATTTTGCCGACCTATATTATTTAAATTTATGAATGACACTAAGAAAAATGTGCAGGCAGAATTGGCTACAATTGAAGCTGAGATTGAGGCCTTAACGCCAACTACCCTCGCTGATGGAATGACTGTCACTCACCAGATGATGTTGACAATGATTGATGATGAATATCTTCCTATTAATAAGGAGACAGTAGCTTCCATGTGCCAAATATGCAAGGCTAATGCAATAAAAACGAATCCTAATTTGCAGTGGGTAAAAAGGCAACAAGCAAATAAGATATGCACTACTATGGCCTTAGCTCACTACATGCTTATATTCGTTTAATGGAAAGCCTGTTAGAAATCTCTTACAAATCCAAGAATAAGTCATGGCAAGAAAAGAGCAAGGAGGCAAAATTTAATGTTATGTGCGAGAAGCATGATATTTCGTTAGGCTTACGGCGGAAGGGTTTCGTTTTCGAACCATGGGAACAAATTCGAGAATGCGCCGAATATAAGGGTAGATCAGCAAAACAATTTTTCGAAGACACTGATTATTTTTCTGAACTGACAAAGATAGATTTTGAGCTGTTCAGCCGACTCAGTGTGATTTTACGTTGTATTTCATCAGGACGGAAGATAATAGTTCCTAAATTCCGCGAGTTTTGTATTGATACCGCCAAGCGTTACATGGAACTATATCCATGGTATCACATGCCTTCTCCTCTTCATAAACTCCTTATACATGGGCCAGACTTTGTTGAAAAAAGGCTATAATACCAATTAGTATGCTTTGCGAAGACTTAACTGAGCTAATGGACATCAAGTTCAGGAAGTGTAGAGAGAAAAACAATTCTGAAATATTTAACGGTTTGTCATGTAATGAAAAATTGTTCCGCAATCTTCTACTGTCATCGGATCCAGTTCTTGCAAGTATTCAACAAAAATTTAAAGTTGAAAGCTCTTCTCTAAAGCAATTTTATAATCTTATAGAAACTACAAAGCATGAATATGATGGTCATTCTGGTTTGACTGACGATAGTGAAGATGGATGGTCGGTGGTGGTGGACGGTGTTACTAATGTTATTATATCAATAAGTAATTCCAGTAAATATTAGTATAATCTGTAACTTTTTATTAAACTCTGTAATACGAATATGTACAAACCTCGCTCGCTAATAAAATATAAGAATAAATATTTATTTTTGTTTTATTAAAAATAACCTATTGGTATTACCCTGTGTGACTGTTCCTAAATGACCCCAGGCTGATATATTTTTTTTTTCCTAAAATGCCCTAGACTTAGAGTTAAAGGTCGGCTACTTCTGAAGAAGTAGAATCTGTGCCCCAACCAGCCGCCGAAATTTGTGAGGTTCGTCTTCGTGACTTGGTCGCCTCTCCACCGTGTAAACGAATTCCAAATTATAGTTTTGTTTTTTTTGGAATTCACAGTTATAAAATTATTACTTGGAAGTGGTTTACCCTCAGTTTCCCACCTTAAAATTATCGCAGAATTAATGTGACAAATTGTCAAGCACGCGTTAGCTGCTGTGAATGGCTGTCGAAAATTCATTTATCCAATCACAGCAGCTAACGCGTGTTTGACAATTTGTCACATTAATTCTGCGATAATTTTTAGGTGGGAAACTGAGGGTTAGAAGAATAAATATAACTAAAGGGATATAAACTAAATTCTTTCAATTAATTAAAGGTTGTGTGAGAAACCCTTTACACTAATGTATAGAGTATTTAAATCAAAGACCGAATAGTGGTCGCGGATAATGAATTTACATTCATGAGTTTTTACAAACAGAAGTAACTAATATGGCAGAGAGTTTTAACTCAGGAAGTAACTGGAGATGATTAGTTTAACTACTCTACAGACAGCCCCAAGAGCGCCAACCACCATAATTTCATAGTGTTATCACTGGTAACGAAGACAAAATTATGAAACAATCTTGCCAGTACACAATCCTGTCTGTTAGCCATAAGGACTATATTAGTAAGACAATAGTGATGTTTGAAGTTAATTAGACAAAGGGATTGCAAAGTGCATTATTTACCTAACGGAAGGGAATTGGTAGGAACCCTACGCTTGCTTTGATAAATGCATTTACTTGAATTATGTTAATGAGTTCATTGGAAATAGTCTAGATTTCCCACCCAAGTGACGTGAGACCACCGGTACAGCAGGTACGTCGTACTTGTAATGCTGGTCCTAGAACACAAATCCTTTGAGAACGCTTTGCAACGGTCCTTGCAATACATGTTTCCCTAAACTTAAACATGTCTTACACAATCCTAAGGCAAGGACGGTTTTGTGCCTAAGTGCCCTTGCCATTGAGCGAGACATGCTCCCAGAATTACTGGACGCGCACTAATAAATAGCTCACCCTCGACCTAAAACACCCTTTACTAATACAATACAAAACTAGCAAGCGTACCGTAGACTCAGTCTGATGCAGGTTCACCACAATTGCTTGCTATATGTTAAAATGGATTAAGTCGTCACTTCACACTTCTTTAAACCTCCCAATTTCGAGGATGCACCAATGTAATTGACTTCCGTGCGACGTCAACAAAGGAGTTTTCCATTAGGCAACCATCGTGTCTCCTTAAATATTATTTTTTTATTCAGATATTGGCCCGAAAGCCTGGTGCGATTAAACGAGACACGACTCTAACATTCATTAAAATGATCATATCCCAGTTTGTGATGTTCGGCGATGACTACTCCCTTTAGTTTATAAGTGTACATACATCAAGTGCAATCCAGTGAGACCCGCAGTCAGACCTTATAAAGGAAACAGTATATTTTAACAACTAATATTTGGTTGTCCTACGTGCCCAATTAAGAGCGGTCATATTTAGCCTATTTTATACAGAAGTGAATATTAGCGGTTCCACCTTCCATGTATGTAATGTGAGTTAAAACTCAATAAAGGTCCATAGTCAAATGAGTAATTGTTTAGTGTATAAATGATGGATTACAGTATTAAAGTGTGAAAGGAGACTTCACCGCTTCCCTAAACCAAATGTTATTGAAATATTCTGTCAGGTGTGGACTAGGATATAAATACAGGGTCTCGCCACGCTAGAACCAAAAGGTACATTAGTGATTTGTCCCTACCTATGTAATATAATGATAAAACTCACCCACAATCATTCTTCACTCACTCACATGTAATTAGTACGGGATTAGACTAAATTATAATTAACTTAATAATTAAACTTGTTACCACAACACGAATTTCGATTATTCGTTCCAAAGCTAAACCCTAACTATCTCTAACACTCTAGTATCATGACTCGTGCGTCTCCTCTCTCTGCCCAAAGCTAAGTGCCCCTTCAACAAGCCCGTCTCCTCTGTCTTGACAGCTTTTACATTGAAAGGCAATTTATGAGTCCCTTTAAAAGGTTTGGTGTTGGTTTATCCTTTTAAAATGTATATTGTTCCATAGTTTATGACGCCTGCCTGTCGGACCGTACTTGAAACCCGAGTGTTTGTGTCTCAATTTGGTCTGCACATGTGGCGGTTATGCGCAGTTTTAAATATAAAATAATATTCGGTAATAAAATTATATAGATAATAGGCTTGTAGTCACACCTGCAGTAGTTGCGCCTAATAAAAGGACCTAAGTCCTCGTACGATTACATAAGATGTAATCCAATTTTCAATTAAATGAAATTAGGATAAATCAATCAGGTTTATTTAGCTTTCAAATGTTGCATCACTCAAAACTCTACGATTACTGAAAAATAAATGTAAATCTTCTGCATAGCATAAATGGTTTCTGAGATTAAACTTGACGACGCGGACTTTCGACGATGGCGAAACTATAAGTGTTTCTTGTCATTTCACTATGGAACTCAAAAAACTTAATTCAGATTTACATACGTAAATCTTCTTCCTTAAAGGCTTTAACACGTAAACCATATACATACGCTGCGGCAGGTTATACAGAAGACCGAAGAGTACAACCTGCCTCTCTGCTTAGCGTTTGTGGACTACGACTAAGAGACTTGGGCTGTGCTGCAGTCTCTCCAACGGTGCCAAATTGACTACCGGTACATGGAGGTGTTGAAGTGTTTGTACTAAAACGCCACCATGTCAGTTCGACATTAGGATCAGACCTCGGAACCTGTCTTTCTGCAGCGAGGTGTGAGGCAGGGTGATGTCATATCTCCGAAACTGTTCACCGCTGCACTGGAGGATGTCTTCAAGGTTCTGGACTGGAGAGGGCTAGGCATCAACGTCAATGGCAAGTACATCACTCACCTTCGGTTTGCCGACAATATAGTGGTCATGGCTGAGACTATGGAGGACCTCAATACAATGCTCGATGACCTCAGTAGAGCTTCCGAAAGAGTGGGTCTTTGGATGAACATGGACAAAACCAAGGTGATGTTTAATGCCCATGTTACACCCACTCCTATCAGGGTTGGAGATTCTACACTTGAAGTTGTGGATGACTATGTCTATCTGGGACAAACGATCCAGTTGGGTAGGGCCAACTTCGAGAAAGAGGTCAACCGTCGAATCCGACTCGGCTGGGCAGCGTTCGGGAAGTTACGCGGTATCTTCACGTCCAACTTACCACAGTGTCTCAAGACAAAAGTGTATGACCAGTGTGTGTTGCCAGTTATGACCTATGGCTCTGAGACGTGGTCGCTCACAATGAGCCTCATCAGAAAGATTACAGTCACCCAAAGGGCAATGGAGAGGGCTATGCTTGGAGTTTCCTTTCGTGATCGAATCAGAAATGTAGAGATCCGTAAGAGAACCAGGGTTACCGACACAGCCCGAAGAATTGCCAAACTTAAACGGCAGTGGGCAGGGCACATTGCTCGCAGAACGGATGGCCGTTGGGGCAGAAAGGTTCTGGAGTGGCGACTGCGAACCGGAAGACGTTGCGTTGGAAGGCCTCCCACCAGGTGGACCGATGACCTGGTGAAGGTTGCGGGGATCCGCTGGATGCGGGACGCACGGGACCGGTGGCGACGCTTGGGGGAGGCCTATGTCCAGCAGTGGACGTCTTTCTACTTGTATGTTTTAATTAAGAATAATAAAATATTTATGTACATTTTTTTAGTAAATAAGTAGCATTTATTAGTAACAAAATTTGTATTTTGCTTACAGCTACTTGCAATAAAGATCTACCACAAAGTAGTAGTGTTCGAGGCTCACCTCACCATCCTGCGGTCACCACAACAGGAATAGTCGTCTTCGGCTGAGTTGTCAAAGAGGAAAGTTAAAGAGTCTTCTGCTACGGTTTACTATGGAGGTAGGTATTTATTTATAAATAGTCCTCAATTCTTCATGTACTTCCATTGATTGCTTACCAACATTGTAAATTACTTCCATGAATTAGAATATTTCATATATTTAAAAAAAAAATGTTGTCTGGCACAGCAAAATTAAAAAAGCAGAGTCCATAATTATCTCTTTAATTTAAATTTACCACCAGAATGCACATTATGAATGTTATAAACATTTGGATTTACTCATTGCAATTTTTAATTTCAGGTAACACCTTTAGATGCATTGGCTATTGCCGTTGCGGCGAATTTATCGAAAAGGCGATATGTAACTATGCAGAAAAATATGAGAAGAGAATTATTCTTTCCCAAATACTAATTGCTGTCTCAAGAAACAAATAAATGCTATCCAGCCGCTGAAGATTTAACAATTACAGAAAGGTCAGCTAAAATCAAATTGCAAGCCCCGATGGACTTGACCTCGAAAAGGCTACTAAGTGCCATAGACACCTCTTCCGTTGATGTCAATTAACAGCTCATTTTGACCAGTCAATGGGGCTTCGATAGATCTTCAAGTCACAGTGTATGGCAAAATGAAAAGTTTCAAACAGGCGAATACAGCGAGTTGGTTTATAACTTTATGATATGTGTTGTGCCTCTAAGCCTCAAATCAAAGTGTGTTACTATATGGAAGAATGAACAACCTTCCTCACTGTCCTTTTGCCGTGCTATACTATTTAAATTTATGAATAACACAAATGAAAATCTATAGGCAGAACTAGCTACGATTGAAGCTGAGATTAAGGCCTTAACTCCAATTAGCCTCGCTGATGTAATAACTGTCAAACACCAGATGACTTTGACAATGATTAATGATGAATATCTTCCCAATACTGAGGATACCTTAGCGCCAACTACCTTCGCTGATGGAAGAACTGTCAGTAATCAGATGATCGATGATGAATATCTATCCATTACTGCTGCTGGGAATACAGTAGCTTCAGTATGCTAAATATGCAAGGCTAATATCACAAAAACTAATCCTCATTTGCAGTCAGTGAAATTGAAAACAGCGAATTAATAGGGGCCTAAGTGCCCTTCATCTTTGGATACGTTCCAGCGTTAAGCCTCTTAGAAATTTCTTAATGATTAGAAAACGAGTCATGGCAAGAAAATAGCATGCAGGAAACATATAGTTTCATGTGGCACAAGACGCTCATATTATTTAGGCTTACAGAATAAACATTTCGTTCTCGAACCGTCACAACAAATGCTAGACTCCGTAGTAAATAAGGGTAGATCAGCAAGAACATTTTTTAAACAAACCGATTATTTTTCTTGCCTGACAAATATAGATTTTGAGCTGCTACGACGAATTCAACTGATTTTGCTATGTATTTCGTCAGAACAGAAGATAATGCTTCCTAAATTCCAAGAGTTCTGCTCAGATACTGCTAAGCGTTACGTGGGACTATATCCATGGTATCCAATGCCTTCTCCTCTTCATACACTCCTTATACATGGGCCAGACTTTTTTGAGAACATTTCCAAAATAGCAATTGGTATGCTTTGTGAAGACATAACTGAGCGTATGGACATCAACTTCCGTAAATGCGGATTGAAAGACCAGTCTGATATACATAACAGGGCCTCTTGGAATGAAAAATTGTTTCGGCGACTGATATTGTCATCTGATCCAGTTCTTGAAAGTATTCAACCTAAAGTTCAAAATTCTTCTTTTAAGGAATTTCATATTCTTACAGGATCATAGCATGAATAAGATGATTGTTACTAAGGATATCGAGGTATACAAGGTGAAAATTTCCGCAACCTCAATTCAGTCCACCAAGATATTGGGTGGTATGGTAGTAGATGGTATTTCAAATTTATCCCCCATCCTTGATGATATTCTTCCTGTTATCCTTTACATCCTCAACTTCTCTGTTTCCAGTGGTGTCTTCCCACAAGCCTGGAAAGATGCCCAAGTTATTCCTCTACCCAAAAAATCTAATCCTGCTTCTTTCTCTGACTATCGTCCCATTTCTATTCTTCCTTTCCTATCCAAAGTCCTTGAAAAACTTGTCCACCATCAACTTAGCTCATTCCTTTCCAAACAAAAACTGCTAAATCCCTTCCAATCTGGTTTTCGTCCGGGACACAGCACTACCTCAGCACTTGTGCACATTACGGATGATATCAGGTCAGGCATGGAAATGGGCAAGTTAACTGTACTTGCTTTGCTTGACTTTAGCAATGCTTTCAACACGGTTGATTTCGACATTTTGCTGGGCGTCCTATGCTCTTTTAACATATCTCCTTCGGTAATTGACTGGTTTCATAGTTATCTGTTTGGCCGCCGGCAGCGTATTTGCATTGAGGAATATTTCTCTTCTTGGTGCCACACCTCTGCCGGTGTGCCGCAGGGCGGCGTTTTATCTCCTCTACTTTTCGCACTCTTTATTAATGCTATCACTCAACGACTATCTTCTTTCTACCACCTGTATGCTGATGATCTGCAAATTTATACCCAAGCCCCTCTGGGTGAGTTATCTGACGCTATTGAGACTATTAATATGGACCTGGCTCGAATAGGTGACTGGAGCACTGAGTTTGGGTTGAAGATCAATCCGACTAAGACTCAAGTAGCTGTTGTGGGTAGTTCTCGAACTGTTTCTAGGATTGATTGGGCGTCACTTCCCCAGATTTCTTTCAACAATACTATTATTCCTATAACTCACACTGTGAAGAACCTGGGGATATATATCGACGGCACTCTTTCCTGGACCAAACAGCTGCAGGAGGTTAGTCGTAAACTATTTGCTTCTGCTGGTTCCCTTAGACGCCTTCGTAATTTTCTTCCCATGACCACTAAAATTGCGATAGCACAATCTCTACTTCTCCCTATCCTGGACTATGCTGATGCCAGCTATCTTGATCTCACCCAAGACCAATTGGACAAGCTTGAGCGACTTCAAAATCTCTGTGTTAGGTTCATATTTGGCTTGCGCAAGTATGATCATGTTTCCGAATTTCGAACCAAGCTCAAATGGCTTCCTATTCGCCTTCGCCGGAATGCCCACATACTTTCTTTGCTATATAACGTGCTCTTTAATCCATCAAGTCCTTTTTATCTTAAAGAACGCTTTCAGTTCCTTTGTGACACACATTCTAGGTCCTTGAGATCATCGGAGAATCTAAAATTAAGTATACGTATGCATTCCACATCCTTCTTCGACAAATCTTTTACAGTTCAAGCAGCTCGTTTGTGGAATGCATTACCTATTGAAGTGAGGCGTGCTCAATCCTTACCAACATTCAAAAAAATGGTGAAGGAGCATTTCCTTTCACTATAATTAGTTTTCTCCTTTCTCTATGATATTTGTGTTATTTATTAGTATATTATGTATTATTGTATGTATGTATTTTATGTTATTATGTCTAAGTATTATTATTTAAGATATGTTGTACACTGACAACCCTAAATTCCTCTCCTCTCGTTCAGTCCATCCAAAGGTTGTCTGTAAGAGATTGCCCTGTGCGATAAGACCGCCTATTGTACACTTGCTTTTATGATTTTTTGTCCTGTATATATATTTGTGTGGTGTACAATAAAGAATATAATAAATAAATAAATAAATAAATAAGTCAATCCCGTATATATTTGTGTAAACTGAATTTTATTAAACTCTGTATTATGTTCACTCACCCGCTAATAAAATATAAGAACAAAATATTTATTTTTGTTTTTATTAAAAAATAACCTATAGGTATTAACCCTACAAAGTACTGTGAGTCGTCGGGCAAATACACATATACGCATTTATGCGTTTTGACGCTAAGAAGTTCGGTTGTAGACATGTTCCATATCTTGAAAACTACCGAACTAATTTTAATAACACTATTCCCTGATTTGAGAGATACTCAATCCAACAAAACAATTATCTCGTTCCGATAAGTAGTTTCGGAGAAATGCGTGGATTTACGACATAAAACTATACATACATACACTTATGAAATTTGGCAAACGTATTTAGAAGCCCACATACAGTAACATAATTATATGAACATTGTCCAACAATATATCATATATATGTATCGAATTGATTAACTCCTTTGTTTGAAGTCAGTAAAAACTACTAAGTAATTCAATGGCAAAAAGGTTTTATACAATGGCCATACATGAATTTTATTATTATCATCACTACCTCGTTGGTTTACTTCTGAGCATGAGGTTCGATTCCCAGGTCAGGCAAAGTGTTATTGGGGTTTTCTGTATGGAAATTCTCAGAAGCAGTCCAGAGTCTGGACTAAACGGTTAACGATTTAACATTTGGCGAAGATATCGCTGATCATACATACAAAAAAGCAATTCAGACGAATTGAGAACCACCTCGTTTTTTGAAGTCGTTTAAAACGATAGATCGATTTTTGCATTTGATTCATCTTTCGAAAACAAAATACGGTATCTTTTATTCATTTTGTTGAATACTAGATCATATAGTAATCCATAAACATAAACCAAACGTGAACCCTGTATTTTAAAAGAGAAACCATACTTCTTTCGTTTTGTTATCTTATATAATGAGCTCAATCTTACGTTCCTTTTTTGCGAAAACGTTGAAAATACCAATGGTATTTTACCAACCATTTCTCTGCGGACCTCCAGGATGCCTATTGTGAGTTGAGCTTGCCTTTGTACATGATCAATCTATATATATCTATAACTATTTCCAGTGTACAGTAAAGCATTAAAGAAAGAAATAGCTATACAAAGGCCAAAAAAATAGATACCATTCTAAATGAGCTTAACAATCATTAATGCTTTCCATTTAAATATATCACCATTAATGCACATCGAGGTCTCAAGGCTTGCAGTATAAATAAACGTATTTTTTTATGGCAAAACAGGAAAAAGCCAAGCGAGATCAACAAAACAAAAATTACCCAATATTCAAAAAGATATAAGAAAATAATAAAATTAACTCAGCGCGCACAAAATAATCATTCAATTAATATTTCCGACCGAATAAAAGTAAAACGGCATGGAACATTATAAACCAAGCAAAACAGAATGTACCGAAGGATACTATAACCAGAATTAAAACGAATCGTAGATCTATAACTGCCCCCGTGAAATTTACAATGCTTTTAACAACTACTTCTTGGATAAAATATTACCTAAGGATGATTCTAACAAAATGCAGTATAACTCTTGTATGTCTACTAAGGAAAAGTCTATGTTTCTGCAACCTTGCTTGCCACATGATATAATGCTGATTATTAGATGTCTCACCCTCAGTTTCCCACCTTAAAATTATCGAAGAATTAATGTGACAAATTGTCAAACACGCGTTATCTTCTGTGATTGGCTGTTGAATATTCATTCAACCAATCACAGCAGATAACGCGTGCTTGACAATTTGCCACATTAATTCTCCGATAATTTTAATGAGGGAAACTGAGGGTGAAACGCACAAATAGTGTAGGTTATGATGTAATATCAACCAAAGTCATTAAATATGTAGCTACAAATATATCTACTCATCTTAGCTATATCATCTTCTCATGTTTACCCTAATGGCCATACTGTGAACATACGTTTGAATTTGCTCTATACTTAAAATCCAAATAATAGCCATATTAGGCTTAATTTTCATATAAAACACGTCCTAGTGATATAAGATTAATCAAACAAGTGTAATTCAGCTGGAATAGTATTATAAAAAGTGTAAATGCTTCGTTTTGTGGTGTGAACTGTTGAAAAGTTTAAATCTCGGCTGGTCAACGGGTGAGTGCATGACTTGACGTTTCGCGCGCAGCGCACGCAACTCACACGGTTACGCACTGAGCATAAGTAATACTTCGGCGTGCGCCCTCGCGCAGTGACGCATGCGAGCGCTAGTGACAAAGATAAACGAACGAAGACGGCACATTGCTTTCTGCCTACTAAAAGTTGCCTCTGAGAGAATAATAATTTTATCTAACAATTTTTTTTTTTTCGTGAAATTGAATTATAATCATGGCAAGTCATTCCGACCGTTCAAAAATCTCAAAGAAAGACTTGACTCAGTCGACTCCCACCCGTAATATGTCGACGAATAGAGGCAATAAGAGGTCCGCCAGTAAATCACCACCTGCTTCATCACCTATTTCATCACACATCTTATCAGATAAAGAAGAACTGCGGACTATTATCCAGGAAATAATTAAAGCTGAATTTTGCGAGATGTTGACCCAATTTAACGAAAAATGGCCAGAACAATGAATAAGGAACTGGATACGGTCAGAGCGGAAATGAAGGAGATGATTAAATCAGTGCAGTTCATTAACAATAAGTTTGAGGATTTTAAGAAAAACCAGAAGGAATCTAACAAGATTATACACAAACTAGAATCAGAGAATGTGGAACTGAAAAAGTCAATGGGAAATCTTCAAGTACGCATCAATAACTTGGAGCAGCAATCTCGATCGAATAACTTGGAGGTACAATGTATGCCGGAAACCAAGAACGAGAATGTGTACTCAATTGTCACTCAACTCCGCCAGTTAGTCAACTGTGATATTAAGGAGAAAGACATATTGCATTGTACGCGAATTGCAAAATCTAACCCATCCAGTACTCGCCCTATATCTTTTGTTGTACAGTTAGCATCTCCACGGCTGCGCGATCAACTTCTAGCATCCGTTATCAAGTTCAACCACAATAACCCTAAAGAAAAACTAAACTGTGGGCACTTGGGATTCACCGAAAACAAGTCACCTGTCTATGTGGTTGAACACCTGTCTCCTACGAACAAAACACTACACGCAGCGACCAGGATTAAGGCCAAGGAAAAGAATTACAAGTATGTGTGGGTCAGAAACGGAAAGATATTTGTGAGAAAGTCAGATGGCACGGAATACATATTAATTAAGAACATGAGTAGCCTAAGTAAAATCACATAACTTACTTCAATTTATTTTTTATTTTTATCATAGCATGTCATAGTGCCTACTTACTGTAGAATTCAAGAACTTAAGCATCTATTACCAAAACTGTAGAGGCTTGAGAACTAAAACCAATATTTTTTACTGTAACCTTTGATGTAAGGATTATGATGTTCTAATATTAACCGAAACTTGGCTGAATAGTGGTTTGCTTAGCAGTGAGCTCTTTGATAATAGGTATGTAGTCTACAGAAGAGATAGGGAAACAACTGGCTTTCATCCCAATAAAGACGGAGGAGGAGTTTTGATAGCCGTTTCAGCTAAAATCAATTCCAAACGTATGGATAAATGGCAAAGTAAATGCGAAGATCTCTGGGTCACTATCGATATTTCGACTACGCGACAGCTAGCTCTCTGTGCAGTCTACCTCCCTCCACATGTATGTCTAACAACATTTGAACATTTCATCGAACACTGTAATAACGTGTTTGAAACAACTAACATCCCAACCTGTATAGTGGGGGATTTTAACTTGGGCATAATAAACTGGACCCCAGGGGCAATTAACAGTTCACTTCCCAGCACTTGTTTAAGACTATTGGAGTTTATGGATGTTAGTAAGCTTACACAGCACAATCTCGTTAAAAACTGTTCTGCGCGTATTTTGGACCTAGTTTTATCTACTATTCCTTCTTGCACAGTAAGTGAATCCACTATATCTTTAACTACTGTTGATCGACTCCACCCTCTGCTTGATCTCACTCTTTCATTATTAAAAGAAAAAGTCTGCCATACAATCAACATAACACGAGGAAAATTTTCCACAGAGCAAATTATGAAAAAATTAAATCCTATATAAATGAACAAGACTGGGATCAACTATTTGCAAGTCAAAATGATGTAAATAACATGTTAAATGTATTATATGACATCTTAAACACGGTCATAAATAAATTTGTATCAAATTGTAAGCCAATGTCTAGTCGTTATCCCCCATGGTTTGATAAATCTTCAAAGAAAAAAATAAGCTAACGTTGCGCTTCGAGATATACAAAAAACCGCGTGATGAAATAGAACTAAAATTAGTTGCAAGGCGTTGTCAAAATTTAGCTAAAAGTTTATACAGTCTTTATATGAACAACCTAGAATCAAAAATCAAAGATAATCCCAAACTGTTCTGGACTCACGTTAAGACTAAGCGCGGTGGATCTAGTGTCTATCCACTGACAAAGACTGACGGACAGCCAACAACGTCTAAGGGCTCGACTATCTGTGACCTTTATGGTAATTATTTCTCATCTGTCTACACCCCTGTAAATAACACAGGATTTAAGATCGACTCAAGCTATCTTAGTTCACTGGAAACTAATAGCCAGTGTCTAACAACCCCAGACTTGGTTAGTTAGAGACTTGGTTGGACATGGATTCTTTACTCAGAAAACTGCAATCTATGAACGTTGGGAAAGGAGCAGGACCAGACGGAATCCCACCAATATTTATTTCTACCTGTACGTCGGCATAAGTCTCTCCATTACTAAAAATATATAAGATGTCTTTAGCCACCGGTACTTTTCCATCCGAGTGGAAAAAAGCCAAAATCGTTCCAGTACACAAGTCGGACAAAAAAGAGATTATCACAAACTATCGGCCCATTGCGATTCTCTCCGTTTTCGCCAAGGTATTCGAGTCAATTATCTGTCCCCATATCCAACATCATTTTGGCCTATATCTTAATGATCACCAACATGGCTTTGTAGCGTCAAGGTCTACTGCCACAAACCTAATGTCTTTTACGGAGTCCCAGATAGAAACTATTGACTCGAATAAGCAGTTTGATGTGATATACACCGATTTCAGTAAGGCGTTTGATAAAATCTCCCACTCCATACTGATAAAAAAACTGGCAGCATATGGTATTACGGGACCCTTGCTGAAATCATACCTCGCTAACCGTGAATTTTATGTTGTGGTAAATGGTTTTCGCTCTACCAACAATTATCGCATGACTTCCGGTGCCCCACAGGGTTCCCACTTGGCCCCCATATTATTTATCATTTTTATAAATGATCTTCCCCGCTGCTTTCACTTTGCAGTGTTTTTTGTACGCGGATGACTTAAAGTTTGCCAGAAAAATCGAATCATCCAATGATATTGAGTTTCTGCAGGATGATCTGAACAGAGTTATTGAATGGTGCAAGAATAATAAAATTGAATTAAACCTCGATAAATGCTACCACCTGTCATTTTCTAGAAAGGTTCACCCCATCCATTTGAGCTACTTTATAGACAAACATAAAATTCATGAAGTAGAAACTATAAAGGATCTAGGAGTTTTGTTTGATAAAAATGTTACTTTTATCCCCCACATCGAAAACACTATTAAAAAGGCTTCCAAAATGTTGGGCTTTATACTACGCAATACGAGGGGTTTCAAACAAGTCAGCACTAAAAAAATGCTGTATAATAGCCTTGTCTAAAGCATACTGGAGTATTGTAGTGTTGTATGGAGACCGCATTACGCCACTCATAAACTTCACTTAGAAAGGGTCCAGAAACGCTTTCTATGGCACCTTGCTTTTTCCAAAGGGAAAAGCAAGCAGTTGCCTTCTTATGTGTCCCGTCTGCAAACTTTCAGAATGCTCTCGTTATCGACTCGAAGAGAAGTAATGGATGCCCTGTTTCTGTACAAACTCATCAGAAAGCAAATAGACTGCCCACAGTTACTGAGTCGCCTCAAGTTTCGTGACCCAACCCGCTACCCTCGAAATCCCATCACTCCGCTCTACCCGCCCTTGCGTAGAACTGTCCTAGGTGCTAACTCACCAATACCGCGAATGTGCATAATCTTAAATAGCTGCAGTGACCTGATAGACGTGCACCACGATAGCATAGACAAATTTTGTAAATTAATTATTAAATACTACTCGCACAATCAAGAGATAGTATGATTGCCAATTTGTTAATTTATATGCTAATTTAATGTTATTTAATTGTTTATTGTTATCTAATGTAAATCGTATATTTAATCTCAGTATAATTTAATTTATTTATTTGGTATTTTTTAATCAATCAATGTTATTTTTTAAATTTAATTCATTAGTCTTGATTTGTTTGTCAAATTCCTCGATTTATGCTTAGACGTAAAATAAAAATTATCATTCATTATCCATAATTAATTGCAATAATTTATATTTATAATCATTCAAATAATTTATATTTAAAATCAATCAAATAAGTGCATGAGGTGTTAGCTTGTAATTAATTGTTGCACTTATAAATGTATATCGTGTAATTATATGAAATGTAATGTGTTAACAATTGTAAGCTAACCTGAAATAAATAAATATCTTGAATTTACTCATTTATTTATTTATTTATTAATAGGGCACACCAGCGACTTTTTACACATTAATAATACAATAAAACATTTAAAAAAGATCCTGTGTAAGCAAGTCACTTGCACATCATTTACAGAGTAGGTTAATTAAATTGAAATAATGATCTAAAACAAACATAAATCAATTAAAATCCTAATAAAACAATATAAAATTAAATTATGAAATTAAATTTTGATTAAATTAAAATTGAACAATTGTTTACCTTAAAGCTAAATAATTGATATAAATTAAGTAAACAGTCTAATTAAATTATTATTAAAACAATACCATTAATGTCCAATACGATTAATCAAATAACATTATTCAAATAAATATCTACACACACATTGCACATACATAATCAAGATTACAATTACATTATTAAATTATATATCACGATAAAAAAAGAAATCAGTAAAAAGTCAAACATTACTATTAATTTACAATACGATTAAAATACAATGTTATCAAATTACATTATTTAAATAATTATTGAGCCACAAACATTACACATACATTAATTAAGATTAAAATTACAATTAGGTTATTAAATTAAACCAAATAAAAAATAAATAAACTTAATGGAAAATATAACAGTATAAATTGGTAGTAGAAGTAGGCAGCTGATCACAAGTCAATTTCAATGATTTTGGTTTTTAGTTTTGGCAAACTATCAAAGAAAACATCAATGCTGTTGTCGATGGAGCATACTCTGTCATATAGAATGAACATTCTGTTAAGGGGGGCATGGTGTCCCAGGTTTGTCCGACTCGTCTTAATAACAAATGTTCTAGTGGTGCGCTTGGACCTGACGTGAGAATAACGAGGCACTTCTAGACTAATTTTGCCAAGTAGACCAGGCGTTGAAGTAAGTCCGTTCACGGTTTTATAGAGCATCAACAAATCATTTAGAGCCCTTCGTTGCTTCAATGATTCTAATTTGAAATAACTTAGCCGTTCTGCGCAATCGGCTCTGAAAGGGCATTTGTGGTCTTTAAACCTTAAGCAACATGTGAATTTTTTTGAACGCGCTCAAGACGTTCTATGTAGACATTATAAGTAGGGTTCCAGATGGGAGATGCATATTCTACTAGACTGCGCACAAAGGCATTATATAAGGCTTTCAAGGCCGCGGTTCCCTTAAATTCCTTGCCAACTATATTAATAAACCCAACCATTTTCATAGCCTTTTTAATGACACTATCAATTTGCGTGGCAAACGATAGATCGCTGCTAAGCACTACCCCTAGATCTCTAATGTTTTTAACTTCTTGTAGTGATGTTCCATTGAGGCAGTAAGAGGAAGGTAAGGGGTGCTTTTTCCGCGTAAATGTAATGTATAACAGATTGGAGCAGCTCAATGTCTTCTTGTGTTTTTATTTGACGATAGATTTTTAGGTCATCTGCTAACAAGGAGCATTGGCTATGTTTGATGCAATTGACTATGTCGTTTATAAACACAATGAAGAGGACAGGCCCGGTATGGAATCCCTTGGGCACACCGGAGGTTGCAACATACTCGTGAGATTGATAGCCGTTTACCACCACTCTTTGTGTTCGCCCACATAAATATGATCCGAACCACTCCAACAAGGGTCCGTGTACGCCAAAACCAGCAGTTTTAGGAGCATTATTTCATGATCCACTTTATCGAAAGCACTGCTAAATTCAGTATACAGAGCATCGACCTGGTGGCCAGATTCAAGGCTCATGCAGATCTCGTCCACATACGAAACCAAATTGGTGACAGTAGATTTGTTGCTGCAGAATGCTGTTGAGGGGAAAGTTGTGTTTTAACGTGGGATGTTAGTATAGGGCAAATCATTGACTCAATTTTTTTTGAGAAAATGGACAAGATTGATATTGGTCTGTAGTTCTTAACATCAGCGCAATCAACTTTTTTGAATATTGGAACTACATTCGCTTTTTCCATTCTGCTGGAAATGTAGACGTTTCTAGGAATTTATTAAAAATTAATGTGAGAGGATATGCTAAATTACGGGCACATTTTTTAATAAAAAGTGGCGGCAACCCATCCGGGCCAGAACCCTTGGCAACATCAATATGGCTTATTGCTTTAAAAACTTCCCTCTCAGTAAAAGCGAGTTTACTGAGTATAAATTGAGGAAATATTTGGGTACTTATTGGGTTTTCATTGTTACTGCTTACGACAGAAAACGTTGACGAGAATTGATTAGCGAAAAGTTGGCATATTTCGTCACCTGTTGCTGCTATTCTACCGTTAAATTTGAAAATGGGGGTACCCCAGGGCTCAATTTTAGGTCCTTTCTTATTTTTAGTATACATTAAACATTTACCCCATCTTTTGAAAAACAAACTAAACATGGTGTTATTTGCTGATTTTGCTTTTTAAGATAAATAGACGTACGAGTAACGTTGCCGACGTAAATAATGCATTGCGGCAAGTTCTAAATTGGTTCACTGCAAATAATTTAGTTTTGAATGCAAAAAAAACTAAGTGGGTAAAATTTGCCTTGCCGAATGTCAAAAGTTATGATTGTGACATTATATTAAACAACGAGAAGCTAGAATTCGTCGACAAAACGGTTTTCCTGGGTATCACGCTAGACTCAAGGTTACAATGGGGTCCTCATTTAATATCACTTGCGGGGCGGTTAAGTTCGGCAGCTTATGCTGTTAGAAAAATTCGTCAATTTACTGATGTAGATACCGCGAGGCTGGTCTATTTTAGTTACTTTCATAGTATAATGTCTTATGGCATATTACTATGGGGAAGGGTTGCAGACATTCAGTCAATTTTTGTTCTGCAAAAACGAGCCATCAGAGCGATATACAATCTTCGCCGGCGCGATTCTCTAAGGGAAATGTTTAAGGACATTAACATCATGACGGTACCTTGTCAATATATTTACGAAAACATCATCTACGTTAGAAAGAATTTACATCTTTTTAGTAAAAACAGCGATAGACATAATTATGTTACTAGAAATAGGGACCAATTAATTCAACCAGATTTTTAGGCTGGCTAAAGTAGCGTCATCTTTTATGGGGTACTGTGTAAAATGTTACTATAAAATACCGCCACACATTCTAGAATTGAATGAGACGAAATTAAAAACATGTATAAAACGCACACTATGCAGGCAGGCATATTATAGATTGGAGGATTACATCGCTGTTAGAAAAAAAACGTAATTTAACTGACATAGAGACAGCCCGTTTGGTATACTTTAGCTATTTTCATAGTGTAATGTCGTACGGTATTCTGTTGTGGGGAAATGCCGCCGACATCCAGACTATCTTTGTTTTGCAGAAAAGAGCTGTTCGGTCAATTTATAAATTAAGCCCAATACACTCTCTCAGAGAAAAATTTAAGGAGATTAATGTAATGACTGTGCCTTCTCAGTATATTTATAAAAATCTTTTATATGCCCATAAAAATATAAAATTGTTTAAAAAATACAGTGATATCCACAACATAAATACTAGGAATAAACACAAAATTGTAGTATCTACAACAAGGCTCAAGAAAATAGGTGGCTCGTTTAGATGTCAATGTGTACGCTTTTATAATAAGCTTCCAAGCAAGATCAAACAACAATCAAGACAAGACAAGATCTAAGTCTTAATAAATTCAAATCTTTCTTTAAACGTAAGTTGTGCCAGAAAGCGTTTTATACAACTAAAGATTACCTTGAAGACAAAAAGGCTTGGGATTGAGCTGCTCCAATTAATTTTGTTTTTTTTATTATATTTTGCACCGTGAATTTTGTTATTATATTTTTTTTTTCTTGGTTTTCATGCAATTACAAGAATATTTACTTTTTAAAGTATTATATTATTTTATTTTAATTATTGTGAATGTGAAGACTATGTGGATCATTCATTTTTGTTTTTTTTAGTTGTAATTTAAATTTATCTTAGTTTTTAATCATGGTCTGGCAGTTTGAGTAGTTTATGCGGCCTACCCGAATGTCCTTTCTTTGGTATTGTTCGTTGAATCGTTAAGCTCCTTAAATTCTGAGTTGAGCTGCTCGGTTATTGACAAATGCGTGCACTGACTGGACAGGTCCACTCAATCTGACTGGTTCTTTCCTCAAAAGGCCATTTCAGACATCAGTCTACATGGTCTTCACATGATCTAACCAATATTTTATCTGGACTTTAAAAGAGACTGTGACCTCTGAGTTTGTTTCGGCCTTTCTTCTCAGAGTAGTCAGATAGGAAACGCCGACCTCATCTAGTTTTAAAAAATATGTTCGACATGTAAAAGTGTTTGTATAAACCAACCTGAAGAAAAAAAAAAAAATGAAGATAAAAATGCTTGGCCCAACGCTATTCCAGCTCCACAGCCACTAGGGCACAAAAACAAGTGATACGCAGAAAAGTTCTGAAGTATTGTTGGACCTGCTGAAGATTGTATGAATATATTTGTGTTGTATAAACTCAATTTATTTTTGGATTATATAATTGCACAGCACTTATGTGGGTACTATGTACCAACTGTAAATCTACCATTTACTGTACCTATGTGTCGTTCGTTGACTTCAGTGTGCCCTGGCAGTTGAGTGTGTCATGCTCTCTCTAATGTCTCTCTGATGGTGGCACATGTGTTGGATCATTCGGTTCCCTTCATGATGGTTGAGCTGAGTGGTGCCGATCCAAGTGTCATGTTCGTAAACGGGCGCCATCAGTTGGTATTGGTCATATTTTAGCTGCCTCCGCCTGTTTTTAATTACCTATTTATTGTATTTTTAATTGTTTGTTTTACTCTAGACGCTTTTAAGTGCGTTTTTTTTACGTCTTTCTCACATCTATGTATTTTTCATACAAGGTTATTGTAACCAAATACTTGTAAAACACATTTTATTTTTTAAAAGAGTAAGTGTGGAGTTTCTTGTCCGTTCTTCTCCATAACAAGCTACATTTTCGAATGGACGGTAGAATCAATTATTATTACATTTAATTTTTTTTTCTTGACGTTCGAAAGTACCGCTTAATGGCCTAATTGAATAAAGAAATTTTGATTTGATTTGAATATTAATTTCACTCAATTTTGTGCGCATTCCTCTGAGGTTCTGGTAGTACCAGTGAATTTTAATGATTTACTCACGGGTTCGCGGTCCTGGGTTTTTGGTGTTAGGTTACAGTAGAGAGACAGCGAGAAGGGACTTTATCTGTATAGGCCGTGCTCCGTCATCCTTACGGACCAACATGTGGCCATCGCGGTCCCAACGTATTTGTAGCCTTTCTCGCGCGCCATTTTCCTAGCCTGTGCATGTATGGCTTTATTCAGGGGCGACAGATGTTCGGAAACGAAGACGGGCTGTTTGGTGCTGTACTGTATCCTAAGTGGGCCAAATTGAGTTTATTGGTAACATTAGCACGGTTAAATTTGGTTACCGATGCTAAAACGTCATCCCGTTTCCTCGCGCTTTTCCGTTTGACGATAATTGAGCGTGGACGGCTACTCTGTAAGTCGAGCTTTTTGACGCGAATTGCTGATGACACGTCGCCCGCCTCGATACTGCGAGAGATAGTTTTCCCCAGTTGAACTAACGTACTCAATAAGTTTTCGGCTTGTATTTCAGGGATTCCGTTTATTTCTAGGTTGTCTTGGCGAGAATGTTGTTCTATAATGTTGACTCTTCCAGATAAGTCTGAAACACAGATTTTTAACTCATCATTCTCTCTCTTTAATTGATTTATGACGTGCTTTTTATGGTCTAATTCAGTCTTCATGACATCATAGTCCTTGCTCATAAAATCGACGGATGCCTCCAACCCTTGCAAAGTTTTTTTAATTCTCAAAATACACCCTCGAAGTAGGATCTGAGCGAGGCTTGTAGATGCACAGTCAACACAGACTCCATTTCCTTCCGAAGTTCCGAAATTGTTGCTTTATCCAGCTTATGGAGTTGAGGAATCAAATCCCGGCCGGTTGAGCTATCTTCTGAGGTTTCCTCGTACGCGCCGTCATTGTTGGGTGAGTCATTCGGTCGTGGTCTTTTAGACCTTACAGAGACATTCTTAGTTGCATCTTTGGTACCACTACTACACGGGGTGGTCGGGATTAACACAGGCTCAGACCCTTGCGAAACCGTCTGCTTAGCAACAGCTACAGGAGAAGAACGCTGATTACGTTGCATTCTAATATATATTTTATTTTCTTGTTGCGCGCCGAGCGCCAAACAACACTAGCGTAATGGTCGACGCCGGCGAGTCCAAGCGAACTAAGTGCGCGGTACACAAACAAACTTTGTCTCGCAAAAGTTGAGTCATAGGATGACAAGCAGCGCAGGCGCCGGCGGGGCGGTGTGGCAGAGTGCGCGAGGAGTATCGAGCGCTCTGCGGGTTGAGGTAGGTCCGGGTTCGAGCCGTTAAATTAAAGTTTTGAAATGTTTTTACCTATAACTTTGCACTCCGTTGTTGTATCGGTGTCCAGTTTTCACTGTTCAATAGCTCCCTTCACCAGCAATGCAACGGTATAAAATATGTTTATAAATTAACACTTTTTACTATTTCTAGAAAAAAGAACAAAGTAGCAAAACAAAACGATTTTTCTTAAGCGACAGTTGACGGTACTCCAGCTATCATACTAATAATCACATAATACTCATTAATCTTAATCACGCCGCCTTTATCCCGTATAGGATGAACAAGGGGATCGATGTGTCAGTTTCTAGATTGCTCAAAACTTACTGAAGAGATCCATTGAATATCTATGAAGTTCTTAATCACATCTTCACCAGATTTAAATTGATTATATTCAAGAATGTATTTCAGTCAAAATAAAAATCATCAAAATCGGTAACCAATTAGATGAATGATGAAGAATGCTCAATTCAGATGAATTGAGAACCTCCTCCTTTTGTTGAGGGCTGTTAAAACGATAGATCGATTTTTTCCTATAGAAATAAAATCACGGTATCCAAAACGTAATTCCCTATTCCATGAACTTATCAAGATACACAAAAAGAAACAATTTAATTTTTCGATACTTTACCTTAAAAATAACTCAATCTTACGTTTCTTGCATTTTTAAGCTTGGCTTTTTTATATGACTGTTTATTTACCCATAATATAATGAACAGTGATTAGAGACTACTTCTAACATGATGAGCAGTGATTAGAGCCTGTTCATTACCTATAACATAATGAGCAGTGATTAGAGCCTGTTCATTACCTATAACATAATGAGCAGTGATTAGATACTGTTCTAAATCTTAACTTAACCTACAAAAGTTTATGACTGAATATCTATTATTCTCTACATTAACGAACAAAAATTCTCGCACAAACTAATTCAGAACATCACCCTGAGTTGAACCAGATATTTTTCATTTAATGACGTAGGAATTTAATCTCAGATAAAACAATGTATGGGCACCTGCCATTGTTCTTTTAATTGTTAAAGTTCAAAAGTGGCGCTTAAGAGCGCGGCGAACAAAGCTCGCAAATGCAATTCGAGTCGCGTTAAAAATTCGTTCGGAGTATTGCTATCTCAGTTTGCACGCACACGCGGCGCTGTGTGTGTGCGAGTAGATACTCGATAGGCACACACACGGCTGCGCACAGCGCCGCGATAGATAGCTACCTAATCATTGTAACGTCTCGGAAGATACGTAGTATCTCTAAGTAGTCTGTGCTCGGAAGCATTTAGAATGTTATTATTTAGGTATGTTCATTATTTGCTTTTTTTAGTTGACTACTTTGGGGAATCGTTGGTAAATTTCTAGACTAGTAGGTAATGCGTTTTTACGAAATTTCTTTACAATATCCTCAAGTTTAGGATAGATAGCTACATATCGCTTGGCTTTGTACCTAGACAGAATCTATTAGATATCGTAGGTACGTCATGCGTACCTTGCCAAAATGGGTACTTTTGTAAAGCGATGTTGTAAGTTTATAATATTGGTGTTTTTAACCAACTTCAGAAAACGGAGGAGGTTCTCAATTCGTCGGAATCTTCTTTTTATTTTTTTTTATTTATGTTCCCCGATTACTCAAAGACGCCTGGACCGATTTAAAAATTCTTCCTTTGTTTGAAAGGGTATACTTCCTTATTGGTCCCATAATCATCAAGTCTCCTAGAAGAGAATCCAAGAATCCTAGAGAAATCGAGGGAACTCCTCAAATATTATAGGCAAACATATGCCGATTTTGGTATTTTCATCAACAATGCAATCATTTGCACTCAGAAAGTATCATTTGGTGAAGTGGAACTGATGAAGAAGACCACAGATGGCCACTGTAACTCCTAAAAGTTAAATATGTCACGGGAACAAGATATCTCGAATAGTTAACAGACTATAATGAAGCAAATACTTATAAATAAATGGTACTGATGAAAATGGCACCATCGAGCTGATCAGATGATGAAGCCGGAAGGTAGGCACTGGAATTCTAATATAAAACAATGTATCCTAGTCGTGTTTGGGCTTATTGGAATAGCCATGAGATGTACTTTGGCTATAAATGATAATCATGTTAATTGGAGGAGGACCAAAACTAAAAAGAGAAAAATAAAAACTTTTTAACAAAAAGTCAAACCGACTTCCAGAACAAAAAACTACAAAGCAAAAAATTTATTTCTTTTCCGAAGTCGGTGTCGGAAAACGGAAAACAATGGGTAGGTACAAAAGACACCGACACCGAAAAGACGCGGCGGCGCCGGCGCTATTTTGTCCTATTTACGTAGGTATTCCTTTTAATGAACCTCAAATATGTATTGTTAATATAAATAATGCATGCAAGTAAAATAATACAAGCGTTACTTAGGCAAAGTATTATTAAAAGACAAATATTCCAATAATGTACCTACCTATGCCTATTTACGCATAAGTAGGTAGGTACAGATAAATAACAGCGCTCTGAGCTAAGAATATTAAAAATAAAAATAAGTAGTTATTTTGAATAAACATTTATTTTGTTATGTTCTTACTTTATATATTATCATTCATCTATTTAAAAATGGGACCAATTTCGGAACATACTTTTTCAAACAAAAAAAGAATTTTCATAATCGGACCACAGTTGACGGAGAAATCGGTGAAAAAAAACAAAATAAAAAAAAAACAAACATGAAGTCGAACATAGAACCTCCTCCTTTTTGGGAAGTCGGTTAAAAAATGTAAATCGAAATGTGATAAAATCGTGTAGGGTGACCATAAATAATCGACTGAACGAAATACAATAATGGTAATCAGAAAACAAAGTGTCAAAGATCCACACAAAACACGCTGATTTATAAGATTTGGGTTTTTGGTATTATAATATGTATAAATAGGTAATCTGCAGTAGATACCATGCATAAGATGATAATCAACCGTTTAGGCTCGATTACTCACCTCATAGGACGCTTATTTTCTTTATTTGTTGCGTGTTTCCGCCTGGAAACTGATGGCCAAAGGCGTTTTTTACGGTTTACGGTTTTAGACATTTATTTTCTCAAAAGATTTACAAAAAATCACTTACAGAGAAAATACAATATTATAACTTAACAATAAATAAAGCCGACTGGCGTTATGGGCTTAAGTCGTCACAATCTAAGAAGTCCGTTGACGTTTACCATTCCACATGCCGCGAAAACTTTCTACGTAAGAAATAGAAAATCTAATTCACAATCCCAATGCATTATATGTTACCCATACAATATAACAATGAGTATTTCAATTATTATTATGTATTTTTATAGCTGTCAAAACGGGCCTTTCATTTTTTGACAAATTTAGTAGGTACCCACTATGGCAAAAAAAAAAAAAAAAAAAAAATGTTTATTTCATCAACTTATGCAAATTACAATGTTATTTTTGAAGTCACCTTTTAAGCAAAGATTTGCTTGCATTAGGTGGCTTCGCTCCTCCAGTTTACATTAACTATACATAGGTATGTGTGATAAAAATAAATATAAAAATAAACAAAAACATTAGAATATTTTGAAAAAATGCCAGAAGATTAACAATAAAAAATACTACATATAATTATTAGTAAGAAATAAGGAGTGCGCGCGGTGTTATGTGGGTGTGAGGTGGTGGTGTGGGTGTGTGTGTGATGTAGAGGTGTGAATGTTGATGTGGAAGGTGTGATTCGTGTACTTTTTGTTTAGTCTAGCGACAGTTTATAAATTATGATTATGCATTTTGGGAATTATGTGATTGTATGGAGCAGAGCCTCGATTTCTTCGTAGTTTTTGCTCTTCAACCATTCTGTGAGTGTCTTTTTGCAGTCGCGGTATGTCATTGGGTATATGGTGAGAGTTTTGTTGAGGAAATTGTATAAGCGAGAGGATTGCTTTGTGTATTGTCTTGTAGCAAATGTAGTTTTGACTGGGGTTTCCGGAGCTACTTTATTCTTCCTCCTAGTTTGTATCCTGGGAGTGACAAAGGGAAGGGATTTATGTTTTTTCAAAGTTATCAGGAGGATATAGAGCTTTCTAACTGACAAGACGTTCGAAGTTGAGTATAGGGTTTCGGTGGGGAATAATCGTGGTTTAAAACACATGACCTTCAATAATGCTCTCTGTGCCCTCTCCAGTTCCAAAAACTTTGTTTTTGATGCTCCTCCCCAAATTGGTAAACAGTACGTCAGTATGGATTGACCCAGAGACACATAAATTTGCTGGATAAGATCTTTAGTAGCCACATGCCGAAGAGTTTTGAAGGTCCAAATTAATTTCCTGGCTCTGTTCATTATCAGTTCTAGATGCAAGTGCCACGATAGCCTTTGGTCGAGCATAACACCAAGGTATTTAGTGCTACTTACTTTGCTGATTTTTAAACAAGAGCAGTTGGTGTCAGGGGAGTCAGAGCAGGTATGTATTTTAATCTGGAGATCTTGAGATGGCTGAGTACGATTGTCAATGGAGAAACAAATGTAGTTAGTCTTTGAGACATTTAAAGTCAAAAGGTTACCGTCGAGCCAGGCAGCTATTCTAGACAAGCCACGTTCGGCAGCGTGACCGACGCTGTTCCAAGTTTCTCCCGAGAAAATAATTGCTGTGTCATCAGCATAGGAGAATATGTGTGCACCGTCAATTTTCATGTTACAAAGGCTGTTTATATAAATGAGAAACAGCGTCGGGCCGAGCACACTTCCTTGTCCCACTCCGTATGTGACTATTTCTTCGGAACTAGTGACTGATCCTATCTTAACTACATATCTGCGTTCACTTAGGTATTCTTTAAAGAGTTTAAGTGGTATTCCTCTTACGCCGATACCTTCTAACCTGCCCAAGAGTGTAGGGACACTGACTGTGTCGAAGGCTTTTTTTAGGTCTAAAAATACTGCCATACACTTAACACGACTGTCCATATTTTTTGTGACTATAGATGTAAGTGCCAAGACCGCGTCTTCTGTAGACTTACCCTGTCTGAAGCCAAACTGTGAGGGTGAGATTAAGTTATTTTTTGTTAAATATCTAGTCAAGCGGTGATTTACTACTCTTTCAACAATTTTAGACAACGATGGAAGTACAGATATCGGTCTGTAGTTAGACGGGTCAGCTACGTTACCGCTCTTGTACACAGGTGTTACTACAGCTTTTTTCAGGGCGGCTGGAAAAGTTCCTTGTTCAAAGCAGAGGTTAATAAGGTGTGCGATAATTGGTGAAATAATGGACTTGGCAGCTTTTAAGAAATTTATAGGTATTTTGTCACAGCCAGTTGCACTGTCGGACTTTAGATTCATGATTACGGTTGCTACTTCGTCAGGGTCAGAATTGTGAAGAACAAAGGACGAGACCGGTGAAGCCGCTACGTCCTGAGGTGAGGCGGTGTTAGGTTTATTCTGAGGGTTGTTTATTATGTCGTCAGCAAGACACTCCCCTATAGTGGAGAAATATTTGTTAACTTTGTTTACTGCATCGAGAGGGTTAGCGGCTATTTCCAGGTTAAAGTTTTAAGGCAAAAACATTGGTATTTTGTAAAAGTTTTAGTAAAAGGGGTAGTTGTAGTCAAAATGTTGTGTGATGCATCGCCAGTGCGGGTAGGTGTGCATGAGCTGAGGGAAACAATACAACACATGTTTATTAAGGCCCATGACACAGTGATTGTTTCACTACGTATGAACTTAGGTATGATAATTAACTACATAGAATTTATTTATTATGATTACTTGACTTTGTTTATGTATTAATCTATTATATGTTTATACAAATATATTATAGTAGTTAATAGGTGGTGTCAATTACGTATGTAACAATATTTATTTTACTATTATTTGTAAATATGTAGTTTAAAATATAGTGTATGTATGTATATATTTTGTTTATATGTATATATGTGTGCTAGGTAGTGTGTAAGGCTTTTATATGTTATAAGTACTATAATAATATACTTACGTGTATTACATTCATATATGACTTATTATTTAACAAGATATAGGTATTTCGAATTGCATGCGTGTTACAATGTATATTAGTAATTAATACCACTTAACTTAATATTAAGCTCTTATTAATGAAAAATCCTTTAAAATGTGGCTTTTTAATAATTTTTTAAATGTTAAGAGAGATTTTGCTTCTTTTATATTTGTAGGTAATTCATTGTAATGTTGGGCTCCATCATATAGAATACTCTCTTTTCCGTAGTTCGTTCTATGCTTTCTTAGACACAGGTTATTGGCCTGCCTTGTCATGAGTTTATGGTAATCTATCTTTTTTGTGAATGTAATTTGTGTGTATAGGATATCTTTAGTAAGGATTTTTCTAATGCATAAAAATGCAAGTATTATATTTATGTATTTGGGCCAGATTGAATAGTTTTGTTTCTTTATAAATTTTGTTAGTTGGTGTTAGATAATCGTATAGAAATAATGTTTTAATAATTCTATTTTGTGCAACTTGTAGTTTTTGCAAGTTTGATTTAGTTGCTGAACCCCATACCTCTACTAAATAATCTATACGAGGCTTGACCAAGGAGTTATATATCGTGTATCGAACATGTCTCGGGAGACATTTCACTTACCTTACTTTTTACTTGATCGTCGTGGCTCTCTAGCCAGCCAGTTATCAAAGTTTATTGGAGCTGCCTCTCCAGGGTAATAAGGGTCACCGAAGTCCTGATAAAAATCCTAGAATAATTAAAAAAACTAGAAAAATATTAAATATACTATTTTTAATCTTTTATGTAATAGTAATTTTACAAAAAGCCGCGCTTGTTCAGGAAATTCCGATCGTATGGTCACCCTACCCTGAGTGAGCCGAACTAACGTCACAGTAGGTAAACCTACCCTACCTACCCTACCAACCCTATCTACCCTACCTACCCTACCTACCCAACCTACCCTACCTACCCTACCTACCCTACCAACCCTATCTACCCTACCTACCCTACCTACCCAACCTACCCTACCCACCCTAACCACCCTATAATACCCACCCTACCCACCCTACCCACCATACACACCCTACCCACCCTACCTACCCTACCTACCCTACCTACCCCCTCTCTCGCGAGTCACTAGTCCGAACGGCTGCGTTTTTGCGAGCTCCGCGCCTCAAAAATTCAAAAACGAGCAACTTGAAACGCAAAAACGCAAGCGATACATAAAAACTTGCGCGCTAATGAGTGCTACAGGATAGTAGTTTCATAAAAGAAATCGGACGAGGGACAAAGAAACTGTAGCAGGAAACAGAAGAATCCGACACAAAAGCAGGAAGTGCTTTAGAAAAGTGCGTGCGGTGCGCGATCAGTCGGTGCGGCACCCAAAATCTTGAGTGACCCCAGGAAGTGTCATCACTGCGCCTACAACCCCTGAAAATTTTAGATTTTTGTGACGTCCCCGAGGGGGACTTCCACACAGTTTTCCGAAGATCTAAAGTGTAAACAAGGCAAAAACACAGTTCTGGGGGCAAAGTGAACGCGAACTATACCACAAACTATTCATCCTATCCGAAGTCGAGGAGAAATTGGCTTCTCCAGGAGTTCCATAGTGAGCTTCCAAGTGTCCTCGACGACCCTGGTGATTTTGGGTTTTTTCCCACTGAAGGAAGTTGACCGCGGTTTCAGCGGTCCGAAAATATTTCCACGAGATTTCAACTCCCGGAAGTCCTGCTGCAGGCCGAGTTCGCCAAAACTGAAGACTTGGGCAGCTCCCTGGAGCAGCCAGCAGCCACCACTGAAAAATTAATATTAGATACTAGGACTGCAATACCAAACAAACGTATTTGCTGTTAAAAATTTTCGTCTTCTGCCCTTTCCAGATTTTTTTAATGCTTATTTGTTTATTTTATTATCATTATTGAAATACATCCGTATTGAGCGTCTAATAACATATTTCTTATAAAAATTCCATTTAATTCTGAGTCAGTTCTCTATACTAAAATACAAATAGTCTAAAATTCCATTTCATTCCCACGCTCTCTGATAAGTTTGTTTTTTTTGTATATTTGCATAATTTAAACTAAGTAAGCTAGAACTCGGCCTAAAACCGATCTAGCCAAAAAGTGAGTCTAGATTTAGCGTTTTTAGCAACTAGGCTACACTTCTATAAAATTAGATTTTTGGAAGGGGTTGAAACGGAAAAGTTCGTTTTCAAACCTGTATCGTATGTGTCGAAATTTTTAAATTATAAGAAGGTACTACGGAGTGACGCGTTGTTGACAAGTTCAACCTCGGGCATTCTAGAAGCTCGGCGGCCGTTTTGTAACAGGAAATTTCCATACATTTGCTAGAAATTCCATTAGCTTTAACAATATCTTCGAATAAATTCATTACGTCACGGAAGATTTCAAAATCTCAAAAATTTTAAAATTAAATATAGGAGATACTTTTCCCCTTTTGGCCCCAAACATTTTGTTTTTTTTTTTAGTAACCCTTGTTCACGCGATATCTCCTAAACGGTTGGGAATATCAAAAATCGGACAAAATTTCCCCCCCCCTAAAGAATACACCCCCTCCCAACCAGTACCTGGATTAACATAGGCCCCTAAACCCCCCTTTTTGACCCCCCTTTTTACTGGCCCCCCAAAAATTTTGTCAAGGCTACTATAGTAGCCTTGCATTGTTTTACCTTTATACACTTATATATACACCCCCTCCCGTCAAACCCCCGCCCCCCCCCCCCCGAGCCTGTATTTTCACGAGATCCCCAGGAATCCACTCGGGACCACCACCTCCTCCCCCACCCCCAACTGGAAATTTCCTCACCCCCCCGGACCCTAACTTTGTAACCGGAGGTCATAGACCCACCAAGTTTGGGGTCCCCGTAATCGGGAGGAAAAGAATAATAAATTGGCCCCAAGAGAATTATCATATTACCACCTGGGATCACACTGCGATACAGGTTTGAGGTCTGCATTTTCGTGTTTAGTTTTTAGGATAAGACTATACTAAGCTTTTTATAGCTTATTTATTTGTTAAGTTTTTAACTGTGGACATATAGTGGTACTTTTGAGCTACTATATTATAGAATAAGATTAGACTAGAAATTTAAACTGGGACATTCTCGTAAGAGAATATTTTATTTTATATTTTAAACTTGACATCTGACACACATAAGGGGTACCCTTTACAGTACCCCTTTTTACATTGACACATAAAAAGGGATATCTTTACAATATCCCTTTTTACTTTTACACATAATAGAGGTGCTCTTTACAACACCTCTATTTGACTATACTAATCCCAGCCACATTCACTTTTCAAAATGACCGGCATGCCTGGTTTACGCACGCCTGTCCAGCACTCGGCGCCAACCAAACCCCCGACTAAAAGCCCCCAGAGGTCATCTGAAGAGGCAGGGCCTTCGACGCAGAGCGTCAGGAGGAGCGTGGGTGAGTGGGAGGCGGGTAAAACCGTCACAAAGAGGACTCCCCCTAAAAAGCTGGACCAACCATCACCAGTGACATCCATATCCTTTGAGATCGGGAGCCCGCCTACCCAAAGGAGTAAAGTCGCCGAGGCTAGGATAGCCTCAAACAAGATCAAGGCCCTAATGACAACCTCCAAAACAACAAGAAACGACATTAGGGCGGAGGTCAAGGCGCAGGCAGACCGGCTCTACCAGCTGGTAAAAGAGCTCGAACAGGGGAGAGCCACCCCAACCGCAAGAACCATGGCGTCGACCGGGACCCAAGTCCAGGAGAAGCCAACGGTTGAGCAAGCCCCCCCCTCGGGCTTAGAGGCTATCAGTGAGGTCGAGACGAACTCCCTCAGGCGAGCTCTAGAAGAGCATAGCCGAAACCTGGCCGAGAACAGCCTAAAAATGGACAGGCTGAAAGAGGCGCTACAAGATAGCCGAGACCAGATGGTCTCGTATGCTAGCGTGGCAGCAAGTCGGCCGTCCAATCAGGCTCCAAAGCAGACCACACTACATTCGATCGTAGTGTCGGCCAGGGACGAGAATGAAACGGGGGAGCAAGTCCTGGACCGACTTAGGAAGGTGGTAAATGCCAAGGAAGGGGGTATAGCGGTAGAGAAAGTGAGGAAAGCGAAAGATAGGAGAGTTATATTAGGCTGTAGGTCGGAGGAAGAGAGGGAAAAGTTGAGGGAAAAGATCAGGAAGGCGCCCGAGCTGTAGGCGCAAAACATTACAAATAAAAACCCGCAGGTTGTGTTGCGCGACGTGATGCAGTACAACGCAAATGAGGAAGTACTCAAGGCCCTAAAGAACCAAAATGCCGCCATCTTTCAAGATCTCAAAGATGAGCAGGCCAAAATAGAAATCATATACAGAAAGCGAGCCAGGAACCCGCTAATGTGTCACGTAGTGTTGAGGGTCGCCACAGAGGTTTGGCGGCGCATGCTCGAGGTTGGGTCGGTGCACGTGGAGTTCAAGCGGGTGAGGGTCGAGGACCAATCCCCGCTGGTCCAATGCTCGCTCTGCCTCGGGTATGGGCATAGCCGACGCCTTTGCACAGAATCTGTGCCAAAGTGCAGCCACTGTGGCGGTCCCCACATGAGGACGGAGTGCGCGGACTGGGCCGCTGGCCTACCTCCAAAGTGTTGCAATTGCACACGCGCAAGGATTGACAGCGCCAACCACCATGCTTTCAGCTCGGAGTGTCAAGTTAGGAAAAGGTGGGATGCAATAGCCCGTTCTGTTATAGCGTACTGCTAAGGGCACCCCAGAGACTTCTGCCCAACAAAACGCAAGACCATACCGTGTGGCCCAAGCAAACCTACAACGTAAGGACCTGGCAACGACCGAACTCTTTTAGAGGCCAGTAAAAGGAAGATCGCATGGGCGCTTATCCAGGAGCCGTACGTGGGAGGGGCGCGAGGTATGAAGAACTACCGAGGTTCGCGAATCTACCAGAGCGAGGTTGATGGAAGTGGGAGGGTAAAGGCGGCAATTGCCGTCTTTGACGATGACCTGGATGTCATTCCCTACCCGAAACTCACCACAAACAACATCGTTGTGGTGGGGATCCGGACCAAAGCCTGGGAGATCGCAGTAGTTTCTTACTACTTCGAGCCAGACCAACCCATAGGGCCATACCTGGACCAGTTGACCCGGATCAAATCGGAAGTGGCCACCGGTAGATTGCTTATAGGCGGCGACGCGAACGCCAAGAGTCCTTGGTGGGGCAGCATCATCGAAGACTCCAAGGGCGAGGAAATGTCCGGAACCCTGGACGACTTAGAGCTTCAGGTGCTGAACACTGGTGACGCTCCCACATTTGACACTGTCAGAGGTGGTCGAGTGTATAAAAGCCACGTGGACGTCACGGCATGCTCGCTCGACCTTTTTGACCTGGTGGACGACTGGCGGGTCGACACAGGAGCAACATCCTCGGACCATAACACTATATTCTTTAACATTAACGTAAAAAGGGAAAAAGGGATGAATATAATTAGAACAACAAGAAAATTTAATACAAGAAAAGCGGACTGGGAAAAATTTAGAGTAAAATTAGAGGATAATAAAATTGAAAGTAACGTAAATTTAAATAGCATACAAGAAATAAGTAGTAAACAAGACTTAGAAGAAATAGTAGTAAAATATAGTAAAATCATAGAACAAGCAAGCGAAGATGCTATTCCTAAAACAAACAGAAAAATTAAAATTAATTGTCCGTGGTGGTCCGAGGAGCTCACTGTGAAAAAGAAGGAGTTTACCAGACTGAAGAACCGCATCCGCAATGCCGCGCCGGTCCGGCGAGCGAGGGTCGTAGACGAGTACCTGAAGGCCAAAGAGGAGTACGAGATGCTAGCAAAGAGCGCCCAACTCGCCAGTTGGAAGGAGTTCTGCGGGAAACAGGATCGGGAGGGGGTCTGGGAGGGGATTTTCAGGGTGATTGGTAGGACCGCCAGAAGGCAGGAGGAACTGACCCTATGCAGCGATGGTGTATTCCTCAACCCAAGTGAATCGGCCGCCCTACTTGCAGATACGTTCTACCCCGAAGACAGAGTAGACCAGGACAACGCTGACCACAGGCGAATTAGAGAAGCGGCCAGTCGAGTAAATGAGTGGGTTCATGATGAATATCATGATCCACCATTTACCTCGCTGGAGCTGAAGACCGCCGTGGCAGGTTTCAATCCCAAAAAGGCACCAGGAGGGGATGGACTGACGTCTGATATCTGCAGTCGAGCGATCCACCAGGACCTGGACGCGTTCCTTGCCCTCTATAACAAGTGCCTTGAATTGGCACACTTCCCGAACATCTGGAAGGAGGCCACAGTCGTGGTCCTCAGAAAGCTGGGCAAGGACGATTACCTAAACCCCAAGGCATACAGACCAATAGGTCTACTGCCGGTTCTGGGGAAGGTCCTGGAGAGGATGGTAGTAGCGCGTGTAAAATGGCAGCTTGTACCGCGGTTTAGTACTCGCCAGTTTGGCTTTATGCCCCAGAGAAGCACTGAGGACGCCCTCTATAAGCTAGTGAAGCACGTACAGGACAAGTTGAGGCTGAAGAAGCTAATTGTCCTGGTGTCGCTGGATATAGAGGGGGCCTTCGATAGTGCTTGGTGGCCAGCCATCAAGGTCAGGCTGGCTGAGGAAAAGTGCCCGGTGAACATAAGAAGGCTGCTAGACAGCTACCTCGACAGTAGGAAAGTCAAGCTTCGTTACGCTGGGGAGGAATGCACGCGAGTGACTAGCAAGGGCTGTGTTCAAGGGTCAATAGGTGGCCCCATCCTGTGGAATCTCATTCTAGACCCACTATTGCAGGAATTAGAACAGCGCGGAATCTTCGTGCAGGCGTTCGCCGATGATATCGTCTTGGTTCTGGATGGGGACTCAGCGACTGAAGTTTCAACATCTGCCAATGCAGCCCTCGCCCATGTTCAGAGTTGGGGCGTCAAGAACAAGCTGAGGTTCGCACCGCACAAAACCTGTGCGATGGTCGTAACCAACAAGCGCAAGTATGATACCCCAAGGCTGAGCATGGCCGGGGTCGACATCGGTATGGCTAAAAAGATGAAGTTGTTGGGTCTAACCATAGACGAGAAGCTCACCTTTAACGAGCACACCGCGAACGTCTGCAGGAGGGCAGCTAACATTTATAAGCAGCTGTCCCGCGCCGCTAAAGTGAGTTGGGGATTAGACGCACAGATCATACACACAATCTACACTGCTATGATTGAGCCTATAATAACGTACGCGGCCGCAGCCTGGGCTCCCGCTACGAAGAAGCTGGGAATACGGAAGAAGCTAGGCTCGGTCCAACGAGGGTTCGTCCAGAAGATCTGTAAATCTTACCGTACTGTCTCCCTGAACTCGGCACTGGTACTGTCCGGAATACTACCTCTAGATCTACGCATACAGGAGGCAGCCGCCCTGTATGAAGCGAGGAGAGGGTCATCCCGGTTTGTGCCAGGAGATAGGGAGATCGAAGGTGCGGTAAGGTTTGCAGAGGCTCCTCATCCAGCTACGCAGATGCCCCTGGAGTTCATGTGCCTGTCAGACCAACAGTTGCTAGACAGCAACAATGTGCAGACGGTGCGAATCTTCACCGACGGCAGCAAGATTGAGGGGAAGGTCGGAGCCGCATTATCCATATGGGATAATGATGGCGAAGTCCGAAAGCTCAAACTTAGCTTAGCCGCGTACTGCACAGTCTACCAGGCGGAACTCCTGGCCATCTGTAAAGCGACGGACGTGATACTCGCGCGGCAAGAGACGAGCTATGGTTTGTACAGCGACTCAATGTCAGCATTGGAGACGCTTGCAAACCATGGCTCTCTCCATCCCCTGGCGGTTCACGCGCGCGCCAATTTGGCTCAAGCCCTGGGCCAGAGCAAAGCTGTGTCTTTGTTCTGGGTCAAGGCCCACGCGGGCCTGCCGGGGAATGAGCGAGCGGACGAGTTAGCAAAGGAAGCAGCATTGTCGTTACGGAGGAAGCCGGACTACGACCAGTGTCCGGTTTCATTCATCAAGCGACAGATCCGTTTGGAATCGCTTGATGAATGGAACCGAAGATATGTGTCGGGCGAGACAGCCTCTGTGACGAAAATGTTTCTTCCGGATGCCATAGCGGCTTTCCGTATTATAAAACAGGTGCGGCCGACCGGCGTTCTCACGCAGGTTTTGACGGGGCACGGCGGGTTCTCTGAATACTTGAATCGCTTCAAGTGTAAGGAGAGCCCATCGTGCGTCTGCGATCCAGGCGTGGCAGAGACTGTCCAGCACATACTTGTAGATTGCCCGTTATTTATCAGGGAACGCTACCAACTCGAATGTGAGCTGGACAGGAGACTGACGAAGGAGAGCCTGCATGGGCTCATGAGTAAGCAACACAGGGAAAAGTTCCTGGTGTACTGTGTTAATGTGGCTTCCACCGTCATTGCACGAAACCGAAGTTGAAGCGGCACTATGCTTCACTAGTATTATAAGAATATTTTGTAAGAAGCATAGAATAGCACGCACAAAACTGCAATGACGAACCGTGCACTGGGGTAGTACCTAAGAAAAACAGATTGTCTGTGTGGTGAAAAGCACTTTTGTGCTTCTTATCCCTAAATTGTAAGGCATTATTTATACTTCTTGATGTTCCTGTGATAAATAGCTCTTTTGTATTTCGACTGTGATAAACAGCACTTCTTGCACATTTTAGCGATAAACCGCATTTTTTGTATATTTTTGCATTCTTTGTATTATCTTAACCAAAAATTTTGATCACTATATAAAGAAGCCCGTAATTAAATTAGTTTGCACAGAATAGGCACCAACTTCGTTGGCGGGAATATGTAAGGCAGGAGGGGTTTTAGTCAGTTGGAGCCTGACCCTATCCAGACTGGCTCACTTTTTGAGGCACTTTGGGTGTAAGTCCGACCGGATTTCCCCTCCTGCCATTAAAAAAAAAAAAAAAAAAAAAAAAAATACCTACCCTGCCCTACCTACCCTGCCCTACATACCCTGCCCAACCTACCCTGCCCTACCTACCCTGCCCTACCTACCCTAACTAAAAATAGATAGTAGCCGATTCTCAGACCTACTGAATATGCATATAAGTACAGTAAGGTGGAAGTCCTTTATAGGTAGCGCGCCAGGAACCCGCTTAAGTGTCAGGTAGTGTTGAGGGTCGCCACAGAGATCTGGCGGCGCATGCTCGAGGTCGGATCGGTGCACGTGGACCTTCAGCGGGTAAGGGTCGAAGACCAGTCCCCGCTAGTCCAGTGCTCGCTCTGCCTCGGGTATGGGCATAGCCGACGCACTTGCACGGATACCGTGGCAAAGTGCAGCCACTGTGGCGGACCTCACATGAGGACGGAGTGCGCGGACTGGAGCGCTGGTCTACCACCGATCTGTTGCAACTGCGTAAGGGCTAAAATTGAAAACACGCATCATCACGCCTTCAGCTCAGAGTGCACAGTTAGGAGAAGATGGGACGCGATAGCCCGCTCATCCGTAGCGTATTGCTAAGGGCGCCCCGGAGACTCCTGCCCAACAAACAGCAAGACCATACCGAGTGGCCCAAGCAAACCTTCAACGCAAGGAACTGGCGACCACCGAACTCTTTCTAGAGGCCAGTGAACGAAAGATCTCGTGGGCACTGATTCAGGAGCCGTACGTGGGGGGAGCACGAAGTATGAAGAGCTACCGTGGTGCGAGAATCTACCAGTGCGAGGTCGATGGAAGTGGGAGGGTTAAGGCGGCGATAGCCGTCTTTGATCATGACTTGGACGTCATACCCTACCCGAAACTTACTACAAATAACATCGTTGTGGTGGGGATCCGAACTAAAGCCTGGGAAATCGCAGTAGTCTCTTACTACTTCGAGCCAGACCAACCCATAGGGCCATACTTGGACCAGATGACCCGGATCAATGCGGAAGTGGTCAACGGTAGGTTGCTGATAGGTGGCGACGCGAATGCGAAAAGTGCCTGGTGGGGCAGCATCAAAGGAGATCCCAGGGGAGAGGAAATGTCAGCTACCCTGGACGAACTCGAGCTTCAGGTGCTAAACACTGGTGACGCTCCCACCTTTGACACCATCAGAGGAGGTAGAGAGTATAAAAGCCACGTGGACGTCACGGCATGTTCGCTCGACCTTTTTGACCTGGTAGACGGCTGGCGGGTCGATACAGGTGCAACATCCTCGGACCACAACACTATATTTTTTAATGTAAATGTAAAAAGGGAAAAAGGTGTTAACATTACTAGAACAACTAGGATGTTTAACACCAGAAAAGCGGATTGGGAAGCTTTTAAAAGTAAATTAGAGGAATTTAAAATTAGAGATGATGTCAATTTAGAAAGAATCAAACAGATAAATAGCAAAGTAAATTTAGAAGAATTAGTAGTCAAATATATAAATATTATCTTAGAATCAAGTAAAATCACCATCCCAAAAATAAATATTAAAACTAAACTTACCTGTCCGTGGTGGTCCGAGGAGCTCACTGTGAAGAAGAGGGAGGTTATGACGAAGAAAAACCGCATCCGCAATGCTGCGCCGGTCCGGCGAGCGAAGGTCGTTGGCGAGTACCTGAAAGCTAAATAAGAGTATGAGATGCAGGCAAAGAATGCCCAAATCGCCAGTTGGAAGGAGTTTTGCCGGAAGCAGGATCGTGAGGGAGTTTGGGAGAGTTTCTACAGGATCATTGGTAGGACCGCCAAAAGACAAGAAGAACTGACCCTTTGCAGCGATGGTGCATTCCTCAATCCGAGTGAATCGGCCGCCCTACTAGCGGATACGTTCTACCCCGAAGACAGAGTAGACCAGGACAACGCTGACCACAGGCTAATTAAAGAAGCAGCCAGCCGAGTAAATGAGTGGGCCCATGATGAACATCATGATCCCCCATTTACGACGCTGGAGCTGAAGTCCGCCGTGGCGGGTTTCAATCCCAAAAAGGCACCAGGAGGGGATGGACTGACTTCTGATATCTGCAGTCAAGCGATCCACCAGGACCCGGACGCTTTCCTTGCCCTCTACAACAAGTGCCTCGAATTGGCACACTTCCCGACCACCTGGAAGGAGGCTACAGTCATAGTCCTCAGAAAGCCGGGCAAGGATAGCTACACCACCCCTAAGGCATACAGACCAATAAGTCTACTGCCTGTTCTGGGGAAGGTCCTGGAGAGGATGGTCGTAGCGCGTCTAAAATATCAGCTTGTACCGCGGTTTAGTACTCGTCAGTTTGGTTTCATGCCCCAGAGGAGCACCGAGGACGCCCTCTATACGCTAGTGGAGCACGTAAAGGACAAGTTGAGGCTGAAGAAGCTAATTGTCCTGGTGTCATTGGATATAGAGGGCGCCTTCGATAGCGCCTGGTGGCCAGCCATAAGGGTCAGACTGGCTGAGGAAAAGTGCCCGGTTAACGTCAGGAGGCTAATAGACAGCTATCTCGACGGTAGGAAGGTCAAGGTTCTGTATGCCGGGGAGGAATGCACGCGAGAGACTAGCAAGGGCTGTGTCCAGGGGTCGATCGGTGGTCCAATTCTGTGGAACCTCGTTCTCGACCCACTACTGCAGGACCTTGAGCAGCGTGGAATCTTCGTGCAGGCGTTCGCGGATGATATCGTCTTGGTCGTGGATGGGGACACGGCGACTGAAGTCTCAAGCTCTGCCAATGCAGCCCTCGCCCATGTTCAGGGTTGGGGCGTCCGAAATAAGCTGAGGTTTGCACCGCATAAAACCTGTGCGATGACCATAACCAATAAGCTTAAGTACGACACTCCAATACTGAACATGGCCGGGGTCGACATCGGTATGGTCAAGAAAATGAAGTTGCTGGGTCTAACCATAGACGATAAGCTCACTTTTAATGAGCATGCCGCGAACGTCTGCAAGAGGGCAGCTAACGTATACAAGCGACTGTCCCAAGCCGCAAAGGTGAGCTGGGGATTAAACACGGAAGTCATACGCACAATTTACACAGCAACGATTGAGCCCATAGTAACGTACGCAGCCGCAGCCTGGGCACCCGCTACAAAAAAGTTGGGTATACGGAAGAAGCTAGGCTCTGTTCAACGAGGATTTGCTCAGAAGCTCTGCAAATCTTACCGTACTGTCTCTCTGAACTCGGCACTGGCGCTGTCTGGGATACTACCTCTAGACCTGCGCATACAAGAGGCAGCCGCCCTGTATGAAGCAAGGAGAGGGTCATCCCGGTTTGTGCCAGGAGACAGGGAGATTGAGGGTGCGGTAAGGTTTGCAGAAGCCCCTCATCCAGCTACGCAATTGCCCCTGGAGTTCATGTGCCTGGCAGATCAAGAGTTACTAGACAGTAACAATGTGCAGGCGGTGCGAATCTTCACCGACGGCAGCAAGATTGAGGGGAAGGTCGGAGCCGCATTATCCATTTGGGATAATGATGGTGAAGTCCGGAGTCTCAAGCTTAGCCTTGCCACGTACTGCACAGTCTACCAGGCGGAACTCCTGGCCATTTGCAAAGCGACCGAAGTGATCCTCGCGCGGCAAGAGGCGAGCTATGGTTTGTACAGCGACTCAATGTCAGCATTGCAGACGCTTGCAAACCATGGTTCTCTCCATCCCCTGGCAGTTCGCGCGCGCGCCAACCTGGTTCATGCCCTGGGCCAGAGCAAAGCTGTGTCTTCTGGATCAAGGCCCACGAGCCTGCCGGAGAATGAGCGAGCGGACGAGTTGGCTAAGGAGGCAGCATTGTCGTTACGGAGGAAGCCGGACTACGACCAGTGTCCGGTTTCATTTATCAAGCGAGAGATCCGTTTGGAATCGCTTGATGAATGGAATCGAAGATATGTGTCGGGCGAGACTGCCTCGGTGACGAAAATGTTTCTTCCGGATGCTATAGCGGCTTTCCGTATTGTACAACAGGTGCGGCCCGAAGGCGTCCTCACGCAAGTTTTGACGGGGCACGGTGGGTTCTCTGAATACTTGAATCGCTTCAAGTATAAGGAGAGCCCATCGTGCGTCTGCGATCCAGGCGTGGCAGAGACTGTCCAGCACATACTCGTAGAGTGCCCGTTATTTATCAGGGAACGCTACCGACTGGAATGTGAGCTGGACAGGAAAATAACGAGGGAGAGCCTGCATGGGCTCATGGACAAGAAATTTAGGGAAAAGTTTTTGGAATATTGCATTAGAGTAGCCACTGCGGTTATACATCGAAATAAAACCTGAGGCGCACCGTGCTTCATTAATATTTCTGTATGATATTTAAATGCAAGCACGGAATGCAGCCAGGACACGTGTAGCCGGCAGTATTTCATGTTAGTACCTAAGCTGTTAATTGTGTAAGAAATTTCTGTATATTTTGTTTGCTAAACTGCACTTTTGTGTTTTTGTATCCCTATTTGCTATATATTTGTATTTCTCTGTGATAACAGCACTTTTGCACATCCTTTTTGTAATTTTTATTTCTGAGATGAACAGAATTTCATGTATATTTTTTGTATTTTGAATCTTTTCTTTTTACTGTGATAAATAAATAAAAAAATGCCCATAGTTAGTTAAATGAACCCACACAGTATACATGATGATGAATGCAAGATGAACTAAAGTATGAAGAATAAAAGTGCGAGAGGCATGAAAGATTGAAAGTAATGAATGAAGTTTGCAAATAATAGGCACCAATAACGTTGGTGGTTAAGAAAAAAAAATAAAAAAAGAATATGCATATAAAATTTCATAAAAATCGGTCAAGCCGTTTCGGAGGAGTATGGTAAATAATATTGTGACACGACAATTTTATATATAAGATATACTAATGTACCTATTAATGTAACTTATTTTATTATGTCATTGGGAAATAGGTATTTACTGTGAGAAACATCCCAACGTTCGGAGTCCATGTCGGCAACCGAACCAAATCGTAAATAATAACAAAGTCCGAAAACAACGCAGTCCGTAATAAAGTAGATTAGGTACTCAATACCAAAGTTCAAATCACAAGGCAAATCTAAATCAAATTTCATAGAATAGATCAATAGTGTCAGAAATATTACAATAAGTACAATTTAGAAAATAAATAAATACGCACTTACAGCACAGTAAGTAAAGTAATCGTCTACAACAAGCAAACCACAAATAATACAACAAACAGTGAAACATCCCCGAAGCACACCCGAAGTGCCCCGAACAAAACCCGTACGAGCGATGCACAACCGTGAGCAGTACGACCACACATTGACATTTTTGCTTGACGCGACAGTAATACTCGCTATTGAAAAAGTATGATTAATTTGATGTGTGCCGTAATACCAAAAATGATGACTAAAAACTTAATGATTTTTATATTTTTTTCGATTATTTGTAACTTGATAATATGAGCTATGTTCCTACGACGACAATATTGTAGATATTGTTTCTTATAATACATAAAAATCAATACGAAAACATGCCATTTACGCTGTAAAAATGTACGAAATGGTATTCGCTTAAAATTCATTTTAGGTAAGTTTAAAAAAAAAAACGTAGGAACCTAGATAAATACTGTCTAAATCTGAATATCGACATAATATGGTGGAAATATGCTCAACATACAAATAATTTAGGTATTACGTTTGTATGGACAATTCATGCTTCGCCGCGCCCTTAATGGCCTAGTTGAAATAAATACATTTGACTTTGACTTTGATCAGGGTGATATCTTTGTCAGTGTAGTCCTTTAGGCCATCGCCCGAAATCTTCCGGTATCTCCCAAATTCAGAATGAATTTGGCTGGCGATAGACGAACCGGTAATGGCTAAGTGTTAATTACTTATTTTATACTACGTATGTAAATCTGAATTAAGTTTTTTGGGTTCCATAGTGAAACGACAATAAACATTTATAGTTTCGCCATCTTCGAAAGTCGGCGTCGTCGAATCCGCGGTTTATCTTAGAGACCATTGATGCTATGCAGAAGATATACATTTATTTTTCAAGTAATCGTAGAGTTTTGAGTGATGAACATTTGAAAGATATTTTTGAAATACTTTGCCCCACATTAGGAATTTCTTCCTGTATCGTGGGTGCGTTTACAACCATATAAACTCACATACACAACACCCAGAGCTGGAACAACTATCTGTAGGTTATACAAATATTTGTTCCGTGCGGAAATCGAACCCGCGACACGCAGCACAGCAGTCAATCGCTCAACCACCGCGCCAACCGTGCGCCCAATAAACCTGATTGATTTATCCTAATTTCATTTCATTGAAATTTGGATTACATCTTATGTAATCGTACGAGCACTCAGGTCCTTTTTTAGGCGCAACTACTGAAAGGTAGTACCAAAAGGTTATTTTTAATAAAACCACCACCATTACCGTCCACCACCATCGAACATCTATCTTCACTATCGTCAGTCAAACCAGAATGAACATCATATTCATGCTTTTTAGTTTCTATAAGATTATAAAATTGCTTTAGAGAAGAGCTTTCAACTTTAAATTTTTGTAGAATACTTGCAAGAACTGGATCCGATGATAGTAGAAAATTGCGGAACAATTTTTCATTCCATGACAAACCGTTGAATATTTCAGAATTGTCTTTCTCTCTACACCTCCTGAACCTACCATTCCTGAACTTGATGTCCATTAGCTCAGTTAAGTATTCGCAAAGCATACCAATTGGTATTACAGCCTTTTTTCAACAAAGTCTAGCCCATGTATAAGGAGTTTATGAAGAGGAGAAGGCATGTGATACCATGGATATTCCATGTAACGCTTGGCGGTATCAACACAAAACTCGCGGAATTTAGGAACTATTATCTTCCGTCCTGATGAAATACAACGTAAAATCACACTGAGTCGGCTGAACAGCTCAAAATCTATCTTTTTCAGTTCAGAAAAATAATCAGTGTCTTCGTAAAATTGTTTTGCTGATCTACCCTTATATTTGGCGCATTCTTGAATTTGTTCCCATGGTTCGAGAACGAAACGCTTCCGCCGTAAGCCTAACGAAATATCATGCTTCTCGCACATAACATTAAATTTTGCCTTCTTGCCATGTCTTATTCTTGGATTTTTAAGAGATTTCTAACAGGCTTTCCATTGAACGAATATAAGCATGTAGAGAGCTTAGGCCATAGTAGTGCAAATCTTTATTTGCTTGTTGCCTTTTTACCCACTGCAAATAAGGATTCGTTTTTATAGCATTAGCCTTGCATATTTGGCACACGGAAGCTACTGTCTCCTTATTAATAGGAAGATATTCATCATCAATCATTGTCAACATCATCTGGTGAGTGACAGTCATTCCATCAGCGAGGATAGTTGGCGTTAAGGCCTCAATCTCAGCTTCAATTGTAGCCAATTCTGCCTGCACATTTTTCTTAGTGTCATTCATAAATTTAAATAATATAGGTCGGCAAAATAACTGCGAGGTTGGTTGTTCATTCTTCCATATAGTAACACCCTTTGGTGTACCTTACAGGTGGTACCGGAAAATAAAAATGTCTATCAGTAAATTCAAATCTATATTGTATTCGTAGTGTACACACAGGTAGTAAATGTCAATAAAAGAAACAATTAAAAGCCAAGTCAGAACCCTGCGGGGTGCCCAGAGGCGGCTTAGTTAACTCTGACACTAGAGGCAGCCACACACGAAAAGAAGAAGAAGAAATAAACAATTATGAAGACTATCGGACAAAGCAAAACATAAATTTTAAATTTAATTAAGTACTTTACAATACTCATGTTCGTAAGCACTCAATGGAAGGACTTATGAGGAATTGAGGACTATCTATACATAAATAAATACCTACCTCCATAGTAAACCGTAGAAGAAGACTCTTTAACTTTATTTGCCCTCTTTGCCAACTCAGCCGATGCTGACGACTATTATTCTTGTAGTGACGGTAGAACGGTGAGCTGAGCCTCAAACTTTACACTTTGTGGTCGATCTATACTGTAAGAAGCTGTAAGGAAAATACAATTTTTGTTAGTAAACTTGTATCTCATTTTATTTTTTTTGTTTTGTATATGTTTTCTTTTAAACTACTAACAACACAAATATAATATTTACAGATAATAATAAACGTCAAACTATAATCTATTATCGTTTCTATTTTTCAAAAAACTTGATGGGACTTGAATTAACTAGGGAGAAAAGTAGGTTAAACGGGAATGACAGTTGTTAGGACATTTTAATTTTGTGAAGCTTACGGTACTAGTCATGGGATTGGGCATTCAGGGGACATAAGAAGAATATGTGGTCCAGAGTACCATTGTCGAGACAGAGAATTGTAATTTTATGTAGGAACACTGTACAACAACACTACAGTGGCCGAGTTTGATTCTGTACAATGTTTGTCGATCAATCTTATTGTAGTCCAAACTAGTGAGTAACAATGAGTTGTAATAAATAAGTTATCTACGTCATAACCATCATCATCCACTGAGAAAAATAATTAGTTATTGCGAATTTTTTTCTTTCTAGCAATAAAACTAGTTAAGTATTATTTAAATTAAAATTTATTTTGCAAAAATATTACAAAATTAAAGTTTTGTTAAGCAAACTTTAGTAATTAAACTTTATAAACCAGTTTTGTTGATAGTGAGAAAAATAAACAAAGTCAGACCATTTTTTTAATGTCATTACCAATTGTTCTGTGTTAATGGTAGGTATTGATTATAATGTGTGAATGTTAATGGCATACTGTTTGTTTATCTTTTATAAATTACGATTATACATGATGTTAGGTTTAAAAAAAAAACAATTTAGTATTTTATAATATTAAGGCAGTTTATTATATAAGTCTTAGACGGCGATACCACTGTAATGAAATATGAGCACTCTATCCTAATATTATTGTGAGTATGTGGTTCTGTTGTGATAAATATATAATATTTAGCAATAAATAAGTAAGTAGGACACTGGTAATTAAAACTACTCAGTCTAAGTATCCCTGACCAAATCCAAGAGGTCTATAAGATATTAACAAAATATTAAATGTTATTTTTGTTCCAATCAAGTTATTTTTTTAAGATATTAGTGTAAACTATGTAAAATGTGTTGTGGTTGGCCAGTGACCGATACCTTGGGTTCAAAGCCGGGCAAGTACCAAAGTGAATTTTACAAATGATAATCTTCTTTCATAGTATGTACGTTACCCTAGCAAGAAAGTGGCTCCTAGAATGATATAAGTGGAACGTATAATTAGTGCGTTATCTGCTGTGAATGTGCGTCATATAAAAAAATAGTGGGCGTTGTCGTTTTGGAAAAAAATCTATTTCTGCTGCAGTAAAGTTTTGCCAACAGGAAAATTCTAAACGAATCATCGGAGAGAGAAATATTGTGCAAAATGTTATTGTTAGTTTGGGTTTCGAATTGTAGAGGTCGGTAAAGTTAAGATGCAGCAAACATACTTGGCTTTTGGCCTCCTCCTCTTCGCGGCTTTATCTCATTTATCTTTTCCTCTTTTTTATTTTCCTAAACCACAAAACTAACTACACATGGATAAAGATTTTCAGCAGGTCGATCCATGGTTGGGTAACCATATTGACATAACAAGAACCCTCGGTATTTCGGCAAGTACGTTAAGCCTTTGGTACCAGGATGTCATTCGTGGTTCTTTGAGAGTTGTTCTTGTTAGGGGGTCGTGAGAACTCGTAAGACTGATGATGAAACCGACTACCGCGTTACCAAGGTAATACACACCTGAGTATTTGATATTAATTTCAACTTGATACCTCCTCGCATTACTGCGAAAAAGATCTTGACAAACAGACAACGAAGTGATACTTCGAGTGTGTTTCTTTTTGAATTTTTAAAGAACGGAACCGTAAAAATGGTTATGGAAGTCTTATTAGTTTAGTTTGCGCTATTGTCGATGGTAGGTAAGCTTTAATTCGTCTCTCGATTTCTTTACTTTCCGCGGTATTTAATCAATGACCGTTGTTCCTTCAGTAGAACAGTAATTTTATTTCTACTGCTGCTTGGTAAATTTTCGAGTTGTCAAAGATACTGCACACTCGAAAACGAGTCCTAGCAGGGCAAGAATTTATGTACTTATCAGACTAAATAATATAATACTTACTGAATTACTTTCCATAGGGATAATATTCACTATCATATTGCCACAAACATAATTTTAGAAAGTATGCAGAAATATTAGAAAGGTATCAAAAAATATATAATAATGAGTTAATTATAGTTGAATTGCGTTTTTGCGTCAACCGCGTACAAATATCCTCTGTGACAGACAAAAATTATAAAAATATTATTTGTGGCGTCTACTGCGGATTAAAAGACAACCCGTTTAAAATTTTCTTAAATATTTTATTAATAATAATATATATGTCGGAAAGCAGGACTCTCCCCAATAAATTCGAGTTCATACACGATGTCTCTCTTGGGTCTCGTGGGCGTCATGTTGGGTTTAATGCTGGCACAAAGCAAGTAGCAGGTAACTAATGCCATTGAGATAGTCCTTGGTCCAATTTTAACAAAGCAGCGGATTCGGTCACCAAGCATTTCGCTTTCTCTCAACAAAAACACACTTTTTCAAGTTTATTAACACACTTTTTGGTTACTTCACTTCTCAACTCTTTTCCTCACAACTCTTTATAACTCCGAAACGCGCGCCGTGCGCTTCTTTTCTATCTCTACGAAAAACACCTGGCCAGAGACTCCACTCGAGAGAGCCAGCATAGCATAGACTCTCCTCGCTTATTCATTGGCCAAAGAACTAATCAGGCAAGTTACCGCTTTTAAAACATCCAATCAGAATCGAGTATTTTGACATAAGAAGCATAAAGTGTTGTCAATCGAATAAAATCGAACTGAGGTTTAAAAAAGAATGTTGCCAATTAAACAAAACTGAATTAACGTAAACTTACAAGCAATATTTCTTTGTTCCTAATTATTAATCGTATACCTTCCTCCGACACGGCCATCTTGACAGACAAATGGACCCACATTTGATGTAGAGCGACGAGCAGCATCGTTACTCAACTGTAATAAAAAAAAAAACAAGATGAGAAAAAAAAGCTCCTGACCAAATAAAAAAAAAATAACGTGGTCGTGACAGCTTCCACGTGAAACCTTCAATCAACAGCTTTAAGTACAAAACAACAAAAACAGCAAAAATCAAGTACTTCTTTAATCATGAAAACTGAATTCTCATAGCTTTCATACTGTTCATTTGTTTTCTCCATGTATATCTAGGTCACCACACCGTACACAACCATCGTCGTACTATCGAAACAGCCACCTCACCGTTTAGACAACTATATTAACACATTCTAAACGGTTACCGAAGCACCAGAGGTACCAGGTTCCCAACAGACGTCAAGTCGGTCTCGAAGCACTAAGTGTGCCAGAAAGCACCCAAACGCTCAACACAACATACCATGCCACATACACCAAACAACAGGTTACCGAGGCCCCAGAGGGACCAGGCTCCCCCAGACAGACAACAGGTCACCGAAGCCCCAGAAGGACTAGGCTCCCCCCAGACAACCGGTCCTCTCGAAGCAACAAGACTGCCAGATACCCATGCCACATACACTAAACAACAGGTCACCGAAGCCCCAGAGGGACCAGGCTTCCCCAGACAGACAACAGGTTACCGAAGCCCCAGAGGGACCAGGCTCCCTCCCTTACATATCCAGCAATGTTTCTTGGTCCCACAGCAATCTATGTGGCTCCTGATGGTCAACCCTGTGACCATCCTGCAACCATAGTCATCCTGACCAGGCCTCGTAACCCACCTCGGTTACAGCAGTCATCTTTGACCAGTCACCTCGTAACCCACCTCGGTTACAGCAGTCATCTCTGTCCACTCACCTCGTAACCCATCTCGGTTACAGCAGTCATCTCTGACCACTCACCTCGTAACCCATCTCGGTTACAGCAGTCACCGCAGTGACTACTCATCACCGTACAGTCAGTCCTTTGACCATACACACCGACCTCACCATTGCTAGATTGATTTAAATCAGTCTCAACACAGTACATTCAGTTACGTCAATGGGTACTTGATCTCTCACCTTTCCTTTAACTCATCATGAACCAAACAAAGCCTTTAAATCAACACATAGTTGCCACCATTCAGAACTCCAATAACCATAAACAGCACCTTTAAGCCATAATGATATTTGCTATTTCAATCTATATTCTCAGTACTAAATACAACGGCAACCTCACATTCATAATTTCTTACCCAGCCTAAAGCATACTCAAGAACTCCATTTTATGTTCATGATGTCATACCAAACCCTCATTGCGAACTAAAAATAAATCATGCACCGCATCTGACCGACTTTACATTTCTGCATTATCTTATCCAACTTGGTCAGATAGCAAGTAACACAAAATTACGATAAGTATGATCACATTGATCAGCACAGAACATTAAACAAGTTAGAACACCACAACCATTACTGACAGTATACTTTCTTCAAAACAAAACCTATGATCAAAACCGAAAAGTGCCTCAGGGGTGACAGTGACAGGTTGCAAGACCTAACAATCAAACTAAACATCAACACACCCACACATAGAAACACTCGCACATAATACACACTCGCGCACACATGCACTCAAAGATAAATAGTTGTAGTATTAAATAACTTCTAAATTACTGTAGTATTCGATTTTCTTGTACTAGTTTAATTTCAACATTTTGTAAGGGACAGGGACTGTCATTCCCTAACACAGGCTATTCCGCAACCCAGCCAGGAAAGCAGAACTTCACCCAACCTGATTGTGATTGCTATGGTCTAAACCTCTATTTAAGTTTGTATATGCCCATGTACCACAATCTCCGCTCCCACTGAAATAAATTATTTGATTTGAAATTATTTGACTTTAAATTCAAAAAGTTATGTAGGTACTAGACTTCCTACATGACACCACAAAATCACACAATTCACAACTTTATTTTAAAAAGATGTTACAATTATTAAAACTTTTGAACAATGTTCAAGATTACCGAGGCCAAGAATCGTTGAACAACACAGAACAAGGAAACCATTCCTAGACTCCTTAAAAAAAAAAATATCAATTAAATCAAATAAAACCAAAGTGTCCCATTCATGGTCCACAATCCACAATAACTTAGCAAATACATTCACTACACAGAATGCACTTTCAACTTAAATTCATCATCGAATCAACTCTTGACTGACTTGACTCTGTCACCTCTTTGACCCACAAAACTGTTCTATGTAAATTAAAATGTTGCCAATTGAACATCTATCTCATCTGCAGCCAGAACTTAACAGTTATTGGCTTGCGTACATCTCATAATACTTGAATACGTCTTCTAGACACCATCTAAATGTCTAGTTGCACTTTTCATTCACCATAGTCAACTTAAATCATTTTTATTTGTAGGTATTGTTAAAATGACATGTTATCATTTGGTTATTTCTCTACAATGCGATATATAACAACTACAGACATTAACTTTACCTTTATTCAACTGTTGGTAGCAACAAAACTAAACACCAACTGTCTAGGCTATAATAACGTTAATCTTCATGATATTTTAAGATACTTTAACACCGGTTTGAAAATAATCTTGATCACTCTCTTAACTGAAAGTTATCACAAGTCTTTGGAACAAAGCAAAAGTTAAAAGTTTAATCCTCACAGAGACAAACACCCTGTAACAATTTATTAGTAGTCTAGTCTTTATCTAGTAACTTTTAAGTTAAAAATCATATCACAGTTAAAAGTTTTTTTTTTTCTTCTTTGGCAACTGAGCCGATGCCGACTATTCTGCCAGTGTCATGTAGAGACGACAGCACAATGACGCGAGCCGTCGAATTGAGCTATTCTTTCGGTGTCATGTGGAGTCGACAGCACGGTGAGTCGAGCCGTCGAACTTTGTTTATTCTTCCAGTGTCATGTAGAGGCGACAGCGCGGTGAGATGAGCCGACGAACTTTGTGGTAGATAACAAAGATAGACATTGATAAAAAAAAAGTAACTACATTTTGATGCCATTGTCAATTATAAATTTTGAAAGGAGTTTGATAACTTTAGGAGAGAAATTTGCTAAAAGGGAATGGAAGTTGATAGGGAGGGGGATTTTAATGTTGGGAAGCATATGATACAAGTCAAAAGAGTGGGAATACGAAGGACATGAAAAAAAGATATGGTCTAATGTACCATCATCAAGGCCGCACTCACACAAGGAAGAGTCACGAACACGGATCTTATTTAGGAATACTGGACTACAGCAGTGACCGAGTCTCAGCCTACACAAGGATGAAACAGCTCTTCTAGACATTTTAGGGCATTTGAAAAACCAAGGTTTCCGCTGGAACTCAGGTTGAATGTTGGCATAATATGCCCCTTTGAGTTTCGAGCTTGCTTGCCACTCCGCTGACCACGAGCTGAATAATTTAAGTTTGGTGTCTGAGCGCAAGTCGTAACTATGAAGCAGATAGTGTTTTCTATCCACAGGTTTGGATGTAGCAAATTTTGCCAGAGAGTCAGCACACTCGTTGCCACATATACCCGAATGGCTGGGAACTCAAACTATTTCAATGTTTAAACCTTTGTTGTGACAAGAGAAGAGTAAATTACGTATATCTACAATAATCTTGCTGTGAATTTTAGATTTTAATTGATTTTGTCCTAGAGCCTGGATGCTACTATGCGAATCTGAAAAAATAACCGAATTTTGGATATTGTGCGATAATATAAAATTGATGGCTCTAGCTCTAGGATACCGATGCATTCCCCTGTAAAAACTGAAGATTCTGGCGGACATTGGAATAAAAGAGCTATTTTAGAGTTCTCGAAGTATGTTGAAACACCTGTACACCCCGTTGATGATAATTTAGATGCATCCGTATAGAACAAATTCCAACCCTTCCAGTATCTCTGAATAGCCCGAGCAAACTCTGCTTTTACGTCCTGGGAGTTTTTAGTGATACCAAGGCCCAAGACGATCTTTGGCTTGAAATGGACCACCTCATATGCGGCAGCAAATACTGGAAGAGAAGGGTATTGACAAACAGGCGAAGAGAGTTGTTTAAGCTCCCTATACCTATTCATCAATGGAATACATTTATTATTCCAGTAAGAAGAGACATTAAAAGAAAGGTTGATTTGCTCCAAAATGGGAAGTAAGGGATGGGATGAGAGGGAGAAAACTTTTGACAAGAACCGATCTGCTAAGTATTGTCTACGAAGGGTAAGGGGAGGATCTGCACATTCAACCTGGAGAGCGTTAATGGGGGAAGATTTCATGGCGCCAATAACTATTCTAAGGCATTTGGCCTGGACTGCATCGAATTTACGTAGGGCTTCTTTATTACATGGCTCAATTAAGTAGCTACAGTAATCCAACACACTTCTAACCAGAGCATTGTATACCAGTTTTAAGGTGTATGGGTGAGACCCCCACCAGACACCTGCCAGAGCCTTAAGAATCGAAACTGAGCGCTCACATTTTTTAACTGTATTATTAATGTGGTCCACACCTGACAATTTAGAATCCAGGATAACTCCCAGAAACCTAGCCTGTTCTTTGACTGGTATAACTTGGCCATCTATATTAATGTCAAGTTGAGGGACAATACGTCTGCGAGTAAACACAACTGATGTACTTTTTGGAGCACTTAAAGATAACCCATGATCTAACAGCCATTGGTTTAATGAGGACAAAGAAACATTCATAGATTGAGCAGCACGATGCTCAATCTATGAATGCTCTCAGCATCCACGATGGAATTGCCACAGATCAATAACGCAATATCATCAGCATACTGAAGGATTTTACAATTAAGATTTAAACAGGAAGGTAAATTGCAGGTATAAATATTGTATAAAGGGGGACTAAGAACGGATCCCTGAGGAAGGCCCCGCCAAGCTAATCTTGGTGCAGACTCCTCCCCAGGAATTCTTAATTTAAGACTACGGTCTAAAAAGATATTTGATATGGTCTGACGAATTTTAGGCGGGATTCCCAGCTCTTTCATTTTCTGCCCAAGAACAGGGATGAGGACAGAATCATATGCAGCTGAAATGTCTAAGAAAACGGCTACCACAGACTCATTCCTACTAAGGGCCAACCGGATCTCTGATGTGAGGGTACCCACACTATCAGCTGTACCCAGACTTTTCCTAAAGCCAAATTGAGATGTTGGTAGCAATTTCCTGCTCTCCACAAACCATTCCAGACGGTTTTTAATAAGGTGTTCCAAGAGTTTAATGAGTATGGACGATAGAGCAATTGGTCTGTAGGAACAATGATCACTAGGATCTTTACCAGGTTTTAATATTGGAATAATAATTTGAACCTTCCAATCAGGAGGAATATATCCAGAGGAAAAGCAGTAATTGGCCAAGTCCAGGTAATACTGGTGGGTCTTATCTCCAGCTTTGGTTATGAAGGAATATGGGAATCCATCCACCCCAGGGGCAGAGTCCCTAACATGGGCAAGGACAGATTTAAGTTCCTCCAATGTAAATGGTCTGTCCAAAGGATCATCTGATGCTGTTTGGTGGTTCATTGAGACACATTCATATTTACCAAGAACATAAGCTGGGTCTAATTTAGAAAAAAACTGGTGACTAAGCTCATCAGACATTATGCTCCCAGAGGGAGGCCTCAAATTATTCCTAAAGGATTTCAACCTACGCCATACTACTGAAACTGGAGTGGATGGACTCAGTGAATCACAATACCTACGCCAACTATCTCTTTTTTTTTTCTTAAGTAATTTTCTGGACTTAGCCAATATATGCTGAAAAGCTATGATGTTCTCCAGGTTCATATTTAAGTTACAATTCATTTCGGCCTCATTCCTAGCTTTGATCACAGCAGAACATTCCCTATCCCACCATGGCGGAGATGGGATTTTGCCCTTTGGCAGTTTTTTGGAAGGGAAGGAATCATCCGCTGTAGCAGATATTATGTTGGAGAATGACAAAAAGCATTCCTGAGCATTTTCATCATTAATGGAAGGAAGAGAGGAGACGCGCAAATCTATAATTTTTGAGTAAAGGTCCCAATCAACTGAGTTCAGTTGATATTTTAAAAGAGGAGCAGAGATTCTATCAGGGATAATTTTGGAAGGTATTTCCACCATGATGGGATAGTGATCACTCCCATAGGTCATATTCAAGCGACTCCAATTAAAAAGGCTGGCTATATTAGATGAACAAAATGTCAAATCAACACAACTGTTATTTTGCCCAGGCACAGCCCGACGTGTGGCAAACCCATCATTTATCACACATAAATTAAGTTCATCTAATATATCCACTAAGCCTATACCAAAATTGTCACAGGTTTCTGACCCCCATCTATAGTGGTGACCATTAAAATCACCCATGACAAGTAATGGACCTTGTACATTACTTAACATACTTTTTATGATATCAAGATCATCAATTTGTGGGTATGCAATATAAAAACTAAAAACAATTATATCCTCAGCCTTAACAGCAACAACATTGATGTTGTCACCTACAAAGGGTAGAGGAATTGGGGTGATTTGATCGCTCTGTATCGCTTCTCAATCAAAAACTGACTCACGACGAATCCGACCGCTCTTTATATAGCACGGAAGAAGTTTCTGGAACGTTCCATACTGTTCTAGATAATTCGAGAAACTTCCAGAACAATCGACTTTCGAACTCATTGTTCCCGAAGCGACTAGAAACATCCAGAATGTTCGATTCGAACCTTCTGGAAAATTTCATTCGACACGAGCTTTCGAGAACATTAGTTACGCTATTCAATACTAGATGGCGCCACTAGTTACTACCTAGTTCTTCCTCTCGTTACTAGATGGCGTTGGCCTATCTTGTAACATTGCCTCCTTCATAGACATGCTCGTCCCGAGCATTGCTAGACCCATGATAACGGGCCAACCGATCCACATGAACGACCTTTGATGCACCTCGGGGTCCCTTTTGAATTCGTATATACATTATCCATCCTGTTTCGTAGCTCATTCGCATAATCTGTTACATTGCGTGGAGACTCAGGCGGGATACCGGTGATTAGATCTGCAGGTAATCGTAGTTCTCTGCCGAAATTAGCAAAAGCTGGCGTTACCGTTGTAGTTTCATGAACAGCACTGTGATATGCCATGAGATATGGTTGAATGTGTTTGTCCCAATCCTTCTGTCTGTTTTCCACAACCTTTGCAAGATATCTCTCTAGTGACTGGTTGAATCGTTCAACCATCCCGTCTGATTGCGGATGATAAGTTGTAGTTCTGGTTTTGTGAGCACCCATCACACGACACGTCTCCTTGAACACTTCTGACTCGAAGTTCCGGCCTTGGTCACTGTGGATTTCCAAGGGTACCCCGAACCGACAAAACACTTCGTGAACTAACTTATCAGCCACCGTAGAGGCTTCTTGATTAGGGATTGCAAACACTTCCGGCCATTTTGTGAAGTAGTCCATGACGACCAAAAAGTACTTGTTCTCGCTTTGGCTTTCTGGAAATGGTCCAGCAACGCAACATCTAATGCTATACGTTCCCACGGTGCACCAACATTGTAAACCTTTAGTGCCCCTCTGCTACGAGTTTGTGGTCCTTTCACAGCCGCACAACTTGTGCATTTGCGGCACCATTCCTCAACGTCCTCTCGACAATGGATCCAGTAAAATCGTTCTCGGATCTTGATTAAAGTCCTCTTAACTCCCATGTGACCCCCTGAACATCCATTGTGGTAGAGCTGTAGGATCTCCGGCACCTTAACTTTAGGTACGACCATTTGTAGATGACACTGGTCACCGCGAGCGTTCTCCCATTTCCTGCACAGAACTCCATCCTGGATAACCAAGCTTTCCCACTGTGCCCAATAACTCTTGGTGATGGAACTGGTTGCTGCGACATCACTCCAGTGAGGCCTAGGAGCACCTGATTTCTTCCATTCAAGGATCGGTTTTAGGTCTCTGTCTTCTTGTTGAGCACTCTGCAAGGTTTCCTTCCACTCTTCGCTAAGATCCGTCCCCAAAACCCGCACTAGCGTTACCTGCTTAGCTTCTTGTCTCGCACAATGTTTACATTGGTCTGGACACGGTCTTCGCGAGAGAGCATCAGCATTACTGTGTGGTGTTCTGTTCCCGTCACATGATTGTGACTCACACACAATTTGTGAAATTGAGTTCCTTGGGGCTCTTTCATCACCAGCCACTAACTGCCACTTACTCCTGGCGTCTACTGGTTTTCCTGCTGCTGGTGACTGAATTCCACAATGGGGACTCCTTTGCTTTGGGCAGCTCAACCGGATGTGGCCTCTCTCTCCACAGCTATAGCACCGGGGTGAATTCACAACCTGCCTTATGCGGTGAGCTCGATCGTCCCGTCGTACAGTTTCCACCTCCAAAGCGTAGGCTAAGGCGTTCTTAAGGTTCTTAAAATGGCCTAGCCTTACGGCAGCCCTAACCTCCAAGTCACGGATCCCATCCGTGAAAGCCTGTACGACATTCCCGTCGATCAGCACAGGTGAAGACTTGTAAGCCTTCCGGACCAGCTTTTCCACCTCCAGAGCCCACTGCTGTAAGGTTTCACCAACACGTTGCGATCGGTCCTTTAGCTGGGCGCGAAACACATGTTCCAGGTGCGCGTCGCCGTATCTAGTTTCCAATGCTTCCAGAAGCTTTTCGAAAGTAACGTCCTGTCCAAGTGCCTCTAACACAATCAAGGCCTGGTCGCGAAGACCCAAGGTTAGAGCAGTCAAGGCCTGTTCTTTGGTCCACCTATTCGCTTTCATGACGGCCTCGAACTGTATCTTGTAGGCAGACCATGACGAAGAGCCGTCGAATGGTGGCACTTTAAAACCACCTGGCGAGAGCGCAACTACCGTAGGTGCGACGGCCTCTCCTCCAGATTTGAGCCCACGAACAATCCTCTCCAATTCGGCGATGCGGATCTCCTGCTGCTGGACCTGGTCCTTTACCTCCTTCATCTCCTTACCGATGGCTGCGCGGAGGTCCTTGATTACCATGAACTGCTCCTCCTGACGGCGAATCTGCTCCTCCTTGTCGCGCTGCAGCTGCTCTTCCAAGCGGCGAGCCTGCTCTTCCTGACGGCGAGCCTGCCCCTCCATAAAAGCCATCAGAGGTCAGGGGTCACCGGAGATTGAGCTGATGCCGCTGCCACCGCGGAGTCTTGTTGTCCACTTGATGACGGTGAGGGAGCGTCTCCAAAGCGCCTCTGGTCTACGTCTTGCTGGCGCTGACTCCTGGTGCGCATCCTTTCCGTTTCTTTCTTCGGTAGAACCGGCATAATTTATCCCGCACTTCTGACACCAATTTGTTACGAGCTGGGGTTCAGGGATAAATTATTTAAACAGCAGACCTCAATTAATCACTGTTTATTACAAAAACACTTCTTAAACAATTCTATTACTTCGCTCTATTTTCAGCTTTGATCGCTCTGTATCGCTTCTCAATCAAAAACTGACTCACGACGAATCCGACCGCTCTTTATATAGCACGGAAGAAGTTTCTGGAACGTTCCATACTGTTCTAGATAATTCGAGAAAATTCCAGAACAATCGACTTTCGAACTCATTGTTCCCGAAGCGACTAGAAACATCCAGAATGTTCGGTTCGAACCTTCTGGAAAATTCCATTCGACACGAGCTTTCGAGAACATTAGTTCCGCTATTCAATACTAGATGGCGCCACTAGTTACTACCTAGTTCTTCCTCTCGTTACTATATGGCGTTGGCCTATCTTGTAACATTATTGATGAACAAAGCACATCCCCCATATCCATCTGATCTATCATGTCGAACACCATTGAAACATGGGATTCTGAAATTACTTTCAGAACGAAGCCATGTCTCAGCAATGCTGCAGATTGATGGTTTGAATTTATTAATGAGGAAAAGTAAATCATGTTTCCTGGGAGTAATACTCCTGATGTTCCACTGAAGAAGGTGAAGGGGGAGCATTGTGAATATAATTCATTATAGATGTCAATTTGTTGGCAACGTGGTCAGGTAGTGAATGAGCAGGGTTTGCTAATATAGCCATTAGCATACTGGATATAATATTTAAAATACTTTCTGAAGAAATAGGACTGTTAGTACTTGCCCGAGGGTAAGCACTACCATTTTGGACAGAAGTGAATGAATAGTCTTGAATAAGGGCTTGGTGAGCTTGCTTATCATAACTAGGTGACAGGGGGCATGGGATTTTTTTTTGATTAATACAGTTTTGCGGTGTGATTTTGGAGTTTGGGGAGTTGATCTGGGGAACAGAAGAGGACTGGCTATAGGTTTGGTTTTTGGAGATGATCTAATTACTTCAGCATACGATCTTGAAACTTGTGGGAATACCTGACTTGCTTCTGCATAAGAGATTGATTTCTCAGCCATCAGTGCTTTTATTCCTTTTTGCCGACCCAACTCCGGGCAAGACTTGTCGGTGGCATAGTGACTTCCAGAGCAGGAAACACAAAAGCCAAATTCAGTGGGGACTTGGCAGCCATCACCTAGGAGGTCTTCACCACATTTAAAACAGCGTGGTTGTGAGCGACATACAGTGCGTGTGTGACCAAAACGACAACAGTTGAAACATTGAATAGTTGGGTACATATACTTTTCAACTGGGAGAGTAGAGTAGAAGCAATAAACACGATTTGGCAAAACTTGGCCATCAAAGGTAAGAATGACGGTTTGAGTGGGCTTCCACTCAGTAACGCCCGGAGAACTCACCTTTCGGTTCATTCTCCTGGCCTTAATAACTGGACCGCATCCAGTGGGAACCCTGATATTTTCAATGACCTCTTCCTCTGTCCACTCAATAGGTACGTCTCTGACGAGACCCATGCGTTATATATAGGGATAGAAGTAATGTATCCATGGGATGTCAGTATTGGGCTTATTAGAAAACTGTTCGCATCCAGGTGAGTCTTAAAACTTACTGCGAGTCTATTTCGCCCCAAACGTTTCAAGCTTCCGAGAATAACATTAGCAAAGTTATTATGTGTGAGGAACATACCAAACTTAACAGGATGTAAAACAGTGCCAGAGGTCTGTCCATCTTTTAGGGACACGTGAACTACATATGGTGCGTTATCTCTCGAGTTGTATGTGTGTCTGCCTATCGTATGCTTGGATTGTTTCGGAGGATTGATGGGAGTAGCGGGGGGCGAGCATGCGGGTCTTTTTCTTTGCGCAGATTCGGAGTCCATAGCGTTATCAATTTTGTCATCGGGGAGAGTAATGGTTAGAATCGGACTGTAATCAAAGGGATCGGGAGGGTCAGGGGGTTTCTTGTTATCCATGACGGATACCGGTTAAAAAAATTAAATCTATTAAAGAAATAGGTTCATACAAACCCTGGATGTTAGAACACAAACACCAAGAAAAATCTTGTTTGAAATTCACACTAATAAAAACACTTAACTCAAGAAAACTCGTAATACCAATAAAACTAACTGCTAACCCAACAACACTACCAAAGAAAGACTAAAATTATCAACTCTATAGTGAAAAACTCTTAAAATCAAAATAAGACTAAAAAAATTTTGCCGCCATAAGTTGACTTGACAATGACATCTCAGTTAAAAGTTATTTGTTTTGTTTGTCTGACTTTTTCGAATGTTGACACTTAAATGCCACTCTCTGATAGGGATGGCGATCTGTTATCGATTAATTCACGAACCGATTGTAAAGACAAAAAAATAAATAGTAATCGATTTTCAATCGATATCCAGTACTGAATCGATATTTCATCAGAAAATCGAGATTAGATTTTTCTGTTTATATCTAAGGAACCATTGATTAGAACCAAAATATTATTAAAAATATAATCGAATATATTACACAAACCTATGTGAATTCAACGTAAACAAAATAAATACCTTTCCCCTGAACCTGATCCTTTAATTTAGTTGTAAAAATAACTCCAATCGGCCAAAGATGTTATAAGATCGACTTTTATTATGATTTTTCTTTTTGCGTTCCGTAACTGTATTCACACTCGCATTGAAAATACTAACACGAATAGTTAGAAATTACGATATTCACCAATTCCCTTGGAGATCAAATCAACTACACTCAGTGGTAGTAATATTTACAGGAATTCTGAAGTGACTCCTATAAATAAAAAATGCATGGCTAAAATTCCTAGTGTTCAAACATAAAAAAAAACGGATTGCTAATATTTTTACTTCTCGTTAATTGTCAGTAATAAACTTACAACCTATTTAATAATCCGTGTGTACGCTTGTGACAGCACTAGTGGTCACAAAACCGTATAATGTTCTAATTCTAACAACACAACATAACAACGTAATGAAATCTAACTTCTTTGCGTTTTGTCCTCACATTCCAATGCTCCCAGTACATTAGAAAGATGAAATTACGAAAATCGTTTCGTTGTTTATTTTGTTGGTGTAGTGTGTCTATCCCTCAGTTTCCCACCTTTTTTAACTACCTACCTAATTATCGGAGAATTAATAACGCGCGTTATCTTCTGTGATTGGCTGTTGAAAATTCATTCAACCAATCACAGCAGATAACACGTGCTTGACAATTTGTCACATTAATTCTCCGATAATTTTAAGGTGGGAAACTGAGGGTTAGTGATTATTTATGATATCTTCCGTCAACACTTGACGTCTTGTCATGCATATTCTTCTGTCTGTTACTTTTAATTATTAGGTTGTATTTTAGCAGAATAAAGCCAAGATTTCTGTTTGTATCTTCGTTTAAATGTATCAATTTATTCTGCTAATAAAAAATGTCTGAAAATGATACAAAACCGAATACGCTAAAATCCGAAAAATCTTCAAGCATGCAACGATATTTACGACCGGACCGTTTCGATACCGAACCCGGAACGGTGGCGGCTGATTCAAAATGGAGACATTGGTATACAACTTTCTCTAATTTTATAATTGAAGAGGATTCTAATATTTCTGATTCTATGAAACTGAAACTATTGACGAATCATCTTTCTCCAACGATTTTCTTATTTATTAACGAATGCGATACGTTTGACAATGCTATTACACGGCTCAATGAAATATATATCAAACCTTTCAATGAAATACATTCACGCCATGTCTTGTCAACTCGCAAACAGCAATCAGATGAATCAATATCAAAATATATCCAAGCTTTGAAACAACTCGCGCAAGATTGTACTTTTAAAAGCGTAACTGCTGATGAATATAAGCAAGAGTACATACGTGACGCATTCATATCAGGAATTTCTTCGCAAAAGATACGTTCAAGACTGCTATAAAATACGGTACTAACCCTCAGTTTCCCACCTTAAAATTATCGGAGAATGAATGTGACAAATTGTCAAGCACGCGTTATCTGCTGTGATTGGTTGAATGAATTTTCAACAGCCAATCACAGAAGATAACGCGTGTTTGACAATTTGTCACATTAATTCTCCGATAATTTTAAGGTGGGAAACTGAGGGTAAGCCTTGATGACGCTTTTCGACAAGCTATTGCAATTGATTCGGCTGAGAAACATACCTTCAGTTGCCCACCTTAAAATTATCGCAGAATTAATGTGACAAATTGTCAAGCACGCGTTACCTGCTATAATTGGTTGAATGCATTTTCAATAGCCAATCACAGAGGATAACGCGTACTTGACAATTTGTCACATTAATTCTGCGATAATTTTAAGGTGGGAAACTGATGGTAAGTCTCGCATTTGTAAACACACTTGATCCATCACAACTTAATGCTGTAACATCCAATAATCATATCTAACCTTCTGAACCAAGCCAAAGCTCAAACTTAGCGGCTGTGTCACAAAGGAAAAGACGTTGCTTCTTTTGTGGATCTAATACCCTACATCAACGCATCAAATGCCCCGCATTTAACTCTATATGTCAACTTTGTTCGAAGAAAGGGCATTTTGCACGTGTATGCCGATCTTCGAAAACTTTCGCGAATGCAGCGGCCAACAATGATGAAAACAACGCCTGTATTTCGGCTGCATCTCCGTCTAGTCTACGGAAAGCGACTATACCTATATTACTGAATGAAACTCGTGCTGAAGCACTGATTGACACGGGAAGTTCTGTATGTTTTATCGACGAGGCTTTATCGAGAATAATGAATCTCAGAAGGAAGAACATAAATCAATCTGTTTCTTTGGCTTCTCTTAATCATTCAACATTCGTCAATGGATTATGCCAAGCGACTATCAAACTTGACAAACATATTTACAAACAACATATTTACACTCCTCATCGTGCAGAACCTGTGTGCTGATGTAATCATTGGCCATGATCTCCTGAAACATCATAAGTTGCTAGAATTCTAATTCGGAGGTGAAAAAGAACCTCTACATATATGCAACGTTATGCAAGCATCTGTGCCTCCGGCCTCTGTCTTTTCTAACCTCTCACTTGATATAAGGCCGCTTGCAATCAAGTCCAGGACCTACTCAGAAGAAGATGAACGATTTATTAAAGAGGAAGTATGTAAGTTATTAGCGAGCGGCATAATTGAACCGAGCATGTCACCATGGAGGGCCCAGGTTTTAGTAACGGGAGGTATTAGTCACCGTAAACGAATGGTAATAGATTACTCTCGTACTATAAACCGGTACACTGAATTGGATGCCTTCCCTTTGCCGAAAATAGAATCCATTATATCCAAAGTCTCAAAATATAACTTCTTTAGTCAAATAGACCTAAAATCCGCGTATCATCAAGTGCCAATCTTATCTCAAGAAAAAGCTATGACGGCATTTGAAGCTTGCGGAAACTTATATCAATTTACACGAATACCTTTCGGTGTAACCAATGGCATAGCTGCTTTTCAAAGAACGCTGTCTTTCATCATAGAAACTGAAAAGCTAAATGGCACATTCTGTTACCTTGATGACGTCACAGTCTGTGGCAAAACAAAAGAAGATCATGATAAAAATCTGAAACGATTTATGGATGCAGTTACCAAATACAATTTGACTTTAAATGAACAAAAATGTATATTTAGTTGTGAAGAAAAAAATTTACTCGGATATACAATTCACAATAATATTATAAAACCTGATGAGAATCGACTTAAGCCCCTTTTGGATCTACCATTACCAAACGACAGTAGCAGTCTTAATCGAACTTTTCTTAAAAATTCAACCGCTAATTCGTGCCAAAGTTCCACTAAACAAAGAATCTACTGAATGCTTTCAACAATTGAAATCAGAAATCGCTAAAGCCGCATTAGTAGCTGTAAATTATTCTGATTTACTCACTGTAGAAACTAACGCTTCTGAGTACGCTATCGCTGGCACCCTATCTCAATGTGGCAGGCCTGTCGCTTTCTTTTCTCGTTCACTTAATAATTCAGAGAGAAAACATCCATCTATAGAAAAAGAAGCTTACGTGATCGTTGAATCCTTACGGAAATGGCGTCATTATTTAATTGGAAGACACTTTTTATTAATCACAGACCAAAAGGCTGTAGCTTTTATGCTGAATCAAAAACACGCCAGCAAAAACAAAAACGAAAAAAATTAAAGGTGGCGTTTAGAACTCTCTTGTTTCAAATACGATGTATCTATCGCCCTGGCAAAGAAAACGTATCTGCAGATGCGCTATCAAGAGTTTGTGCTGTTATGAACACGGATAAATTATATGAGTTACACAATTCTCTTTGCCATCCAGGTATAACCAGAATGGCGCATTGGGTTCGTACAAAGAATCTTCCCTTTACAATTAATGATGTAAAATCTATGACAACATCTTGCCGTGTCTGCGCGGAATTGAAACCACGTTTCATGAAAACTAAGAGTCGCTTAATTAAAGCTATCGAGTCTTTTCAGCGTCTGAACATCGACTTTAAAGGACCTCTGCCGTCTAACACTTATAACAAGTACATTCTCACTATCATTGAAGAATACTCAAGATTCCCATTCGCTTATCCATGTAGCGATCTTTCAGTACAAACTGTTATCAAGTGTCTCAAAGACTTGTTTCTTACTTTTGGTTCCCCAGCCTATATTCATTCGGATAAGGGTACAGCATTTATGTCACAAGAGCTAAAACAATTTCTGTATTCTTATAATGTTGCTACTAGCAGGACAACTCCTTATAACCCAGAAGGAAATGGCCAAGTCGAGCGGCTAAATGGAACGCTTTAGAAAACAATCCAACTATTTCTTAAGTCGAGGCAGATGCAAACTGCGGAATGGGAACGAGCGCTACCTACTGCGCTGCATTCATTTCGATCTCTATTACGTACAGCAACAAATCAGACACCACTTGAGCGATTTTTCTTCCACACCAGACGATCTCCGACAGGTGAATCCATTCCTTCATGGTTATTGTCACCAGGTCAAGGTGAAGTGGTCAAGTGCTTATGAAAAGGAATGTAAGAACTTCAAAATATGATCCAATCGTAGACGAAGTCGAGCTGTTACATGGAAATCCATCTTACTCGTATGTCCGTTTGTCCGATGGTCGAGAGACTACTGTCTCTAATAGACATCTAGCACCAATACCTACCGAGGATCTAGAATCTGATGAAGAGGATTCGGAACATGAGATTACAGAATCAGAACTAGCTGTACAGCCAACGCAAGACGCTCCAGTACACGAACGAAAGTGTAGAATCATCAGAACGAGCTGAACAACCTCTGCGTCGATCCACCCGGGAAAGGCGGCCACCAGCAAATTTTCAAGATTATGTCACTAACAAAATTAGCAACGACATGAAACTGGTGGGGGTGAATGTAGTGTGTCTATGTGATTATTTATGATATCTTCCGTCAACACTTGACGTCTTGTCATGCATATTCTTCTGTCTGTTACTTTTAATTATTAGCTTGTATTTTAGCAGAATAAAGCCAAGATTTCTGTTGGTATCTTCGTTTAAATGTATCAGTTGGTGAATAAAAATGATTAAATACTTGAAACAAAATATTTCAAAGCTCAAACACAACAAAGATTTAAATAGATGGCGTGGCATGCACCGACTCCTCATTCTGTCTATGTAAAAATTATTTGTTTCTTTTTAAATTAATCATAAAAGATAAAACATGAACCTATTCAGTAAGTTCCCTCAAGCAGCAAATTACGGCAAAATGGGGTCCCGAATCTAATTTCGATGATTATTGAATGATACACAGTATCAATACACACAACACAACGACATAGATGGCGCTGTTTGAATATTATTTTCTCTTCTTAACTTACATTACACATTTCCATTAAACAAAATAACGCAATAGTTATAAATTGCAATGAATGCAACTATTAATTGTAAAACTTAGGTACTTCCAAACTTAATACATACTTCAGCTGCCACAAATGTATGCCGATGCACAGATAGTTGAATGCAGATCAAAGTAACATACCTTATGCCTGTACTCCCAGAAAGGTCAGGCAGCAGTGCCAACCATGCACATGTCCAGAATCCTAGATGCTATCAGAAAATATTAAATTGATTGATCACCACAGCGGCATGTATAACACCGCTAAATTTCCTCTTACATAGCGCTTCAAGCTGCAGTTTGTGTGTTGCCTCTTGAAATGGAACTTGAGCTCTGCACTTGTATCACCACACGCAGCTGGTCACAACAGGTCTTGTGGTATCCACAGCCACGTTGAAGGGCTTACTGCCAGTTTCCCAGGTCTCAATTATCGGGCTGTTAACGTAATCGACGATTAATCGCCTGTTAATTCTACTTTCAGTTTCTCAACATCCAAATGTGACAAGCGGTTGACAATTTGTCACATTTGAGAAGAATCTCGAATTAACCACATGTTACAGCAGTTTTGGGTTTCTGAGAACCTTTTTCAATGTTAATCTCTTGTCAACGAGCCTAATTTATAATTATTGGAAATTGGTCGATTATTTGCAGATTAAAATTAATATTATGATTTTAAAGGTTTATATTACGATAAAAAGATAAAAGGGGTCGGTGAAAACTATGGTATGGGTTGAGTTATAAAAAATATGTTAATTTAGAGCAATTATTTAATTACAAAGATTAAAAAAATAGGATATTAAAAACTTTTTAAATTAATTACAGTATAAAAACTTGACACAATTATCAAAAATAGTTATTTTGTATTTATGTAAATAAAAATAAAAAAATCAAACTGTTACTGACCTGGGTATCGAACCTACCTCATACCAATGCGCGTGAGGAAGGTTCGATGGTCAGTGTTGACTGTATCCTGTACTTAGTACTTACAAGTTCAGTTTCTGTATAGGTTTGTGTTTAACCTGAAGCGGCTGGGGTGGTGACCGCGCCAGGGTAAGCAACACTTACCAAGGTCAGTCTTGGGATGGGAGACCACTTTTTTTTTTGGGTCGCTTTTTTATGGATAGGTGACCCCGCCAGGTTAAGCAACACTAACCAAGGTCAGTCTTTGGATGGGTGAACATCATTACAAAAATTTTGATCACCCATCCTAAAGTCACCCCGCTATATTAAACAACATCTACCAAGGTCACCCATCCAAAAACAAGCGAACCCAAAAAAGTGGTCACCCATCCAAACACTGACCTTGGTAAGTGTTGCTTACCCTGGCAGGGTCACCCATCCAAAAACAAGCGAACCAAAAAAATTGGTCATCCATCCCAAGACTGACCTTGGTAAGTGTTGCTTACCCTGGCGGGGTCAGCCATCCAAAACAAAGGAACCAAAAAAATAAAAGTGGTCACCCATCCAAAGACTAACCTTGATAAATGTTGCTTAACCTGTGTTCGGTCACCTATCCAAAAACAAGTAAACCAAAAAAAAAGTGGTTACCCATCCAAAAATCGTCCTTGGTAAGGTTTGCTTAACTTTGCGGCTAAACCAACCCTGCCGCTCAAGATAAATTACTATTTAAAGTTACTGTTTACGTTATAGTAGCGAATGAATTGAATGAATACCAGCTAGGGTGGCCAACCGAAATAAATTAACGCCGATTATTTATTGTAACAAGAGATTACGTAATTTCTCGATGATCCAGAGTTGAGAAACTCACTGACAACTGACGGCTGGTTAATTTGTGACAAATTGTCAGCTGATTTGAGATGTGACGTCGACTTCAGAAACTGGCCCTTAGACATCCATGCTATTTGTTGCATATTGTGCGAATGGTTCCCTGAAAAATTCATGTCTATGAGCAAGTTTTCACACAAGCGTGTTTTGTTTAATAAAATTGTAGCTTAGTATGTTTGTTCTCTTGCACTGTATTTGCATAAGTCGTCTTAGGGCGAGTTTCTGAAGTCGACGTCACATCTCAAATCAGCTGACAATTTGTCACAAATTAACCAGCCGTCAGTTGTCAGTGAGTTTCTCAACTCTGCATCATCGAGAAATTACGTAATCGCTTGTTACATTTAATATTTTATTTCGGTTGGCTACCCTAGCTAGTATTCATTCACTTCCTTCACTACTATAAGGTAATCAGTAACTTTAAATAGTATTTTATCTTGAGCGGCTGGGTTGGTGTAGCCCGCAAGTTAAGCAAACCTTACCAGGGACGATTTTTGGTTGGGTAACCACGTTTTTTTTGTTTGCTTTTTTTTGGATAGGTGACCCCACACAGGTTAAGCAACACTTACCAAGGTTTTTTTTGGATGGGTGACCGTTTTATTTTGGTTCGTTTGTTTTGGATGGCTGACCCCGCCAGGGTAAGCAACGCTTACCAAGGTCAGTGTTTGGATGGGTGACCACTTTTTTTGGGTTCGCTTGTTTTTGGATGGGTGACCATGCCAGGGTAAGCAACACTTACCAAGGTCAGTGTTTGGATGGGTGACCACTTTTTTTGGGTTCGCTAGTTTTTGGTTGGGTGACCTTGGTAATGTTAATTAATAATTAAATTTTTGTGCTGATGGTCACCCATCCAAACACTGACCTTGGTTAGTGTTGCTTACCCTGGCGGAGTCACCTATCCATAAACAAGCGATCCAAAAAAAAAGTGGTCACCCATCCCAAGACTGACCTTGGCAAGTGTTGCTTAACCTGGCGCGGTCACCACCCCAGCCGCTTCAAGCTAAACACAAATCTATCCAGAAACTGACCTCGATAAGTACTAAATACAGGGTACAGTTAAAATTAATGCGCGTGAGGAAGGTTCGATTCCCAGGTCAGTAATTTATTTTATTTTATTTTTATTTACCTAAATACAAAATAACTATTTTTGATAATTGTGTCAAGTTTTTATAATGTAATTAATTTAAAAAGTTTGTAACATCCTATTTTTTTTAAATCTTGCTAATTAATAATTGATCTAAATTAACATATTTTTTATAACTCAACCCATACCACAGTTTTCGACGACCCCTATTATCTTTTTTATCGTAATATAAGCCTTTAAAATCATAATATTAATTTTAATCTGCGAATAATCGACCAATTCCCAACAATTATAAATTAGGCTCGTTGACAAGAGATTAACATTGAAAATGGTTCTCAGAAACCCAAAACTGCTGTAACATGTGGTTAATTCGAGATTTTTCTCAAATGTGACAAATTGTTAAACGCTTGTCACAGTTGGGTGTTGAGAAACTGAAAGTAGAATTAACAGGCGATTAATCGTCGATTACGTTAACAGCCCGATAATTGAGACGTGGGAAACTGGCAGTTAATCTCTTGTGAATTCCGCTGACAGTATGACACTGGCTGAGTCTCATTTAGCATCATAATGAAAATAGAGATTTATTTTAAATTTTAGCCACTTTATATCAAGAAAAAAAAACAATATTGTGGCTAAACTTCACAATGCATTAGTTAGGTACTTATTATTGTCAGAATACTTAAGTTTATACTTCCCTGAACATCACCAACACAGTTGCGTTTCCCAAGTATGTATCAGGATTAGGCATCGATGTCATCATTAACATTATCTGCAACCCGACTTCGCATATTGTCCAGGATGGGCCACACTATACGGTTGAATTCGGGCAACATGAAATTCCTGTCTCTAGTAGCCGACGAGTTGCAAAACGTCTTCATTAGGTAGGTAGGTAGGTACTTCCAAGCCATTTTTTTTTTTGCGCAACAAAGAGAGCGCGCCAGCCATTGTCCATTTCGTTTGTTCCGTCTTCGCTTTGTGCTGGCACCGTTACCACTTCCGATGTCGGAAAACAGGACTCTCCCCAATAAATTCGAGTTCATACTCGATGTCTCTCTTGGGTCTCGTGGGAGTCATGTTGGGTTTAATGCTGGCACAAAGCAAGTAGCAGGTAACTAATGCCATTGAGATAGTCCTTGGTCCAATTTTAACAAAGCAGCGGATTCGGTCACCAAGCATTTCGCTTTCTCTCAACAAAAACACACTTTTTCAAGTTTATTAACACACTTTTTGGTTACTTCACTTCTCAACTCTTTTCCTCACAACTCTTTATAACTCCGAAACGCGCGCCGCGCGCTTCTTTTCTAACTCTACGAAAAACACCTGGCCAGAGACTCCACTCGAGAGAGCCAGCATAGCATAGACTCTCCTCGCTTTTTCATTGGCCAAAGAACTAATCTGGTAAGTGACCGCTTTTAAAACATCCAATCAGAATCGAGTATTTTGACATAAGAAGAATAAAGTGTTGTCAATCGAATAAAATCGAACTGAGGTTAAAAGCAGAAGCTAAATGTTGCCAATTAAACAAAACTGAATTAACGTAAACTTACAAGCAATATTTCTTTGTTCCTAATTATTAATCGTATACCTTCCTCCGACATATATATATATACTAGCTGACCCGGCAAACTTTGTTTTGCCATAAAAACACCAAACATTCATCTACCCTACCTAACACTATCTACCCAACTCTACCTACCCTACCCTACCTACCCTACCCTACCCTACCTACCCTACCCTACCTACCCTACCCTACCTACCCTACCCTACCTACCCTACCCTACCTACCCTACCCTACCTACCCTACCTACCCTACCTACCCTACCTACCCTACCTACCCTACCTACCCTACCTACCCTACCTACCCTACCTACCCTACCTACCCTACCTACCCTACCTACCCTACCTACCCTACCTACCCTACCCTACCTACCCTACCCTACCTACCCTACCCTACCCTACCCTACCTACCCTACCCTACCTACCCTACCCTACCTACCCTACCCTACCAACCCTACCCTACCTACCCTACCCTACTTACCCTATAAACCTCACGGAGCCCGAGACCTTTCCAACGAATGCAAAACCGTGGAAATCGGTTCGTGCGTTCTGGAGTTATAGCGTCAGGTTATTGTGACTGTCAAATAACAACAGACAAATAATTAGCAATAAATTAAAATTGCTACTATAATTTGAGATTTAAACTATCCTATCTCTCAAGTTGGATCGAACTGCACATGGTGTGCGAATTTTATTATAATCGGTTAAGTGGTTTAGGAGTCCATTGAGGACAAACATTGTGACACGACATTTATATATATTAAGATTTATAATATAATATATATTTTTTTTTTAAGTTACAATCCGAAGGTTAGTTAAAGCAGCTATATAACAAGAGTCCAAAACAATGGCTGTTTCTGAGAAAGAAGGTTCGATAAGTTTTCTTATATAGAAAAGCAATACAGTAGCCATTGTCTAGTTATTTCTTTCTATAACTCTTCACTGAACACCAAACATAGTTATCTTATCACTGTTCATTATGTTATCATGAATAGTGATTAGATAGTTCATGTACAAAGGTAAGTTATTGTTCGTAGAACAATAGGCGCCCTGCAGTTCCGCAGAGAAATCTTTGTCGGCAATTTTTATTCTATGACATTAATTATCTCATTATTGTTTCTGTTCAGATTAGCACTTAACTAGGTGTTGGTATAATCTTTTTCTAAAAAGTAACTTTATTAAAATTATTTATTGATGATGCAATTATTGAATTTTGTTGAAATAAATATTATTTCATTTTGTACTTATTAAATATTATTTATGTTGTGATTGGCATCTAACTTGACTTTAGTTAAGTTTTTCTGTTCCTTGTTAAGTAGCAAAATTAGAATTAAAATTATTTATAGATATTGCAATGATTTAATTTTAAATACTAACTGCAGATGCAGAAAACTTAAAAAAGATGTGCAGGAGGCGTGACTCATTGTTTAATATATGGCTCAAAGATGTAAATAACTCTCAAAAAAGATTTTATACAATAAATATAGAAAAAAAAAACAAACAAATACATAAATTACATTAAAAATAAACATATACCCTCAGTTTCCCACATTAAAATTATCGGAGAATAATTGTGACAAATTGTCAAACACGCGTTATCTTCTGTGATTGGCTGTTGAACATTCATTCAACCAATCACAGCAGAACGCGTGCTTGACAATTTGTCACATTAATTCTCCGATAATTTTAAGGTGGGATACTGAAGCTAAATGATGGAAATTTCTCAAAATTTCAAAAAACAGAGATAAGGTTGTGAGTATTGTGAGCATTTTGTGCTTTACCGGCAAAATTATGCCATGTGTTGTACACATTTTACTTATAACTTTTCGAACGAATCCATTGGCATTGGTCAACACTTTCATTACTGAATTTAATTCTAATACCATTAACCTAAGCAACTCTTGCGATGTGCCTCTTATAGATAAATCGACGAGCGAGATAATTCCCGATGAGAGCGAAACCTGCGCGAGAAGATACAGTGGAATTCATCATCAAACAAATGAACGATAGGAAAAGCCCGGATTTTGACGGGATACGTGCTAAAGATGTTAACTTACAGACGACGAGACGTCAAATGCCTCCAGCCGAACCAGCGAACCTTCCAGCCGCCGGGCCAGCATCCTGTACAGAACGCCGAAGAAAGGTACAGGCGTACACATGGACATGGCCACGGAGGAAGCTAACATCATGCTTCAGCAGGGTAAGGAAGCTCTGGAGGCCGCCGGAAATATGAAGAGGGAATGTAAGCAGACGGCACACGAATGCTTGCAGGGTCTGTACGAGACCGTCTTATCCCTGTCAGATTCCCGAGCGCGCCACAAATACAACCTGGAGAAGGAGAGGTCTCGCCATGCCCAAGAGCTCGTACGTGTCGAGAGAGCTCACACGAGGGAAATCGAGGCCTCTAAAAAGACTCTAGCGATGGAACTGAGTCGCGCAAGGGAAGAGATAGGAGAGACTCTGCAAGCAACAAAACAAATAAGAGAGTGGTTGGGAGCCGAGACCCTTCAGGCGTTTAAGGAAAACGCCGATATCAGGAAAGGGGTCCTGGCCTTGCAAGAAACGGTCAAACTAGAACACGAAAAGACCCGCAGGGAGGCCAGGACTAGTTCAGGATCGCCGGCACGAGAATCCCCCAACCCGGTCCTGATGCGCCTCGAACTTAACATAGCCAGCGTCACGAACCAGCTGGATTTGTTAAGGAAGCAAGTCGAGCGCCTAAGGACGGACCTTCCGGTGTCCCCAGCCACTCCCCAAGAACACCACTGCAGCATCCCCGACGAATTAATGAAGGCGGCCTCCACCACGGAAAGGATGGAGGCTGAGATAAAGAAAATTGCCCAGGCATTACACCAACACACCAACAGACCACCTCCTCCCCCCCCCCAGGACATCTCACAACACCTAAAGCCCGTCCGAGAAAAGCTGGAGCGTGTTTCGTCAGACATCAGAGTCCTGAGAGACAAGCCCCAGCCGCAAGCCCCGCCAGCACTGAACCTTGACACCGAGCTTGCGGTCGTAGAGGTGAAGAAGACGCTGGCGGAAATCGTCAAAGGCATGGATGGCCTGAGGGATAGACCCATCAACTCACAGACCCAGACAAAACCAATGTTTCACGTACCGCAACCGAAGCCAACACAGCCAAAGCCGGCCCAGTCCAACCACACCCTTATCGTCTCCTCGACGGACCCCAAACACACGGGAGAAAACGTCTTGGAGAGGGTAAGGGTGGCTCTGGACCTAAAAACAACGGGGGCCCAACTAAACAAGGTAAGGAAGGCGAGGAACCAGAAGGTCATCCTTAATTGCGCATCCAAACGGGACTTGGATCTCATCAAAAAGCAAATAGACAGGAAGGATGACCTGAGGACCCAAGAGCCAAAGGCGGCGAACCCTCTGATCTGTATCAGGGGAGTCCAGACTCATTACACCGACGAGGAGATGGTGGATCTGCTAAAAGCGCAGAACCAGGGCCTCTTCGCCGGTGTGGACATGTGCAGTCAGACCCTGAAACTCAGATACAGAAAGAAGGCAAGGAACTCACTGGTCTGTCATCCCGTTTTCGAGCTCTCCCCTGAGCTGTGGAAGCGACTCACGCAGGGAGAGGCCAAAGTCTTCATTGGCCTCCAAAGAGTACCTGTAGAGGACCAGTCCCCACTGGTGCAGTGCAGCAAATGTCTGTCGTACGGACACACAAAAACAGTGTGTAAGGCCACGACGCAGACATGCAGTTACTGCTCCGGTGACCACACTGGAAGGGACTGTCCCGTAAGGAAAGAGGGCAAAAACCCTACCTGCGTGAATTGCGTGAGGGCAAATAGGGGGAGCTCGGACACGGAGCACACCACCTATAGCGACGACTGTCCAGAGCGCCAAAAGTGGGACGGCATAGCCAGGTCGCGGGTCTCGTATTGCTGAGGAGGAGGGCACCCAAACAAACACCACCACGGTCAACACTCGCAGTGGCCCGACTAAAGGTTTGCAGTTCATCCAAGCAAACCTCCAACGCTCCAAGCTTGCGACGGCGGAGTTTCACCTTGCGGCTCAGGGAAAAGGGATAAAAGTGGCCCTCGTTCAAGAACCCTATGTAGGTAGAACGGGGATCATGAAACAAAACCCTGGCACACAAGTCATCCAGTGCACCCTGAACCGCCAAAAACCAGTAAAGGCAGCCTTAGTTGTGTTCGGGGACGAGCTGGAAGTCATACATGACCCCCAGCTCGTCACCGAGAACATTGCCTCGGTAATAATAAAGGTGGGCGACATCAAGATTGGAGTAGTGTCGGTCTACTTCGAGGGTGACCAACCACTCACAGCGTACATTAACACACTAAAAAACATACTCACCAAAACACACTCACACACACCTAACACAATCATTGGTGGAGACATCAATGCTTGGAGCCCGTGGTGGGGGAGTAATTCCGAAGACCACCGCGGTGCAGAGTATAACTTTTAGTTTCCCAGGTCTTAATTATCGGGCTGTTAACGTAATCGACGATTAATCGCCTGTTAATTCTACTTTCAGTTTCTCAACACCCAAATGTGACAAGCGTTTAACAATTTGTCACATTTGAGAAAAATCTCGAATTAACCACATGTTACAGCAGTTTTGGGTTTCTGAGAACCATTTTCAATGTTAATCTCTTGTCAACGAGCCTAATTTATAATTTTTGGAAATTGGTCGATTATTCGCAGATTAAAATTAATATTATGATTTTAAAGGCTTATATTACGATAAAAAGATAATAGGGGTCGTCGAAAACTGTGGTATGGGTTGAGTTATAAAAATATGTTAATTTAGATCAATTATTAATTAGCAAGATTTAAAAAAAATAGGATGTTACAAACTTTTTAAATTAATTACATTATAAAAACTTGACACAATTATCAAAAATTGTTATTTTGTATTTAGGTAAATAAAATAAAATAAATTACTGACCTGGGAATCGAACCTTCCTCACGCGCATTAATGTTAACTGTACCCTGTACTTAGTACTTATCGAGGTCAGTTTCTGGATAGATATGTGTTTAACTTGAAGCGCCTGGGGTGGTGACCGTGCCAGGGTAAGCAACACTTACCAAGGTCAGTCTTGGGATGGGTGACCACTTTTTTTTTGGATCGCTAGTTTATGGATAGGTGACTCCGCCAGGGTAAGCAACACTAACCAAGGTCAGTGTTTGGATGGGTGACCATCACCACAAAAATTTTGGATCACCCATCCTAAAGTCACCCCGCTAGTTTAAACAACATTACCAAGGTCACCCATCCAAAAACAAGCGAAACCAAAAAGTGGTCACCCATCCAAACACTGACCTTGGTAAGTGTTGCTTACCCTGGCATGGTCACCCATCCAAAAACAAGCGAACCCAAAAAAAGTGATCACCCATCCAAACACTGACCTTGGTAAGTGTTGCTTACCCTGGCGGGGTCAGCCATCCAAAACAAACGAACCAAAAAAAGCGGTCACCCATCCAAAAAAAACCTTGGTAAGTGTTGCTTAACCTGTGTGGGGTCAACTATCCAAAAAAAAGCAAACCAAAAAAAACGTGGTTACCCATCCAAAAATCGTCCCTGGTAAGGTTTGCTTAACTTGCGGGCTACACCAACAAGGCCGCTCAAGATAAAATACTATTTAAAGTTACTGATTACGTTATAGTAGTGAAGGAAGTGAATGAATACTAGCTAGGGTAGCCAACCGAAATAAATTATTAAATGTAACAAGCGATTACGTAATTTCTCGATGATGCAGAGTTGAGAAACTCACTGACAACTGACGGCTGGTTAATTTGTGACAAATTGTCAGCTGATTTGAGATGTGACGTCGACTTCAGAAACTCGCCCTTAGCTTCAGCTAATTTAGTCCCAGTCATTACACACTAGCTGTCCCACGCGGCCTTCCTCCCGTCAACTGGCTACCTACCTACCCTACCCTACATACATGATTGTTGCGTAACTTAAATCGTTAACGCAGCGCACGCAACGGAAGCTCTCAAAATGGAATATCTGTTTCCGTTTTTGCTACATTTTTCATTAATTCTCCGCTCCTATTAGTTGTAGCGTGATGTTATATAGCCTATAACCTTCCTCGGTAAATAGGCTATCCAACACAACAATTTTTCAATTCCAACCACTAGTTCCTAAGATTAGCAAGTTCAAACAAACAAACAAACTCTTCAGCTTTATAATATATTAAGTATAGATTTAATTAATTGCTGCTTGCAGACTGGTAACCATATCGACCATACGGGACGATATAATGAGATAATTAATTTTATGCAAATAAACGGAATAATTAACAATAAACAATTTAGATTTCAGAAAAATAAGAGTACGACACTATTGTTGAGAGAATTTACCGATGAAGTAAATAGACACTTAAATGAAAATCAACATGTCTTGATGTCTTTTAATCGACTTAGCAAAGCATTCGATATGCTCTGTAGCGATACACTGTTTGACAAGTTGTCATGAAATGGGATACACGGGCCACTATTAGAATTATTATAAAACTATCACACAAACAGATACAACACGGTCAAAGTAAAAGATGAGTGCAGTGCTAAGCTCCCGTCAACGCAAGGAACGGCCCAGGGTTCAATTATAGGTCTGACAGAATACATACTTTATGTTAATGATATGAGTAATGCTATAAACGCAGATTCTATATACCAATTTGCAGATGACACGTCGTGTATTTTGGTCGCTAATAAAAACATCCAAGCTGCTCAGGAATCCCTACAAAGTACCTTCGATCAAATGTGTAAATGGGCTCATGACGTAGGACTGGTAATAAACGCATCTAAAACTAAAATTGTTCACATACATTCATCACACAATAAATGCTCCTCCATGTGCTACAGTTATAGCACACGGGATGTGCAGAGCATTGGTAGCCCAGTGGTATCGGCTGCGACGTACAAGTTGTAGGTGTGGGTTCGAAACCAGGCAGGCGCTTTACTTAGTGTAAGTTATTTCATCACCACTGCTCTCAAAAACGGTGAAGGAAAACATCGTGAGGAAACTGGCATGTCCTAGAACCAAAAATTCGAAGACATGTGACATCTGACAACCCGCACTGGGCCCGCGTGGTGGATTACGGCCCATCCCCTCTCACAGAGAGGAGGCCCGTGTCCCAGCAGTGGGAACATTAATAGGTTGATGATGTGATGTGATGTACGGGATGAGGGTTGCAGAGTACTTGGTACATCTTTTTCTTAATAAGCTTCCAGAAGACTTGCAAACTTTATACAAAAAGTGTTCGAAAGGTTGTAAGTACAAATTAAAACGTTTCCTACCACAGTAAAACGCGCCAATTAATTTATCATTTAACAAAAGTTATCAGTGCGTTAAATTAATAACTCGAAGCATTGTAATTTAGTTTAAAATAAACGGCTCGCCATCACACAGTTAAACCCTGTGGGGTTTAAGTGGTGTGGCCAAAAACCAAATGTAAAATCGGTTAATTATTTTGGAAAAAAATATAAAAAAATAAAGATATCTGCTTTATATTTTACTAGCATGAGTGTGCGAATTAATAAATTATTTTTTTTGTTTATTTCATACAAATCTTGTCTTGGTAAATACAACAATAAAGTAGATAGCTAGATGCAGTCAAAGTGTGAAGCCTGGATTGATGCACTTTCTACGTTCGGTTAATGTTGCCCACGCATGGTTCATTGGCTGTGAACAAATTCAGATCCATTAAATATCTCCGAAGTTCTTCATCAGGTCTTCATTAAATTTAATAAAACGAATTCGGGAACAATCGGTTAAAATTTGGCGAAGATATCGCTGAACATACATACAAAAAAACAATTCAGATGAATTTGAAAACCGCCTCGTTTTTTGAAGTAGTTTAAAATGTTAGATCAATTTTTGCATTTTTCTTCTTTCGAAAAAAATAACGGTATCGTTTATTCATTTCGTTGAATACTAGATCATATAATCCATAAACATAAATCAAAACGTGAACCCTGTATTTTAAAAGAGAAAACATACTTCTTTCGTTTTGTTGTCTTAGACAATAAATTCAATCTTACGTTTCTTTTTTGCGAAAACGTTGTAAATACCAATGGTATTTTACCAACCATTTCTCTGCGGACCTCCAGGGCGCCTATTGTGAGTTGAGCTTGCCTTTGTACATGAACAATCTAATAACTATTCATTATTATAACATAGCAAACGGTGATAAGATAACTATTTCCGGTGTACAATAAAGCATTAAAGGAAGAAATAGCTATACAAAGGCCAATGGATACCATTCTAAATGAGCATAACGAACCTTCTTTTGCTGAATCAGCGATTGTTTCGAACTCTTTTGTTATAATTATTATAGCTGCATTAACTAACGTTCGGCAAGACAGCGTTGCTATATCATGAAAATAAACACGTACGCAGTGTTGGATTTACTCTACCGCAGTTGACTATTGAAATCCGCCGCTACCGACCTCTTTAATTCAATACCCTAGCTGACAAAGTCATTAATAAAAAAACTACTGTACGGCGATAGTGCATTAAATGCACTATCATCACGATTACGCTGCCTTTTTTTCCGTAGTTAGTATAGGATGAACAAGGAGATCGATGTGTCAGTTCCTAGATTGCTCAAAATTTACTGAAGAGATCCATTGAATATCTATGAAGTTCTTCATCACATCCTCACCAAATTTAAATGGATTATATTCAAGAATGTATTTCAGTCAAAATAAGAATCATCAAAATCGGTAAGCAATTAGCAAAAATATCGCTGAACATGCATAAACAAAACACAATTCAGATGAATTGAGAACCTCCTTTTGTTGAGGGCTGCTAAAACGATAGATCGATTTTTTCCTTTCGAATCAAAATCACGGTATACAAAATATAAATTCCCTATTCCATGACCTTATCAAGATACACCTTTTACCTTAAAAATAATTCAATCTAACGTTTCTTTTATTTTCAAGCTTGCCTTTGTATATGAACTGTGTAATGACTGTTTAGTACCTGTAACGTAATGAACAGTGAACAGAAACTACTTCTAACATGATGAGCAGTGATTAGAGACTATTCATTACCAATAGCATAATGAGCAGTGATTAGAGAGTGTTTATTACCTTTTACATAATGATAAAAAATATATCAATAAAGTGATAACGTTATAAATATTGTCCTAATCACACCACCCTTTGCCCGTGATTAGTATGATTGTGGACTAGGAGATCAGTTACCAGTTCCTAGATTATTTTTACTTAGTTAATATTGCAAAAGTAATCGGTTTTGGGTATATTTCTGACCTAATAAAGGCTTAATCATGTACTTCTATCCCAGGAAAATAACTGTAATTAGAGGCCAATCATTAACAAAAGTCTTAGTTAAGTACTTTTACCAGAATTATGTTCATTAAAGTAGTAGTAATATTATGTGTTGGTACCTAAAAATTCCATAAAAATACCATCGGAACAAAAACAAAAATCTTTTAAGAAGGTCCTAAACAGTGTTTTTCTTAATTCTCGTTAAGTTTTTATTTTACAGCAATTTGTGCTTAAGACAACGTCATTTGTTGTTAAATTGTGCACAATAATGTCTTACATAAGATTCCCTAATGGCCATGAGTTTTCGAGATTTAAGACAAAATATTTAGCTTTTTGTGTTTATTTTTAGTACTAAATCTGTGCGTACCATACACATGAGATCGATTAGATAATATTGATGTCAAAACATGGAAACATACCAGAAAACATCACTTACCCTCAGTTTCGCACCTTAAAATTATCGGAGAATTAATGTGACAAATTGTCAAACACGCGTCTTCAACAGCAGTAAGAATGTTAAACACAACAAAATATATTTTGGCTTATGTCTCAAAAACGAATGATCATTAGTGAATTTTATGTAAGAATTTTTTAACAATACTGTCTAATAAAACAAAACTATCCGTTTTGTAAACATAATGAAAGATTAAAACACAAAATGAAAACTTTTAAAAACCCAAGACGCATGCAATTAACAAAAATATTTCAATTTTAGAGTATATGGCACATTAAAATCTTTTTACGTACGTAAATAATTGTAGTTTTCAATTGATATTCTTCTATTCCATATTCAGGGAGGCTGCACTTCATTGGAATAACAGTCTCCAACGGAATTTCTTTTGTTACTTGCCTCCTTTTAGTAGGGTGGGATTTAAAATTTAATTTAACTTTTTTCAATTACATTTTAATCATTTTCGTTTTGTTTTTATGAAGTCATTAGGGCACCGGTTTTGTTCATTTGTATCGTCGCTGTATTTCTATCTCTCTCGAACTCAACCCCACCACGCGGCGTGTGGTTACCTGTGTTGCCGCTTCGGCTCCTGCGGTGGGCGAGCCTCGCTCGTGCATTAAACTTGACCAGACACTCTTAGTGAACAGTCGTGTAACTCGTTCCCGCGGCGCAACCAAACGCAAATACGCAAATTGACGAAAAAATATCAAAATGGTGAAACATATTTCATGTTAAATTGTTTGTGTGGAGTGTGGACACTTTATAATTTGGGTAAGTTAATATGAATCTTTTTAATTTCCGTCGATAAATGCAAACATTATTAGGAAATATAGTTATATATAGAAGAAATAAAATCCTAACACATGTTTAGTTGTTTTTTCAATTGATTTTATAGCTTACTTGTGGCGATTATAACACACAGTTTGACTTTTAATTTTAAAGTTTATCGAATTTGTACTTAAAAAATGTACATAATGAAAACTAAACTAAATCATGTGAAAAATCGCCCTCTAAGCGTGGGAACATGTTGTAGGCACCCTTAATATAAGTTTGAAATCGCCAACCAGCCATGAGCAAGAGTGGTGATTAAAGCTCGAGTCTTCTCTGTATGAGAAGAAGGCTTGGCCCTGCCGTGGGCCAGTAACAGACTGGTATTATTAATTCATGTACGACATATATTATAAGTGACTTTCATTAAAAAATATTTAATAAATAATAATTACAAAATATAATAGAAAAAAAAAAAATATCACCCGTTTGCAAATGCGAGTTAGCGATTCCATACATATAACTATAATTCCAGGTTTCCTCACGATGTTTTCCTTCACATTTGTTAACTATGTCCAAACAAAATTTTGAAATTACTTTTCAATAATAATTGAGAAATACATATTGATACTTCCCGGATATGAAACCACGACATAAAGCAGGACAGACGAGGTCTTAGCTACTGGGCCACTACGACACATTTTACATACCTAAAGAGTTTATTCTAATCTCTAAAAAAAAAACTCGATAAAAACTTGGCAAAAATAAAATTAAACATTTTGTTAGATATCTCCTATCTAAGATATATATCTAGATATATTTCTGGCCAATGGTACTTAGACAAGGGTCATTAAAAGTACTTAGTATAACTTACTTTTATTATTATTAAAGCCTCAGTTGCCAACAATCTCTGTGCGAGCGTCGGCGTGTCAGCGTGACACGAAGGCCTCTGCCAGCATTTTCCATTCCTCTCTACTTCTAGCAGTTAGTACCATAGTGGACCCGCTTTCCTTTTTATGTCATCAGACCAGCGCTTTCTTTATCTTCGTCTTTTTGTTTCATTATGTATTAATGGGGTCCATTCTGATATGTTTATTGTCCACTTGTTCTTGTTTTCACGGAGTGACCCACCCATTTCCACTTGAGCTTTCTAGTTTTAGTAACAGCATCTTCTATTTTTGTTTTGCGTCGAATGGCCATTTTAGAATACCCTAGCCTGCTACTTTCCATGGCTCTTTGGCATGTTGTCAACTTTTGGTCTTGCTTTTATATATTTGGTCATGTTGGGCATCCGTAAGTGATTATAGGTAATAAGCACGTGTTGTATATTCTTCTTTTAATTGCAATGTGGTATTGCTCCATTTGGTCTTTGAAAGATATTAATTGGCCCAAATACATATAGTTATCACCATATTATATTTCTTCCTCCTTTAGTTTTATGACTTCTAGGGATCTGTTCGTAATTATTTTTGTCTTGGATTTGTTCATTGTTGGGCAAACCCTTTTGTTTTCTTGCGCCAGGTCCTGGAGCAAGGTTTGGAGAATTTCTAGGTTATCTCCAATTAGTATGATGTCATCAGCGAATCTCCGGTGGTTTAGGCTTGTTCCATTAATGTTAATGCCCATGTCATCCCAATTAGGCTTCTTGAAAACTTCTTCTAATACCGAAGATTAAAGTTTTGGTAAGAGTGGACAGATTTTCAGTGTATGGGGCAGATTTTCTACTCTTTCCATTTTTATGCCAAAAATATTTTGTTTTATTATCCTTATGTATTGCCTGTCTATTCCTTGTTTTTTTAGGGTAGCCCATATGGAATGAGGTTCCACAGAGTCAAATGATTTGTTGTAGTCAAAAAAAGCTACATATAGTGTGAAGCTATATTCCTTACTTTTTCAATAAGCTAAAACCTGCCTGTTCTCTTGGCTGTTCATCGTCTAGGCTTTTGGTAATGCGCTTAAGTAATATTTTTGCAAACATCTTGTATATATTGGACTTATACGAGTATATGGCTTATTGGGCGATAGTAACCTATATCTGATCGGTCTCCCTTCTTATGAATCAGAATTATAGAGCTGAAAGCAGCTCTAAATTCTCTAAAATAAGGCTGAATAGTTTGGTTAGTCTTGTTGACGTTTCGGGCAATGACAGTTTCATGATCTCGTTGGATACCTATGTTATCAGTGCCGGGTGTTTTTAGTTTTTATGAGTCATAATTGCGTACTGCACTACGCTTTCTAGGATTGGGGGGACTGCTTCGGTGTTGTCTTGAAGGTCTATGTTGGCTTTAAAGGTGATTTGGGTTGAGTATAGTTTGCGGTAATAATCTGTTGCAATCTTCAGAATTGGCTGTCTCCTAGATTCTTGTTCCTCCTTTTTATTTTAAATTTAGGGATCCATAGCTTTTCGTCTCTTAGTTCTTTTAATGCTTTGTTAATTCCACCTGTTTTGGTAATGTGGCGTTTAATACAATCAACTATTTTGTTTAATTATCTTGTTTTATATTGCGGCCAATTTCTTATTAATGTAGTTATTTCTTGAAGTGTAGCTTCTGTTTTTGAGTAACTTTTCCTTTTCTGTAGGAGGTCTATTGCCTTAGGATTTCGTGTATTTTTGTTTGAAGCAATTCTGTTTTTCGTACCATAGCTGGTGTTTATTTCTTTGTTATAGATTGCCTGTGTACTGTTTGATTCTTCTGATTTTATTTCCTTTGGTGATCCACTATATAGAGTCTTTTTGGTGGTAGTAATTTCTCTGTTTCTTTCGTTGTTTGTGTAACAGGATTGTTCTGACCATTCGGTGGTTGGTGTTGAAGTTAAGATTTTTAATTATGTTCACATTTAGAAATGATTTTGGAATTATATTGAATTGTCCCGTAAACTTCTCAAAATTAAAAGATCCTAACAACTATCATTCTCGTTTGAACTAGTTTTCTCCCAAGTTAAGTCAAGTCCTATCAAGTTATTTTTAAATATAAACGTTATTAGAATGTAATCTGATGTGTAATATTTGTAAATATTATATATGTGTTGTTAGTAGTTTAAAAGAAAAAACATGTTGGTATATATACTTGTATGTTTAAAATAAGAATAATAAAATATTTATGTACATTTTTAGTAACAAAATTTGTATTTTGCTTACAGCTACTTGCAATAAAGATCTACCACAAAGTAGTAGTGTTCGAGGCTCACCTCACCATCCTGCGGTCACCACAACAGGAATAGTCGTCATCAGCTGAGTTGTCAAAGAGGAAAACAAAGTTAAAGAGTGTTCTGCTACGGTTTACTATGGAGGTACTTATTTATTTATAAATAGTCCTCAATTCTTCATGTACTTCCATTGATTGCTTACCAACATTATAAATTACCTCCATGAATTAGAAAATTTCATATATTTAAAAAAAAATTGTTGTCTGGCACAGCAAAATTAAAAAAGCAGAGTCCATAATCATCTCTTTAATTTAAATTTACCACCAGAATGCACATTATGAATGTTATAAACATTTGGATTTACTCATGGCAATTTTTAATTTCAGGTAACACCTTTAGATGCATTGGCTATTGCCGTTGCTGCGAATTTATCGAAAAGGCGATATGAAACTATGCAGAAAAATATGAGAAGAGAATTATTCTTTCCCAAATACGAATTGCTGGCTCAAGAAACAAATAAATGCTATCCAGCCGCTGAAGATTTAACAATTACAGAAAGGTCAGTTAAAATCAAATTGCAAGCCCTGATGGACTTAACCTCGAAAAGGCTCCTAAGTGCCATAGACACCTCTTCCGTTGATGTCAATGAACAGATCATTTTGACCAGTCAATGGGGCTTCGATAGATCTTCAAGTCACAGTGTATGGCAAAATGAAAAGTTTCGAACAGGCGACTGCAGCGAGTTGGTTTATAACTTTATGATATGTGTTGTGCCTCTAAGCCTCGAATCAAAGGGTATTACTATATGGAAGAATGAACAACCTTCATCAGTGTCCTTTTGCCGTCCTATACTATTTAAATTTATGAATAACACAAAAGAAAATGTACAGGCAGAACTAGCTTCAATTGAAGCTGAGATTAAGGCCTTAACTCCAACTAGCCTCGCTGATGGAATAACTGTCACACACCAGATGAATTTGACAGTAATTGATGATGAATATCTGCCCAATACTGAGGATACCTTAACGCCAACTACCTTCGCTGATGTAAGAACTGTCAGTAATCAGATGATCGATGATGAATATCTATCCATTACTGCTGCTGGGAATACAGTAGCTTCAGTATGCCAAATATGCAAGGCTAATATCACAAAAACGAATCCTCATCTGCAGTCAGTGAAATTGAAAACAGCGAATAAAGATCTGCACAAGAATGGCCTAAGTGCCCTTCATCTTTGGATACGTTCAATGGAAAGCCTCTTAGAAATTTCTTACCGATTAGAAAACAAGTCATGGCAAGAAAATAGCATGCAGGAAACATATAGTGTCATGTGGCACAAGACGCTCATTTTATTAGGCTTACAGAATAAACATTTCGTTCTCGAACCGTCACAACAAATGCTAGACTCCGTAGTATATAAGGGTAGATCAGCAAGAACATTTTTTGAACAAACCGATTATTTTTCTTGCCTGACAAATATAGATTTTGAGCTGCTACGACGAATTCAACTGATTTTGCTATGTATTTCGTCAGGACGGAAGATAATGCTTCCTAAATTCCAAGAGTTCTGCTCAGATACTGCTAACCGTTACGTGGAACTATATCCATGGTATCCAATGCCTTCTCCTCTTCATACACTCCTTATACATGGGCCAGACTTTGCTGAGAACATGTCCATAATACCAATCGGTATGCTCTGTGAAGACATAACTGAGCGTATGGACATCAAGTTCCGGCAATGCGGATTGAAAGACCATACTGATATATTAAACAGGGCTTCTTGGAATGAAAAATTGTTTCGGCGACTTATATTGTCATCTGATCCAGTTCTTGGAAGTATTCAACCTAAAGTTCAAAATTCTTCTTTTAAGGAATTTCATATTCTTACAGGGTCTGAGCATGAATATGATGATTGTTACTAAGGATATCGAGGTATGCGGCACAAGGTGAAAAGTCCCGCAACCTCCATTCAGTCCACCAAGATATTGGGTGGTATGGTAGTGGATGGTATTTCAAATTTATCAATAAGTCAATCCCGTAAATATTTGTGTAAACTGAATTTTATTAAACTCTGTATTAAGTTCACTCACCCGCTAATAAAATATAAGAACAAAATATTTATTTTTGTTTTATTAAAAAATAACCTATAGGTATTAACCCTGCAAAGTAATTGCCACTAAGAAATGTTAGAGCATAAACAAAACACAAGTAATTTCAAGCACAATATTTCCAATATGGCAAAAGGAGCGGGCTCAGCCGATGCTGACCAGTGTGCAGCATGGATACTATGCTGGTCAACGCTGATTTTCAGCCCGCCTCCTTTCTTACAGCACTTATCATAATAAATCTCTTGATAAATACACAGACCCACCCTTCATATATACCCTTAACTACCCTAAATTATATATACCCACAATTATAAATAAACAATAACTATTACATCAATTAGATTCCAATTAATTTAAAATAGCAAAAATAATAATCCAATAAAAATACTAAAAATAATAATTCATTAAAATACCAAAAATAATAATCCATTAAAAATACTAAAAATAAAAATTCATTAAAATATACCAAAAACAATAAATTTATTACGCATACGATTACACATTAAATACAGAATATCGTTTGTAGCCCTGCCGAATAAGACATAGTATAGTATGCGAGGACAGAGCTAAAGCAGTATCTTAAGCATTTGAGATTTGTTTGCGAAGTATTATTGTCTTAACTCTCGCCCTGAAAGCTGACTGAGAAATGCTCTGTCTAAGTGGTGGAGGCAGATCATTCCATATTTTAGCCGCACTGTATTTAAAACTACCTCTTAAGAGTCCGTTTTGTGCTGGCAGACAACCAACCTGTTAAGCAAATGCCTACGAGTGGGCCGTTTCCGCTGGTCAAAGGCCACTTTGTCGAGAAGGTATCCTGGTCCTCCTATCCTTATAACTTTTTGCACAAGGCATGCCAGATGCAATTCCCTTCGACCAGCCATTTTTAGAATTCGCTTTACGTTCAGATACGGTGTGATACGCGCCCGTTTAGGTATAGCGAAACAGAACCGTGAACATGCGTTTTGAACTCGCTGAAAGGCTTAGGACGTCTTGGCGAACAAGCTTGGTCCATACACCGTATCGCAGTAATTAAACTGCGATAACACCAAAGATTCCACCAGGGTGATCCTGACACGGCACTCTCTTAGGCCATAGAGCACTTTAAGCCTGTAAAATGCGTTTCTGATCTTCATGTTTATATGGTCAATGTAGCGTAAATCGCAGTCTAATAGAAGACCAAGATTCTTTGCCTTTACCACTCTTTCAACCGCCACTCCATCAATATGTATCTCCGGCTCATGGCTGATCACTAGTTCACGCTTATGTTTACTACCCAGTATAATATACTTTGATTTACTAGGATTAAGAACCAAATTATTCCTTCATGCCCATTCTGAAACCGCAGCTAAGTCCTGATTTATGAGCTCCATGGCGCTTTTAGTCTCACTCGGGCAGAAGGAATAATAAATTTGGGTGTCATCAGCGTACAGGTGCACTTTACAGTGTTTTAAAATTTTGCAGAGATCGGCGCTATACAAAATAAATATTAGCGGACTTAAAATTGAGCCTTAATTCCTCGTTTAACATCTTCTACCGTGGAGGATGTTTCTACACCGTTAACATTTTGTGTAACCACGTATTGCTTCCGCTGTTTCAAGAAAGACGCAAACCAGTCTCGAGCCGACGGTGATATCCCATAGTAAGCCATTTTTGCTAGCAAAAGGTCAGCATTTATGCAGTCAAATGCCCTGGAGAAGTCTAATAAAACCAAGACTGTACTTTTGCCGGCATCGGACTCCAACAGTACATCGTCCGTCACATGAGCCAGTGCCGTAACAGTACCATGTCCGCTTCGAAAGCCCGACTGGACACTGCGTAACATGCCATTATTTTCTAAATAAGATGTTGTGCAACTGGAAGAATGCTATTGGACGAAGATCCTTATAGTTTTCAACCGAGCTACTCTTTGGTAAAGGCTTTACTTTTGCCAATTTCCATACGTCGGGGAAAACATTAGATGTTAGCGACATGTTAATTATATTGCATACGATTGGCAAAGCATGTGGTAACGTCATACGTAACATCTGTATTGTTATATTGTCATGTCCCGCAGCACTCGTACTTATGTCTCGGACGATTTTAAGTACCTGTTCCTCACTACATTTCTCAAAGTTAAAAACACTTTCATTAAACCTATTCTGAACTGAATGAAGTAGCCATATGTATCAATATCCAGACCAGAACTTCCCGGCACATCCAAAAATAAGTTATTTATACTATTTGGGTCATTTATATTATCTGGTATGTCAGGCAGCGATGGGCTACCATTGACCGATGTACGTTTTAGATATGTCCACATTTTATATGGGTGTTTGATATTGTCGTTTACATAGTATGAGAAGAAGTCTTGCGTGCTTTTTTTAATGCAGCGTCCCGTAGTGACATCATCTTTTTTATTACATCGGTGTGCCACGGTTGGGGCTGCATCTTTAGACGGATTAGACGCAGTGGTGCATGCTTATCAAAAAGAGCTAGCAGCATCTTACTGAAATGCTCAATTTTGTAATTTGGTCTGTTCCCATGATACAATATCGCACATATGAATCAAGTCCGCTAGAAACTCTTTCTCATGGATATTGTGCAGGCAGCACCTATTCATAAAAGTACAGGCTCTTTTTGGTCCTCTGATAGTAAATTCCGATATAATTAGAGCGTGATCGCTTAGTTCAGGATTGTGATGTACATTTATATTTTAATAAGCATGGAGTATCTGTCAGGATCAGATCTAGCAAGGTCTCCGACTGAGCAGTAATTCGCGTAGGTTCTTGAACCAATTGCTCCAGGTTATGATGCTTTAGAAAAGTAAAAAGTTCAATAGCACGTGTATTTTCAGGGCGTAATAGATCGACATTAAAATCAGTCAGGATTATAATGTGGTTACAGTAGCCAAAAATCTGTATGCGTTTTGTCGCTAAGAAGTTCGGTTGTAGGCATGCTCCATATCTTGAAAACTACCGAACCAATTTTAATAAAACTGGCACTGTTCCCTAAGTTGAGATACTCAATCCAACAAAAGATATATCTCGTGCCGATAAGTAGTTTCGGAGAAATGCGTGGACATAAGACATAAAAATCTACATACATACACTTATGAAATTTGGCAAACGTATTAAGAAGCCCACATACAGTAACATAATTATATGAACATTGTCCAAAAATATTTCATATATACATATCGAATTGATTAACTCCTTTTTTTGAAGTCTGTAAAAACTACCAAGTAATTCAATAACAAAAAGGTTGTATACAATGGCCATTCATGAATTTTATTATCATCGTGTTATTGGGGTTTTCTGTCTGGAAATTCTCAGAAGCAGTCCGGAGTCTGGACTTAACGGTTAACGACTTAACATTTGGCGAAGATATCGCTGAACATACATACAAAAAAACAATTCAGACGAATTGAGAACCGCCTCGATTTTTGAAGTCGTTTAAAACGATAGATCGATTTTTGCATTTGATTCTTCTTTCGTAAAAAAATTACGGTATCGTTTATTCATTTTGTTGAATACTAGATCATATAATCCATAAACATGAATCAAAACGTGAAACCCTGTATTTTAAAAGAGAAACCATTCTTCTTTCGTTTTGTTATCTTAGACAATAAACTCAATCTTACGTTTCTTTTTTGCGAAAACGTTGAAAATACCAATGGTATTTTACCAACCATTTCTCTGCGGACCTCCAGGGCGCCTATTGTGAGTTGAGCTTGCCTTTGTACATGAACAATCTTATAACTATTCATAATTTTAATATAACAAACGGTGATAAGATAACTATTTCCGGTGTACAGTAAAGAATTAAAGAAAGAAATAGCTACGAAAGGCCAATGGATACCATTCTAAATGAGCTTAACGAACCTTCTTTTGCTGAATCAGCGATTGTTCATATTTATATTTATTTATTTGCTCAAATCTATTATGTCAATCATTAATGCTTTCCATTTAAATATATCACCATTAATGCACATCGAAAAGCTTATTAGGTAACAAGAGGTCTCAAGGCCTGCAGTATAAATACACGTAAACTTTTATGGCAAAACAGGAAAAAGCCAAGCGAGGTAAACAAAACTAAACTGACCCAATATTCAAACAGATATAAGAAAATAATAAGACGAACTCAGCGCGCACAAAATAATCATTCAATTAATATGTTCGACAGTGAAAGTAAAACGGCATGGTACATTATAAACCAAGCAAAACAGAATGTACACTACTATGTACTATAACCAGCATTAAAACGACTGGTAGATCTATAACTGACACCCGTGAAATTTGCAATGCTTTTAACAACTACTTCGTGGATAAAATAGTACCTAAGGATGATTCTAACAAAATGCAGAATAACTCTTATATGTCTACTAAGGAAAAGTCTATGTTTCTGCAACCTTGCTTGCCACATGATATAATGCAGATTATTAGAAGTCTGAAAGGCACAAATAGTGTAGGTTATTAAGGATTATCAACCAAAGTCATTAAATATGTAGCTACAAATATATCTATTCATCTTAGCTATATCTTTATGCATCGTCGCAGGAGTTTACCATGATAGATTAAAAACTTCGATCATAAAACCGATCTTCAAGAGAGATGATAGGGAATATCTAGGAAACTATCGACCCATTGCCCTAGTTTCAGTTATATCTAAAATATTTGAGAAACATATTCATAAAGAACTTAATAATTACTTATGAAAAAACAATATTTTAGTAAAAGAACAAAAAGGTTTAAGACCTAATAAACATGGCCATATATGATTTTTTAGACATTGTTATGGATAGTATTGACAAAAGAACACCCGTCTGCTCTATCTTTATGGATATGACGCAGGCTTTTGATTACGTTGACCATGATATACTAATTGGTAAACTCAATGCCTATGGAATAAGGGGTAATGTTCTCTCACTAATTGAATCATACCTCAAAGGCCGAAATCAATATACTGAAGTGACTAAAATTAATGTCACATTATCGCAAACTAAACTACGGTGTAACGCAAGGAAGCGTTCTAGGTCCACCGCTATTTATATTATACATTAATGACCTACCAAATGCCACTGATAACCCCATATATCTCTTTGCGGACGATAGCACTGTTACTGTCAAATTTAAAGACAAAAATACTTACGAAGATGATTTAAATAGCACCTTGAGCTTAGTTATGAATTGGTTGAATGTAAATAATTTAAGAGCCGACCTTGATAAAACCAAATTAATGAACTTTAGACAGCGTATATCAACACTAAACAATCCAAACGTAAATTTTTATAATCAACCCATTGAAGAAACAGACACTATAAAATTTCTCGGCTTGTATATTGATAATAAAATTACTTGGAAACCACATATTGAACAATTATGCAAGCGAGTGAGTCGATCAGCTTTTGCCCTACATGAACTTGCATATAAAGTAAACTCTAGAATACTCATAATTGCATATCATGGGCTTGTTGGATCTGTCCTTAGATATGGCATAATTTTTTGGGGGAACTCAACCAACAAAGATCTTTTTTTTAAGGCACAGAAACGGTGCGTTATCTTTAGCTATCTTTGGTTTACAATCTATTAAGAGTTGTAAGCCTTTCTTTAAAGAGTACAGTATCTTACCATTGCCTTCACTGTATATATTTGAAGTAACTGTCTTTGTGAAACAGAATCCAGAACTTTTTGTGTTAGCATCCAAAGCTTACAATCGTACTCAACGAGATGAAAATTGTCTCTATGTTCGTAGAACCAATAACTTAATGTATATGAGTATTTTTCATATGGCACCAGTCCTTTATAATAAATTTCCGAAGGACCTAAACATATTTCCTCTTGATTTGTTTAAGCAAAAATAAAAAAATTATTAGACCGTCTCAGATTTTTTAACAGATAAATTCTGACATTATGTATTGAATAGAATTTTTTTGATATTATCTAATAAATTGTTATAATTCTAATTTGACTTTATGACATTCTAAAATAATTATAATATAATATTAATGCTTTTCTGACTGTAGAATTTACTTTGACATATAGTTTTATTTGTTTATTTGTTATTATTTTTTTATTTGCTGTTGACATTTTTAATTTAATGATATTGACTGAAATGAATTATTGACTTGAATTATTGGTTTTTAAACATCAGATTTGCACGCCACAATACCTGGCAAACATGCCTGAACCTGTGTTTCTTCTTTATGTTATCTTGCATGCACGTTATTGTATTCTTGTATGTGTACACATGTTTGAGCAAATAAATAAATATGCATATGTTTGAAACTCTTTTGTTATAATTATTATAGCTGCATTAACTAACGTTCGGCAAGACAGCTTTGCTATATCATGAAAATAAACACGTACGCAGTGTTGGATTTACTCTACCGCAGTTGACTATTGAAATCCGCCGCTACCGATCTCTTTAATTCAATACTCTAGTCATTCTGGTTTTACTGACGATAGTGAAATGGATGTTTGGTGGTGGTGGACGGTGTTGCTAATGTTATTATATCAATAAGTAATTCCAGTAAATATTAGTATAAGTTGTAACTTTTTATTAAACTCTGTAATATGTACAAACCTCGCTCGCTAATAAAATATAAGAATAAATATATATTTTTGTTTTATTAAAAATAAACAATTGGTAACTATTACCCTTCAGTAGTTGCGCTTAAAAAAGGACCTGAGTGCTCGTACGATTACATAAGATGTAATCCAATTTTTAATGAAATGAAATTAGGATAAATCAATCAGGTTTATTGGGCGCACGGTTGGCGCGGTGGTTGAGCGATTGACTGCTGCGCTGCGTGTCGCGGGTTCGATTCCCGCACGGAACAAATATTTGTATAACCTACAGATAGTTGTTCCGGCTCTGGGTGTTGTGTATGTGAGTTTATATGTTTGTAAACGCACCCACGATACAGGAAGAAATTCCTAGTATGGGGCAAAGATTAAAAAAAAAATAGCTTTCAAATGTTGCATCACTCAAAACGTAATTAATCGTAGTTACTTGAAAAATAAATGTAAAACTTCTGCATAGCATCAATGGTCTCTGAGATAAAACTTGACGTCGCGGACTTTCGAATCGATGGCGAAACTATAAGTGTTTTTTGTCGTTGAACCCAAAAAACTTAATTCAGATTTACATACGTAGTATAAAATAAGTAATTAACACTTAGCCATTCTTGGTTCGTTTATCGCCAGCCAAATTCATTCTGAATTTGGGAGATACCGGAAGATTTCGGGAGATTGCCTAAAGGACTACACTGACAAAGATATCACCCTGATCAAAGTCAAAGTCAAATGTATTTATTTCAACTAGGCCATTAAGCGGCACTTTTGAACGTTAACAATTAAAAGAACAATGGCAGGTGCCCATACATTGTTTTACCTGAGATTAAATTCCTACGTCATTAAATGAAAAATATCTGGTTCAACTCAGGGTGATGTTCTGAATTAGTTTGTGCAAGAATTTTTGTTCGTTAATGTAGAGAATAATAGATATTCAGTCATAAACTTTTGTAGGTTATGTTAAGATTTAGAAAAGTATCTAATCACTGCTCATTATGTTATAGGTAATGAAGAGGCTCTAATCACTGCTCCTCATGTTAGAAACAGTCTCTAATCACTGTTCATTACGTTATGGGTAATAAACAGTCATATAAAAGCCAAGATTGAAAATTCAAGGAACGTAAGATTGAGTTATTTTTACCAGGAATGGCTAAGTGTTAATTACTTATTGTATACTACGTATGTAAATCTAAATTAAGTTTTTGAGTTCCATAGTGAAACGACAAAAAACACTTATAGTTTCGCCATCGTCGAAAGTCCGCGTCCTTTTTTAGGCGCAACTGCTGCAGGGTAATTAATACCAATAGGTTATTTTTAATAAAACAAAAATAAATATTTATTCTTATATTTTATTAGCGAGCGAGGTTTGTACATACTCGTATTACAGAGTTTTATAAAAAGTTACAGCTTATACTAATATTTACTGGAATTACTTATTGATATAATAACATTAGTAACACCGTCCACCACCACCGACCATCCATCTTCACTATCGTCAGTCAAACCAGAATGACCATCATATTCATGCTTTGTAGTTTCTATAAGATTATAAAATTGCTGTCGAGAAGAGCTTTCAACTTTAAATTTTTGTTGAATACTTGCAAGAACAGGATCCGATGACAGTAGAAGATTGCGGAACAATTTTTCATTCCATGACAAACCGTTAAATATTTCAGAATTGTCTTTCTCTCTACACTTCCTGAACTTGATGTCCATTAGCTCAGTTAAGTCTTCGCAAAACATACCAATTGGTATTATAGCCTTTTTTTCAACAAAGTCTGGCCCATGTATAAGGAGTTTATGAAGAGGAGAAGGCATGTGATACCATCTTATCTTATCTTGTGGAGGGGCCGAGAAACAACTCGGACACTTCGACCCATTGGGATCTATTGTGGTCCCCTAGATACCTTACTCCTCCCCAATCTCGTTGAAAACTCTTTTCATGAATTTTACAACGAGACTGGGAGATATGAGCCTATAGTCTTCTGGTCTTGGATATCCAGCCCCTAGGAGACTCATTCGCTTACCAGCCAGTGCATCGCATGTGCAAAGAAGGTGCTCCATGCGCTCCGTATGTTCCCCACACAACCTGCAGATGGGTGTCGCGGTTATACCCATCTTCATGAGCATGTCGTTGGTTCCAAAGTGCCCAGTAAAGGCCCCAAGCAGGTAGCGGATTTGCCCCCTGCTCATATTCCAAATGCATTCCCGGGCTTTGAACGTAGAGCCTAGGAATTTCTTGGAGTGTTGTAGACCGGTGCTAGATAGCCAATGAGTTCGCTGTCTGTGATCTGCAAACTCCCTAAATGCGGCTTTTACGAGGCACGTCGAGATGCCTACACATGGTTCTGGACCCACGAAGTCATTTGCTGAGCCCTCTCTTGCCAGTTCATCTGCCATTTCGTTGCCATGGATTCCTTTGTGCCCAGGGACCCACATCAGTCTTACCCTGTTGTGCTTCCCAAGCCTGTTTAGGGTTTGGACAGCATCCAGAATAAGTCCGGAGTCCACTTTGTAGGATGCCATGGCTTTGATTGCAGCCTGACTGTCACTAAGAATATATATGGATTTACCTCTGGTTCCTCTATCTATATTCTCTTGAGCACAGGTTATTATGGCATAAGTTTCCGCTTGGAATACAGTTGCCATTTTCCCTAGGCTTTTGCTACATTTGTAACCTTTTGCGTATATTCCCGCCCCTGTACCTGATTCCATTTTGGATCCATCAGTGTACCACACCAGACTGTCTTGTTCTGGTGGATCGATTCCCTTCGTCCAGTCCTCTATTGTAGGGATTTGGACCTTGAAAGACCTTTCAAACACAAACATAGTTTGCATTTTATCGGATAACATGCTTGTTACCCGATCCAGGCCTTCATTCCCGTCAAACTTTGTATGGTTGGTCCTTGGCTTAGAGGCATCCCATAGTCCAGCCACAGCAAGTCGATGTAATGTCTTCCTTGCCTCGAATTCAACCATCATATGCAGAGGAGGGATATTGAGGTATCTCTCAATCGCTGCCGTAGGTGTTGTCCTGAAAGCGCCCGTGATGCCTAGACACACTGTTCTTTGTAATCTGGTGAGTGGCGCTTTGCACGAGGCAAGCTTTGTTCTGGGCCACCACACTATGCTGCCGTATGTGATAATAGGTATTATCATTGTTCGGTACAGCCATCGTATCACTTTGGGCTTTAACCCCCAAGTTTTACCGTAGGTGGAACGACACATGCCGAACACTCGTAGGGCTTTCGTCGTAATATTTTCCACATGAGTTTTCCACCTGAGTTCTTTATCAAGCGTTACACCCAGATATTTAACTTCGGTAGACCAGGGCAGCTTTATTCCATTGAGGGAGAGCTCTCCTAGGTTTCCTAGTTGTCTCTTCCTCGTGAATGGAACAATGACTGCTTTGCTTGGGTTGATAGAGAGGTGGTTCTTTGTACACCATTCCTCTGTCATCCTCAATGCCTGTTGTAATAATCCAGAGACTATGTTCGGGAATTTACCATTAACCATTATGGCTATGTCATCTGCATAGCCTACTGTGTAGAATGGTCCAGTATTGAGCTTGGTAAGTAGCGAGTCTACTACCAAGCACCATAATAATGGTGACAGCACTCCACCCTGCGGACAACCTCTTGTTGTTTTTGCACTAAGTCTGTCTCCCATCAGTTCCGATCTGACTATTCTGCTTCTCAGCATATAGTCAATCCAGTTACACGTGGTATCATTGATGCCATGTTCCTTTGCAGCGATGCGTATGGACTCAAATGTTGTCTTGTCGAAGGCTCCCTCTATGTCTAGGAAAGCCCCGACACAGATCTCTTGTCCCTCTAGCGCAGCCTCGGCTCGACTCGCAACATAATGCAATGCCGTTTCCGTAGATTTGCCAGGGCTGTAGGCGCACTGTAGTTTATGTAGAGGGAAGATTTTAAGTGGTCCCTCTCTTAGGTACCTGTCTACCAGTTTCTCCAGAGCTTTTAAGAGAAAGGATGATAGACTAATTGGCCTGTAAGCTTTAGCTTCTTCGTAAGTCGGTCTACCTACCTTCGGTATAAAAGTGACTTTGACTTCCCTCCATGCCTTGGGTACGTACCCAAAGGCTACGCAGGCTCTGTAGAGCTTACTCAAATGAGGTATCAAAACAGATGCCCCTTCTTGCAATAGTATTGGGTAGATGCCATCCGGACCAGGGGATTTGAGAGGCTGGAAGCCCGCTATGGCAAGCTTCAGTTTATTCTCATCTACCACTTTCTTTGCCGTGAGCCAGTTATTTTTGGACGTTTGCCTTGTGAGCTCGTCCCTTGTGACTGGTTCCTCTTCATCGCTATCGCGCAGTATACATTCCGGGAAGTGAGTTCTAAACATCACGCCCAGAGTGTCCTGTCCAGTTTCCGTTAGATACCCATTCTCATCCTTTACAGATGATAGTGGGTTTGTCTTAGTCATGGACATTGCTTTGCACAACCTCATTCCATTTGGCAGAGCTTCGATGGAGGTGCAATGCTGCCGCCAACTAGTTCTTTTGGCCTTGCGTACCGCCGTCTTATACCTCGTCAGCATGCTATGATAGTCAGAGAAATC